>OY755217.1:32301058-32677444 GCA_963576765.1 Draba incana | reverse complement strand
CTTAATCAAAAACCTTAAAAGAATATTGAAACAACTAAAATTTTGTACATACAAGAGAAAATATCATTTAGTAAAATAAAATTTGATATAAAATATGCAAACAACAAAACATTTTGAAAATTTAAGTAAAATATTATTTACTAGAATATGAAATTTAAAAAAATTTCCATTTTAGAATAAAATAATTTTGTTAAGATTAAAAATTGAAATGGTATCACTATAAATTATTAATTTATCGATTAATTAATAAATTTCTAAATGAATAAATTTTCAAAGTCCTAATATTATTAATTTATAGAAGTTTTACTGTACAATAATTTATAGCAAAAAGAGTGACGAAGATTAATATTGTAGGGGTAGCATTGTAATTAGGGAAGTGAGTACAAATTAGCATTTAATGCCTCTTTGTTTGTATTCTCTGCCACCTCTCATTAATACCTTCTTCAGCTCCTCTGATTCCAACTCATCAAAAAAAAAAAATTTGTTTTTTTTTTTTTTTTGTCGTTTTATTTTATTTTAATTCATTTTATGTCTTTGGTTCACTTCACTGAAATTACATAGAAATTTTCATAGTCAAAAATTAAGTACTAGTAGTATAAGAAACATTCAAAGTCTATTGATTAGACGCATGTCATAACTTTTTTACTGTTTTTTTTACCATGTCTTCTAAATATCTCCATCACTCTTTTCATCTTTTACTTGTCCCCTTTTTGTAGACTATATAAGCATACGTATAAAACCTTAAACCTCAAATGGATAAATAAATTTTCACCAATAAAGTCCATTATTGCTTGTTAATGAGAAAATGTATCATTGGTCCAATGACGATAGTCAAACGAGCTAAATGTGTTTTAATTTAATTTTATTTTCGACAGCTGGGCTTTGAAATACTAATATGGGCCGAGTCCAAGAAAAAACCATCTTCGTTTAAATCAAATCTTCGTTTACAAAGAACTTGCAAACAAATCCAACGGTAAAAATGCAAAGCTTGATATGCGTAGTCAATCTAAAATGTTTGAAAATCATTTTATAAATTACTCATACAAGTTTCTGAAAATCATTTTGGTCGTCTTAATAAGTAAATAATTTGTTACTATTATAATTTATGGTTTGTTGTTGTTTTGTTCCGCATTATTTCAACCATACAATCAGTGGCGGATCTATGCCTAAGGAGTTGAGGCACGTGCCCTATACTCATTTCACCAAATTTCTAATTATTCACTATATGTATTAACTCCCTAACTCATGAGGCTAATAGAGATATTCAAGTAACGAGATCAATTCCCTTTAATACATGTTTTTTCATACCCTTTCGTACAATTTTTTTGTATTCCACATTTCATTTTTTCCCGGTAGCCATGCTCATGCATATCTCACTCAATCTCCCTTTCCTTTTTCTATCATCTTTAGTTTTTACCCTTTACTGTGTTTTAATTATTATTTACGATGAATTACATTACTTTTCTTATCTTACTTTGTTAAACTTTTTCAAAAATGTAGAAAATTATATAGTTTGGTTTTATTATTCAGTATATAAATATATTAGAATTTGATTCTTCTAAATAAAAATAATCTTATTATAATCTACATAACTTATGTTTTACTTTTAAAACCAATAAAAATAGGTATTTAAAGAAAATAATTTTAGTTATTTTCAGGACCTCAACATTTCAAAAATATTACATTACGAATTTAAATATGTTTTATAATATTAAAATTTTAATTTAATTGTGCACTACACAAAAAATATTTCTGGAACCGCCCGTGCATACAATATATCCTAACCACCTCCTCAATAATCTTCATGCCAACTTTGGTACTCTGATTTTGATATATAGGACTAAATCTAGCCATTTGTTTAGGTCTTTAAAAAGAACATTCTAGACCATTTTAGCGATTAAATCCATTGATGTAATATGTTTTTTTTTTGGGGTGTATTTAATCAGAAGAAGTCAAGTAAGGAAAACATTTCTTCATTAAAGTGAATGAATGTACTTACAAACTCTAAACTATCCTCTAATTAATTATTTGTATTACCCAAATAAAGATATACTACTTAACTCTGAAATACTCGATGACTAAAGTCGTGCCACTTTATTTTATTTTTCTAGATTTGGTTAAATAAGTAGCACAAGATTGCTGGCCATTACATATAGTTTCATGTGATAGAGAATTTAATCTTAAAATACACTCTATTAATCATAGCTTTTGTAAACTAGTGATTAAATTAACTAAAAGTTATTTTCAAGATAATATTTGTAAAGGCTATTATTATCATGGAATATAATTTGTTTTGTTTAGGACGGTAGTGAAATAAATGTCTCTAACTCATTGGATCGGCATCTATCATGGACCCTCCTTGACTGGAGAAATCACCCCATATGTCCTTTTGGAGAAAACATAATCTCCTATGTCCCCCATGAGTCTCCCATGTCCCTCTTTACAATGAAATTACGAAAATGCCCTTAATAAAAACCCAATGGGTTAGGGTTAACCATTGGGTTTGGGTTAACCCGCCCAGATTAGGGTTTAAGTATTTCTGCGTTTGAGGGGATTCGAACCCTGGGCGCCTGGGTTGCACGCGCGCGCGCGGACTGTCCCGCCACTGGGCTACCGCGCATTTCTTCGTACACTTACCGAGTCTAATTGTATTTAAGCATAAAAACGCTGGACCAGAATTCATTAATGGCAATTCGGTCATTTTGCCACCCGGGGACATATGGGATTCTCTTCTCTTCTTTAGGGACAAACGAGGTGGTGGCTCCCTTGACTGAAGCTGGATGTATCACACACACACCACATTTTTAATAATCTGAACAGCTCTAATATACTAAAATGATTTTTGTTTTCAACAAATATCGCAATTTGATTTATCAAGACTCTTAAACATTTGTAGCCAGAATACTATAAATTAACACCAGAATCATTACATATGGGTATGGTGTATTCTAGCTTGGAAGGCTATATAAAATAAATGAAATTTATGCGTACTTCAAAATTAGCTTCCACACGCGGCAAGCCGAATAGGTTGGAAGAAGTTGCAAAATACAAACAAAATATGCAAGGAGCCTTTCTGAAAATACGTAAACAAAAATAAAAATAAAATAGTTTTGGTTGAGTTTAAACGAACCAAAATTAGATTAGAAAAACCGCACTACATCCCACTAAAAACAAAAATCAAATTTTGTTTTGTCGTGATTAATAATTGCGTTGGCAAAAAAGTTTTGTTTTTTTTGGTACTCCCAGAGTTTTTAATATAAGATATTTTACTTAAAAACATACAATTTAAGTAAATTCTTTTTTTTTTTTGAAGAAGTAAAATTAGAGCTACAATCGGTTGAACCAACTTATAACTCTGCACGAGTACTGCATCAAAACTAACACTAAAACTCAATGAAAAAAGCAACATCAAACTCTTTGGACAATTGGTATTGCAAGATCTCAACCGAAACAACTCAACCAATTATAAAAAAGATTGCAAGATCTCAGACGTCAACGTGGTAAAAGGTATTTTAATTATTTTTGCTAATGTGATGAAAACAAATCTTAAAATTTGACTTGTGTTGGCTTAAATTTTTGGATTGCAATGGTATTAGTTTGGGATTAAATGGTCTCAAGGTTCCTTCAAAGTGATAATAATAAACGTAGTTTAGCATTGAGTTGAATTCTTGAAGCAACATCATCAAATTGTGAATATCCTACTAGTGACCCTGATTCTTGATTCACCTAGTTGACCTATATTTTGTCTGCATGATTCAAGAAAATTGGATGTTGAGAACAATAACAGCTACAATTCTAAAGAATTTATACCTACTGAATTGTCCAAAGAGTTTGATTTTTTTGCTTTTTTTCATTGAGTTTTAGTGTTAGTTTTGATGCAGTACTCGTGCAGAGTTATAAGTTGGTTCAACCGATTGTAACTCTAATTTTATATATTCGTGTAGATTTCTTCAAACAATTTTCATATTTGGACAATTTGTAGGATTGAAATTTGGGAAAATATAGAATCCACACATCCATACATATTTGTTTTAGTCTGCAATATGTGTAGGATTAGCATTGATGTTTTGAGAGTATCATCACAAGCTTTTAGTATCAATCCCCTATGGGTAATTTATTTGGAAACTTATAAAAGTCGGAAATGTTTTTGTTCTATTTTAGCTACAGACAATTCAACAGTTAAAGCTTGGATGTATATGCACCTACGCAGGGCGGGCCCTGAGGGCAAGCGGGAAAAGCCTGTACTTGCAGCCTTCATATCGATTTTTATATTTTTTTATAACAAATCGGCCCTCAAATCCTAAAAGTATTTTATCTTAATGACAAATCGGCCTATTTTTTATTTTTGTTTGCGGCCTATTGAAACTCAGGGCCGGCCCTGCATCTACGTATGCATAATAACATAGGAGTAGTGCTCTTGATCACCAGTGATATTGATTTCCACGGAATCATCTGTAATTTCAAAAAGAAAAAAATTATAATTTTTGTTAGCTTACACAAAAGCTGCAGTTCGAAAAATGCACTACATCCGAGTTGCTTATGGGATCAGGTTGTTCAAGGACATGATTAATGTGGTTGCTTATGGTAGGGGTGGGCGTTCGGGTAACCATTCAGGTTTCAGTTTGTTTAATTCGGTTATCGGGTTTTCGGTTTTAGGTATATAATACTCATTCAGGTATTTATAAATTTCGGATCAGTTTCGGTTTGGTGATTGTCGGTTTCGGTTATCCGAAATATTCATATTTACGTAATTTTTAGTTTAATTTGGTTTGATTAATTTATTTTTAAGAAAATGAAACCCGGTTCGGTTCGGTTCGGGTTCAGTTTCGGTTTTTCAGTTTTAAGAAAATGAAACCCATTCGGGTATTTTATAAAATCAGATTCGGTTCGGGTTGGGTTCGGTTTAGTTTTTCGGTTTCGGATATTTTGCCCACCCCTAGTTTATGGTATGAGCTTCTTCGAGGACATAATATTTTAATATTTATATGTTCGTGTAACGTTAATCGTTTTGTTAAAACTGATTTAAAGTGGTTTAATAATGTGATTTAAACTACTCCATCAGTTCTTATATGATTGATGTTCTAAATTTTTACACGTATTAAGAAGATAAATTAACATTCAACTATAAATATATATATTGTTTTTTGTACTAAACAATTTTTCATAGCTTTAACTCATTTAAGTCAATGACAATTCAACAAAACTAACTAATATGTTTTAAAATTTAGGGACAATTGTAAAAATACCACTCTTGAATCATTTTTACAAACATGTTACTCTTGAATTATTTTCTTATAAACATACCACTTATAAATGCGTTTAAAAATATTTTATCTCAAAATTCTCAATCTTATAAAAAGTTTTGATTTCTAAGAAACCTTAAACCCAAAAAAAACTAAACTATAATATAACATAGTTAACCTAAACATACATAATTTTAAAATTTGAAAATAGTGATAGTGACATTTTTGCAAAGTAATATGTCAAAAATGACATCTCTTGAAAATTCTCTAAAATAAATTTACAATTCATCATTGATATTTCATAAAAATTGCATAGAAAATGTGAAAAATCATTTTTTGTTAAACAATTTTGTTTTGCAAAACATTAATTATATAGGAAAAGAGAAAGTATACAAGTCTCACTACATAATTCCGGGAACAAACAAACTAAAAACTGTATCGGTATGATACAAAACGTTTCATATTGAAAGCTAAAATAGATTGTATTGAGCATCGTGGCTTCAGGATTTTTACAAAACATAAGCCAATCGAATTAACCCGATTATAACAAAAACGAATAGAAAAAGAAGTAAATAATCATTTTCTTACGCCTCTTATCTCAACAACGGCTATATTTAAGGTTACCTCGACACGTGCTAATATATGTCGGACACAATATTCAGTCACAACCACAATTAATAGCCACGTAATCTTCTCATCTGATTGTTTCTGAATGGTGCCAAATGGCAATGAATAAGTGGTTCATTTTGACAACTTTGATTGCTACTTGCTTGAATTCCAAACATCTAAATTCATTGCATTGAAAACAAAAAGATTCGTCCTTTCCTTATGGAAACAACTTGATGGAAATCACTCTTTGCATTTTTTTTTGTGTGGAAAAATTATACTCCAGTTTTATAGCACATTTAAACTGCTAGATGATTTACGATTATATTTTGAATTTTTTTTTTGGTCGAACGATTATATTTTGATTAGTGACGTAATATCGATGAAGCGGCCGTAAGAGTTCACATATGGCCAAATTTAATTTGTTGTCTGTATTAATTAGTCAAAAGAGAATTCTGAGAAGCAAGGTGAACGTAACCTTAAACTAAACATTGAAACATTAATTATAAGTTGCTTTTATCATAATCATATATATTGGTTGCTTAATTTATAGTTTGTCAAAATGCCAGTGGTTGAGAACGTTATATAAAAGTGGAAACTTGTGATTCTCTTAAAGCAAAATATACTAGTCTCTTTGGTATCATAAACAATATGAAACAAAGATATTCTACATCAGTATTAGTATATGAAAAATGACAAAAATGGATATTTGTTTTCTGGATGGACACATAATTTACATAGTATTTTTTTAAGAACTTATATTCTAATTTTGTCTAGTAAGAAGAAGAAAATCTTGCTTGTGACAATAAACAATTGCATAGAAGTCAATAGATCTAAAAATTATCCTGTGATCATTTTTGTTTATTTTCCGTTTAGCGAAAGCAAACGCGCATAACACATCTCGTAAATTATAATTATAAATAGATATTTGGTAATGAATATAATAACTCGAAGAGTTGCACAATTATATCAACTTATACCACATATAATCGCAAAAGTAATCATGATTATATCTATTGTAAATTACTGATTAGCGAAATAATATTAGACAACTTTGGATATTATAACATAAGATAATCTTATGATAAGTTACGTTAAAACGTGTTTCACGTAACCGGCGATGACAAGCGAGTGACGACAAATGAATTCTCACTTTTAAATGACTTTATCTTATGATGTGTGATGTAATGCAACCCTAACACCCGTCGTGCATCCTGATATTCGAACGTGAAATCTCGTTATACAATCAAATAAAATTATTGCTTAATACGACCTGTCTTTCTCTCTCTTTCCTAATGATTATCAACCAGTATTATCTTGAATAATAGAACTTATAGAAGCATCGCAAAACCTTGTAGTCACATGTCAAATAATGATGCATGTTTAGATACATACATAGTACAGTGAGTGAGCATATATGATATATATAAGCTTTTATATATATCCATATAATTTTTTTTTCCTGTCTATACCTCTTAGTATATCATAGACTTTGTAATTGCCGACAAAAAAAAAAGACTTGAGCTAATTAACATGTGGTTAACTTAGGTTATCACAATCGTATTTGTGGCAATCTGAGTTATCATTTACTTCCACAAAACGGATAATATAGATCTTGATTTTTTTGTAATAAAAATTGATGAATATTATCAGTAGTTAGATGATTAGTTCACATCGAAATGAAGTACGTCTTAAACTGAAAGTGACATGAGCCAATTCGTGTCGATCCACAAATTTTGGACCTATATTTTAGCCTATAGTTATAATATTTTTTTTCTCTTAGTTAAGTAGTGAAATTTTCCACACACACACAAATTAATGTCAGGCCCTACATTACTGTAACGCCCACATATATATATATATAAAGAGGCCAATATCATCAACAAAGAGATTCCAGAAGAAAAATAACAATAAAAAAACTTTCTTTCCTAATCGAAATCAAGAAATTTCCAAGATCTTGAGAAAACCATGGAAGAAGGAGATTTTTTCAATTGTTGCTTCAGCGAGATTAATAGTGGCATGACAATGAATAAGAAGAAGATGAAGAAAAAGAGCAACAATAACCAGAAGAAGTTTAGTGAGGAACAAATCAAGTCACTTGAGCTTATATTCGAGTCAGAGACAAGGCTCGAGCCAAGGAAGAAGGTTCAGTTAGCTAGAGAGCTAGGGCTGCAACCAAGACAAGTAGCTGTATGGTTTCAAAACAAGAGGGCTCGTTGGAAGTCTAAGCAGCTTGAGAAAGAGTATAACATACTTAGAGCTAATTACAACAATTTAGCTTCACAATTTGAAACTATGAAGAAAGAAAAACAAACTCTTGTCTCTGAGGTAATAATTTTAAACAATTATTTTTACATTGTTATTGATCAAAATTTATCCATTTTAAATCTTTAAATCGTAAGTAACGAAAAAGGATCAAAATCCGATATTTTATTTCTTTTTTCAAGTAAACAAATATATCATTCATATCTTACAATTTTTTCTCTCTTGAACCTTTTCATTTTAATTTTATAAATTCGTATTTTTCAAAATTACCACATCTACTACAGAAAACTCGGAAAATCCACCAACAATGAAAACTCTATGAATTAATATTGTCAGACCAATGATATTTTATCAGTTTATAGATTTTTAATTGATCTATATTTGCAGTTGCAAAGACTAAATGAAGAGATGCAAAAGTCTAAAGAAGAAAAGCATGATCAAGAGTGTTGTGGTGATCAAAAAGTGGCTCTAAGCAGCAGCACAGCGTCAGATAATGAAAAGTGTGAACCAGAAGCGAGGCTAAGTCAAGGGATGGTTGTGTGTAATGATGACATTAAGACAGAATATTTTCGATTTGAGGAAGACACTAATCATGAGCTCATGAACATTGTGGAGCAAGCTGATGATAGTTGCTTGACCTCATCTGATAATTGGGGAGGATTCAATTCTGATTCTCTCTTAGACCATTCTAGCAGCAATTACCCTTGGTGGGATTTTTGGTTATAAAAACACATATAAACAAGAAACTAAAACATGAGTTAAGAGAAAAGAGTGTGCATAGTTTTTTTTTGTAGATTATGTGTTTAAGAAAAATAAAATTTCTTTAGTTTTAAATATTGTTTCGATCTATGTATTTACTGTGTTCAATACTCTTTGTAGCAATTAGCAGTAAAGTAGCTTATTGATGAGACGATAAAAGTTTGGAAATTTTCAAGATCAAACATAACATTTATACTAAGAAAATCACACATAGGTTTAAACAAGAACATATGTAGGATTAATTTCAAATTGGGTTTTAACCAAAATTTTTATTGTTTCTAATCAATATTCAGATCTCCATTAAACTTCGTCAATATAAATGAAATCATTTGAAAAATAATAGTGTCCACTCAAATCAACAAAGCATCAAATTATGGCTATTACTGGTACTGGTAGAAGCATTCTACTAAGAGTATAATTGAGTCTTTGACACCAGTCACAAAAACCATTCCACCGACAGTAGAATCTTTTTTTTTTTTTTTTTTTTTTATCTTCGATCTAATCCTCTGGAAAAAAACAAAACAGATTAATTTAGTTTTTTTAATTATTATTTTGACAAAAAAATTATAATCAACTATTTATAAATTAATTTTCTTACTTTATTTATTCTGCCAGATTCTGCCAAAAATTTAATCATTATGCCATAAATTTAATCATTTTGCTGTTACCATTCAGAGCCTATGTGAAAGGAGAAACTAGAAAGATAAAGCAATATATTTTACTTTTGATCATAATCAAATTGTTGAACTGTCTAGAATTATCCAGAGATTCTTCAATCATTGTGTAGAGTACCGAGAGATGTTTTTTTTTTTTTTCAACAAGCTCTATATATTAAATCACATTTGGTCGGTAGAAACATCCCACATACGGGTACTTGATATATCATGGTTTTTACCCAGTTTAGACCATGATATAAATCCATTATCTAGAGTCTTTTGGTGTTTTCCAGTTGGTTTTTAGAGTCTTTACAGGTACTAGACGTTTGGAGCATAAAAGATGTTTACTCGAAGTTTTTGGAGCATTGCTGAACGAAGTTGCAAAGATTGAAGCGAAGAATCGGAAATCTAAGTTGGTGTTGATCGACACCATCTATGGGTGTCGATCGACACCCTGCTCGACCAAAGAAAAAGCCCGATTGCGAAGAAGTCCGTTCGAAGCCCAAAAGTCCCAAATGTTTACTTTTATGTTTATGACGGTTTAGGAACCTTATAAATACGTTTTTGCAGCCATTGTTTAGGCTTATGCTTTATTTTATCAACTACTTAGATATTTTCATTAATAAAACCATGTTTTCTTCTATGATCATGTCTGAGTAGTTCTTTTGTTAGGTTTAGGGTTATTCAAGGGTTGTTGATGATTTGCTAGATCTGATATGAATTGCATAGGATTAATATCTTTAGAAAGTTCTTCATCTTGTCTTGAGTTTATTGCTGATTTTAGATTTATGACCTGAAATCTGATTTTAGGATATTTAATAGAAACGACAGTTTTATTGATTTCCTGATCTAGACTTTGATGAGCAAAATTCCTTTTCGCAAAGAAATTTGGTTTAGGATTTTGTGAACAATTGAACTTGAACTTTAATACTTGTTTAGATTGTTAGGATTCGCAAAGAAATTTGGTTTTCTATGATTTAAATTTAGATAATCTTTGCAACGAAAGTTGATTGATTTTACATTCGTGTTCATGTTTAAGAACTGTGCATCATAATCCTATCTTTTATTTATTAATCTGCAATTCTGATTCACTTGCGATTTCCCTGTGCCTAGCGCTTTCTCTTTATTGATTTTCACAACCGTTTAATTGCTTATTTACTTGCATTCAAATCATCTTGCTTAGCATAATTCGAACGTTTAGATCTATTGTGTTTTTGATTCCCTGTAGATTCGATCCCTAAATACTGCATCTGATCTCTTAATTTGAGAGAGTAGCTCTTGGGTTAATTTGAGCATATCAGTACTCTCTACCAACTCGTTGAGATCTACATGAGAAAAGATATGGTTAAGTGTTCGTGCCGCTTTTGCAAGGGCATCGGTACAGACATTACAAGAACGAGGAATATAAGCTAACTCAAAGGAAGTAAAATTTTCTCTAAGTTCTGCGAAGTGATCTAGCTCAGACTGGAAAGCTGGCCAATCTATCGGATCGTCGGTCATCATCAATAGGTTTGAGCAGTCCGTTTAAAATCGGACCCTAAATACACGTTTCTGAATAAGACAATTCATCGCCCAGAGAAATCTCTCAAACTCTGCATGTAGAGCTGAGAGGCTTCTTTGGCATCCCTACTTGCCGGTGTGTGTTTGACATGATGTGTCAGTGAGACACCATCCGAGACCGCTAGTGGAATCTTGATTTGTCCAAGATGCGTCCACTTGGCAAATCGAGATATGTACCGAGAGTGAGAGGTATCGAAAGATAGAATTGTCGTCTTTCTCCAAATTATTTGATTTTTTTTCAATATCATTGATTAATTCATTTTAAAAAAATGAAAAAAAAAATTCATTTCAAAGAAATTTGACGTTACTTTGTTGGCCACTATAATACGACGTCGCTCGATACGCCACAGAGATGGGCTTTTCTTACATGGGCTTTCATGTCAGGCCCATACAGTTTGAGCTACAAAGATAATAATTACATTTCATTCGTATAATTACGACTTTTATTTTATTTTCTACCATATTACTATACCGTTTTTTTTCCAGGTTGAACCATTTCTCATGACAAAATAACAAAAATCTTATCACTTCAATTTTCTTTATATTTTCGAATCAATTTGAAGATCTTGAACCACTATTGCATCTACATATGTAAGATAAATAAGTGAATACAATGAAAAATACCACTGTTAAAATCAAAAGCTACACAAAATGACGTGACAAAACCTTTATTGAATCAAAATAATATTCGAGTTTTGCAAAAATAGAAATAAGACAAATTTATTTAACATTACTCTGATAGTCCAAAAGAAACAAAAATTGTCATTACTCTGATAATACTCCAAAGTTCAAGATTCTTTATGTTATTTTTTTGTTTTTGCTTTATTTAGTGATAGAGATATCAAAAAGTTTAGGGATGAATATGATCAATGGGAGATGGCTCAAGCACTCTGGTTTAGGGGGTTTTTCATGGGTGTTAAAGAGATGATTCAGGGTGGTATTGATGCATAATACACTACAAGAAAACACAGATTTAGCGTCGGCATAATTCGACGCTAATTCGACGTTAAATCGTCTTAGCGTCGAATTAGCGTCGAATAACATTTCGACGCATAATCGTCGACGCTAATCCATTTTCGACGCTAATTTAGCGTCGAAATGGTATTCGACGCTAATTTAGCGTCGGAAATTCAACGCTAATTCGACACAATATTTCGATACTAATTCAACGCTAAAGTAGCATCAATTTAGCATCGAAACGTGTCGATGCTAAACTGATGCTAAATAGATGCCAAATCGAAGGTAATTTGGCATCGAATTAGCGTCGACACACGATTCAATCGATGCTAATTCGACGCCAAATTAGCGTCGAATGAATCAGTTGTCGACGCTAATTCGATGCCAATTAACCATCGATTTGGCATCTATTTAGCGGCGAATGATAACTTTTTTTAAAAAAAATTTTTAATTTTACAAAATTATTATAAATAAAAATAAAATTATCCATTAGAAATGAAAATAAAACGAAAATTATCCGAAACAAAATAAAATTATCCGTTACAAAACAAAATAAAACGCTAATCCGCATGCGGTTCTTCGGTCCTTAGGTTCACGATATCTTCGAACTCTTGGTGGAATTGCGTTGCATCGGGAGGTGTAGGAGGCGGTGGAGGACGATTAATCTTTTGCAAGGCAGAGGCCAATGTCGGATTATCCACTGCAATGATGTCAAAGAGACCGCTCAATGACGAGACATGCCCCTGTAGCTCCGCAATCTTGGCATTAGCAGCTTCCAACTCAGCAGTCAAACGCGGATGAGACGGACCCGGCGAGGAAGAAGAATATTGACACCATTGTCAGTCGTACTATGGCGTATGATGATGGACCCGCACAATGCTTTGAAGGTCCATCTCCTTCGGCCACCGGCGTCAGACGGGCTGCAGAACACTTCGCAGCTTTAACCACCGATTTGGGATCCACCCAATACTGCACTAGACCCGACCAAACATCGGGATCCATCGCGAGCGGCTTCGCCTCATCGCCTTTCTTGCCCCACGCTTTCTTCAAGTTCCCGACGTAACCGTTGAGACACAATAGGGCCTTCTTCTCGAACCCCGCTCGCACTTCGAAAGTATGAGCTTCCTCCCAATGCCACCCTTGCTACAAACATACGAATAATGTTATCAATATATTTATAATAAAATAATTTAATGAATAAAATTAAATAATACAAAATGACTTACCGCCCATGACTCGAACCAAATATCCCGAACATTCTGCGGCATCATGCTCCAATTAGGATGCGCCATACTGAAGTGGGCATTGATTGTCTTGGTCACGGAACGCGCAATCTTTTATCCGTAAACCTATGAAACAAAATATTAGAATCTAATTATAACTTGTAATTATAATTTAACAAACCAAATTTAATTAGTAATATTGAAAAAACTAAAACATACCATAATGTACCACGAGGCCGCAACGGATGGATAATCGGAAGCCGTGTCTCACGTCCAGGTTGGCGGAGAAGCTCAGAGATCCGCATCATCAGAGGCGCGTTTAGCGGTGGAGGGGGCTGATCGTGGTCATCGGGATGACCATCTTAGCCTTCTTGAGGGTGTGGCTGAGGCTCTGGCTGAGGCTGAGGTGGTGGCGGAGCTCGGGGCGGAGCCTGTGGCGGAGGTCGTGGACGATAGTTCGCAGCCTGCGAACCCGACCCCGAGCCTGATGCGGATCCGCGACGACCATCGGATCCGTGAAGCGAACCACCATCGTCGCCAAATAACTGGCCGTATGAAGGAGTAAGTGGTCGATCTCCCTATAAAATAAAACAGATTTAGTAAATTTAAAAATGTAAAATATACATTTAAAAATTAGGAAATAAATTTTATATTGTCGAAATAAATTTAACATTTATGAAATAATTTTAAATTAACGTAAATTAACTGGTAAATTCGTTTTTTTTTCAAAACTTATTTTAACTTCCAAAA
The DNA here is from genome assembly GCA_963576765.1 of Draba incana. Lineage (NCBI taxonomy): Eukaryota > Viridiplantae > Streptophyta > Magnoliopsida > Brassicales > Brassicaceae > Draba > Draba incana. The sequence continues at coordinate 32,663,425 of OY755217.1, read as the reverse complement.
ATAACTCCTTAATTAGATTTTGTAAACTTTACATAAATATATTATATTAAATCTAAATTCAAATAAAATCTAAATTTAATTTTATCACTTATCAAATCTAAATTTAATTCAATTCTATCTATATTCAATTCCATAACTTTTCAAATCTAAATTTTAATTTCATTTCCTAAAATCTATTTCATACCAAATTTCATACATTCTATTTCATAAAACCAATTTCTAAATTCCTAAAATCTAAATTCAAATATATAACTTAGCACATCTATATTCAATTCCATAACTTATCAAATCTAAATTTAATTTCATTTCCTAAAATCTATTTCATACCAAATTTCATACATTCTATTTCATAAAACCAATTTCTAAATTCCTAAAATCTACATATGTCATAAAACCAATTTCTAAATCAATTTTATATAAAATTCCATAACTAATAAATAATTAATTGCAAATATATATAAAAATGTTAAAACAAATAAAATTAGAATTATTACCATCTTATCCGACGGTGGCTGTCCGGCGGTTGTTGACGGCGGTGGTGCGGAGGAGAGGAGAGGGAGAGGGAGAGGGAGAGGAGCGGGAGAGAGAGAGGAGAGGAAGATCGGCGGTGGAGGAAGAGAGGAGAGGGAGAGGGAGAGGGAGAGGGAGAGGAGAGGGAGAGAGAGGCGCGGGAGGGAGAGAGGCGCGGGATCTCGTCGGTGGAGGAGGAGAGGAGATGAAGACGGAGAGGCGGGGGAGAGAGAGAGGCGTGGGAGAGAGAGAGTAGAGGAGCGCTGGTCGCTAGAGAGAGAGGAGCGGTGGTCGGAGATGGAGAGAGTGAGAGGAGAGGATGTTAAACCGTGACCGGAGAAGAAGACTTTTTTCTCTGTATACAAATCGATTGCCGACGCTAATTCGACGCTAAACCCAATTTAATTCGGTTTACCGCCGTTGGTTTAACCAAAATAATTTGAATTTATTCGGTTTACCGCCATTGGTTACATCAAATTAATTGAATATAGCGTCGAATTTGCGTCGGATTAGCATCATTTTATCCATTCCATACCCTAGACCCTAAACCCCAAACGTAAAAAGTGTCATATAGCGTCGGTTTAGCATCGAATCGATGCTAATTCGATGCTAAACCAACCCAAACGTGAATCTATTTTACGTTTGGGGTTTAGGGCCTAGGGTATCCGCCACTGGTACGAAAACGAGCTTACCCTTTTCAATCTTTCATATAATAGAATAGTTTAAAATTTTGCAATTTGAAATTACATATTTGGTTCATTAAGGGTTATGAAAATATATGTAAACCTATATAGTTATTTCAAATAACAGTCCTTACATGCATTTCAAACATCGAACCACACAAACATACTAATTTGTTAGGAAGTAAATCTTGTAGCTTAACTTTGAATCGTCGACATTAAAGATATTATTGTTTACACCATAAACCCTAAATGAAAAAAAAGATTTAGCGTCGGATTAGCATCGAATTACATAAATTCGATGCCATTTCGACGCTATATTACAACTTTAGCGTCGAAATGGCATCGAATTTATGTAATTCGATGCTAATCCGACGCTAAATCTTTTTTTTTTTTCATTTAGGGTTTATGGTGTTATTTCGACGCTAAAGTTGTAATATAGCGTCGAATTAGTGTCGAATTTATGTGATTCGATGCTAAATAATTATTATTATTTTTTCCTAAATTTAGGTTAAATAAATCGCACCACATATTAAAACATTCGATACTGTTAGAAGATTCTAAACCCGGTACATATAACGGGTACAATCACATGAATTTTTCCATATCAATTTTCCTATCATCGAATTCCTACATCTTTCCATATACATATCATTAAAAATTTATAAAAAAACTTAGATATTGATATTTCATTACTAATATATAACACAAAATTGAGTTATGAAAAAAAAAAAGATTTAGCCTCGGATTAGCATCGAATTTCGATGCCATTTCGACGCTAAAGATGTAATATAGCGTCGAATTAGTGTCGAATTTATGTGATTCGATGCTAATTCGACGCTAAATAATAATTATTTTTTTCTTTCAAAATTTAGATTAAATAAATCGCACCACATATGAAAACATTCGATACCGTTAGAAGATTCTAAACCCAACAACGACATATATAGTAGAGACTTGAAAATATTTGACAAGTTAGAACCAGAAATTTTTCTTTCCCTTTAGTTTCTTTGGTGGAGAATCTAAAAATCCGTCGCAAAGTTCCCTTTTGATTGCATCAACATCTAAACTTAAGTTTGGGATTTCTGGACATTGGGCAAATTCATAAGCGTAGTAGTGGTCCTTACAGTCATTAGAAGGACTTCCACGGTAAGTATCTGACTTTTCAATTAATTGAGATGGTTGTCCGTCTTCGATTTGCCTATACAAAACTTCGTCGTCAACGAGCTTATGGTCATGACATTCTGGCTGTTTATCATAATTGTGTTTTGAATAACTGATTCCGTCTTCAAATTTCGGACTCACAACATTGGTAGGATAGCATGAATCAGCTTCCCACGAGTAGGTTGGTATCTCTTTAGTATATTTGTCGCACTGAGATTCAGTTTCCCACGAAAATTTAGGAATGTGGTGGATGTTTGGCAAGCACTGGCTGTCAGGCACTATTGTTTATGTAGAATCTTCATTATGGGTTGGTGACCACGTATCAAATTCCCACGAGTAAGTGGGTATCTCTTGAGTGAATTTGTCGCATTGAGTTTCGGTTTCCCACGAGTATTTTGGAATATCAAAAAAAATTGGCACGTTTGTTGATTTAGAGTCTTCTTTACGAGAGGTAGAAGACATTATGTGTTTTATTGGTAGGTGTACAAGTTATACACTCCATGCATCATTTGTATTTATAGTAGAAGATATATGTTTAAATGAGTTGTCAAATCGGATTTGCTCAAAACACTTGTGTCCATATAATTTTCGTATCTGTAAAAGATTTAAGTAGAGATTTTAGCAACGATTTTGCATCAAATGTTAGCATCGCAGTAGCATCGAATTCGTTTGCGTCGATTTTGCATCGAATTCACGTCGTTTATGTGGCATTTATGAACGACGCTAAATAAGTAGGTGAACACGTGTTAAATGTCTCATGTACCTACCAAATTGGACACAAAATTCGACGCTATATTCGAGGCTATGGGACGCTAAAGCGACGATAATTCGACACGTTAAGCTTAAAATATCTTTGTTTTTTGCTTATAAAAGTCAGACTAAGTCAACACAAAATCCTAACACAATAATATTCAATTTCAAAAAGGCAAACCGAGATCTATGGAATTACTATATCCAAAACCATGGCTCCGTTCAAAACCCTCTAAACACAACATATAACGATAATAAAAACATGTATTCGATAATCACAGATAACGATAACAATCACATATAACGATGACAATCACATATAACGATAACAATCACATATAACGATAATAATCATACGAATTCCAAAAATAAATACAAATGAAATAAAAAAAGCTATATATGCTTCACTCTGAATCGTCATTTGAGTTGTCGTCATCCTCATCGGTACTTTCTCCACTCTCGTTTGCGACGTCGTCTTCGGGGTTTTCTGCATCGTTAACTTCCGGAAGTATTTCAGCTTCTCGACTTTGGGGATCTATAAGAATGATGTTGTCTATATCTACTTCTGGAGTTATTAGGTCCACGGCCGTTTCATTTTGCATAGGAGCGTCCTTTGATTCAACTATCATTCCTCTAGGTGCTATTTTTAGCACAGATAACCATGGAATCCCTGTTTTTCTCACACGTGGATATGGAATGAAACATACTTGATCCGCTTGTGATGCAAGGACAAATGGATCAAACTTTGCATAAGAACGCGGTCCATTAACATCGATGACACCAAACTTTCCTACTCGAACCCTCGCCCGACAACTGGATCAAATCACTCGCATTTGAAAATGGTGCACTTTAAGTTAACCAAACCAGGGAATTTCACAAGAATAATGTCTTGGATAATGCCATAAAAATATGTGTCCCCGGCTCGAACTACCACACCATAGTTCGCTGTTGCTCTATTTTTGCCCCGTTCGAACGTATGAAACACATAACCTCGAGTAAAATACATTGGAGATGACGTAACTTTCCCCAACAGACCTTGGATCAACTCTTTAAACCATACAGGGTATGACGTGTCTGCATAATCAACCTGGCAGATACAGCATACACGTTGTAAATATAGTAGTATATATACACAAATTGTACATATAGGTTAATATGGAAACTAGATATATATATTATTTTGTGTTTAACTTATATACCTGAGTCCTCAACCATTTAGCAAAGTGTAGATCTTTACGTTTTTCAATCTCATCGACGGATGCATTTAGGAAAGCCTCGTTAACTTGGCGAATGAACTCACTAATAACAAAGATTATTATAAGTACGAAAATAACTCTTTTGACCTCAATCCATATTTGGGATTTATAATATGTACCTTAGAAATGGGCTAACTTCGTCGCATTGTAAGAGAATATATGTGTGAGCACAATTGTAGTCTTTGAAAGAGGACCAGTCTTCTTCTCTTATGATTCCCGCCTGCCTACCAACTGAACAGAATATATCTGGGACATCTGAAACTGGATACGTTTGTGCGATGCCACCATCGTCGTACCTATGTGGAGCTCTTTTTTGTGTCCGGATAGTTGGAGGGAAGTAATATGAGCTGAAATGAGAGGTTTCTTCGGTTAAACTGCCCGCAACAATTGATTCCTCAACTCTAGCTAGGTTTTTTGCCTTTCCTTTTAAGTGTTTCATGAATCTCTCGAAAGGATACATCCAACGAAATTGAACGGGCCCTCCTAAATCGGCTTCGTGAGGAAGATGGACAGGAAGATGGTCCATCACATCAAAGAAAGATGGAGGGAATATCTTCTCTAAGTTGCACAACAATATTGGGATGTTATTGTTTAGTTGTTGAATTCCATCCCGAGTCAGAGTTCGAACACAGAGATCTCGAAAAAATGCTCCAACACCTAAACCCAAAATCAAATGTCAACCAAAACACATAATTTGTTTACATATGTGATTATACCTGCAAGTGCTTCATGCACATTTGTTGGCAAAAGTTCTGCAAAGGCGAAAGGCATTAATCTCTGCATAAACACATGACAATCATGACTCTTCATACCAGAAAATGTTTTCCCTTGCTCCACAGACTTAGAGAGTTTTGACACGTATCCATCAGGGAACTTCACTTCGGTGGAAACCCAGTTGAAGAATGTTGGTTTGCCTTCGCTTGACAATCTGAAGGTAGGCACTGGAGCTCTGTCATCTCCCGTGAGATGTAACTCAACTCTAGAGCATATAAGAGCCAAATCTCGTCTAGAATTCAAGTTGTCTTTAGACCTGCCTTGAACGTTTAAGATGGTGTGCATGATGTTATCGAAAAAGTTTTTCTCAATGTGCATGACATCCCGATTGTGCCGCAATAGATGATCCTTCCAGTACGGTAAATCCCAGAAAATGCTCTTCTTATGCCAATTATGTTCTGCAAGGTATCCATCTGGGAGATTGGTCGGAATATTTAGCCAGTTACCACCACGTTGTGCTGTGTCCTGAGCTCCCCAATAATCAAGTTGACCTTCAATTTCCCCTCCTGACAGATATGGAGGTGGGGGGATACGTACACGTTTGCCCTTTCTGAACAACCTCCTGTTCCCCCGATACGGATGGTTCATAGGGAGAAACCTCCGGTGACAATCAAACCAACATGATTTTCTACCATTTTTAAGTTGGAAGGCATCTGTTTCATTTTGGCAATACGGACATGATAACTTACCATGTGTTGTCCAACCAGATAACATCCCATAGGCTGGAAAATCGCTTATCGTCCACATAAGCACAACTCGCATGGTAAAATTCTTTTTTCTAGAGTAATCATACGTACGAACCCCATGAGACCACAACATGTTCAACTCGTGAATCAGCGGCTGTAAAAACACATCAATAGATCTTCTTGGATGCTTCGGACCAGGGATTAAAATACTCAAAAACAGAAATTCCCTCTGCAAGCACATATCAGACGGAAGGTTATAAGGTGTCAATATAACCGGCCACAAAGAATATTGCCTGCCAGACATACCGAAAGGACTGAAACCATCTGTACATAGGCTAAGATAAACATTGCGCTTCTCTTTAGCAAAATTAGAGTGTACCGAGTTGAAGTGTTTCCAAGCTTTTGCATCAGAAGGATGATGAACTTCTCCTTCAATTGTTGAATGTTCCGCATGCCACCTCATTGATGCAGCTGTGCGTTCTGAGTGGTATAACCTTTGTAGCCTATCTGTTATGGGCAGATACCACATTCTCTGGAACGACACTTTTCTACCAGCTCCTTGGGGCTTAAATCTTGGTTTGTTGCAAAATCGACATTCTTGCAGATCTTCATCATCTTTCCAAAATATCATGCAATTGTCAATGCAAATATCTATCATCTATGATGGCAATCCTAAACTAGAGACTAGTTTATGTATGTCGTAATATGACTCAGCCGCATGATTACCCTCTGGCAAATATTCGCTTAGAAGAGATGCATAATCATCCATGCAACTCTCAGATAGATTATGATCAGACTTTATTGTCATCATCCTAGATGCCAACGATAATTTAGACAGACCTTCCCTACAACCTTCATAGATTGGTTGTTTTGCAGAATCAAGCATATCATAAAAAAAATTTGCATCTAAATTGGGTTCCTCAGCAACATCAGGAGCATATATAACTCCAGGAAATGCATCGGTTACCATTTCTTCGAACCTATTACTATGCTCTAACCCGACATTATGATCATCATTTTGTATTACAAATTGATGCCCATCATATTGTTCATTCGAATAACCCTGACCCTGATCCATAGGTTGGTAACTAGTACTACCCGAAGTTTCATCTTCATATCCCTCTCCATGATAAAACCAAACATAATACTCAGGTGTAAACCCTCTATTAAATAAATGTGTACCAACTGTATCAATTGTCTGTGGCATCGAATTTTTGCACTTCCGACACGGGCACACCATCACGCCGGTCCGTTGAATTGTAGGCACACTACTCGCTTAAGCCATGAAAATTTCGAGCCCGTTGAGGAACTCTTCTGAAAGGCCTCTATTTCGATCTTTTCCTCGATACATCCAGCGTCTTAGTTCGTATATATCGCCCATTAGAAAAAAAAAATTTATTGACACAAGATTGGTTTTTTTTTTCCCAATGCTGATATCATTCCTTACGGTGGTGGTGGGTTGGGTATATATAGGAGATTTTAGCATCGATTTACCATCGCTTTTGCATCGAATTTTAGTATCGCATTAGCATCGAATTTCTTTGCGTCGATTTTGCATCGGATTAGCGTCGTTTTTCCGTCGTTTACAAACGACGCTATACAAGTAGGTGAACCCGTGTTAAATGTGTCATCTACCTACCAAATACGACGCTATATTCGACGCTTTGCGTTCGACGCTAATTGGACGCCAATTTAGCGTCGAATTAGCGTCGAACATATACTTCCGATGCTAAATCGATGCTAAATCGACTCAATATAGCATCAAATTTGCGTCGAAATATTTCGACCCTAATTAGCGTCGATTTAACATCGAATTGTGTTTTGGACGCTAATACGACGCAAATTCGACGCTAAAATAGCGTCGGAATAAATTCGACGCTAAATTTCGATGCTAAATTACAGTTTTCTTGTAGTGATAAAAGATCTTGTTCTGGTATTAAGACTTTAGAGGAAGCTAGCTTAAAAGCCGGGTGTGGGCCTTTGAAAGTATGAAAGCACACAGATTGAACAAGATAGTGTTTGCATCTGAGGTGGTTAACTTAGTAAAGGCAACCAAAATCCAAGAGGTTGACCTAATTTTTGGTACCAAGTCTCTGAGATGAGTCGTATTTTGATAAAGTTTGATGATTGGAAATTGGTTTTTGAAAGAAGATGTGCAAACAAGGGAGCCTTCTTCATTGCTCAGAGTGTTACTCGGGAGAATCGTTGGCAATCATATATTGCTTATGGTCATCCATTGTGGTTGGCAGAGCTTTTTGATTGTGAGAGAGGTTAGTTAGGTATATTATCCTCTTTGATCATTTTGAGGACCTATTATCTTTAGTTGCTTATGTTGGAGTTTGAGGTTCTCCTTATTCTCTCTTTGTTTGCTTTGTAATTGTCAAACTTTTTCCAAGTTATATATTATTGAGATGATAAAAGAAAACTGTCAAAAAGTTTCTGATTCACTCCAATTTCGACATGCTGTTTATTTTACTTAATTTCGAATCCAGAATATAATGTATATGACTATATGTGCTAAACCAAGATATATTATTTTAGTTGAGAACATATTATCGTAATATGTCATCATGGGTGGTCTTGTCTAAGCTAGTGAAATTTTGAAGTGTGTGACATATGATTCCAATTGTCTGTAAAAACTCTGTGACTTGATTAGTGAATTTGTTTTTAGAATTTGTATATATATATATATACTCCCTCCGTTCCAAAATATAAATTGTTTTGAGTGTTTATTTTTGTTTCAAAATATAAGTTGTTTTGAGAATCTTAGGTACTTTTCATCTTTATTGAATACTGTGTGACCAATAATATTCTGTAGTCTTTTTTAGGTTTGATTAAATTATGTATATTAAATGATATTTTTTATAAGAAAAAGTAGTTTCTTAAACACCGTGCTTTTAGCCAAAACTACTTACATATTGGAACGGAGGGAGTATATGTTAAGAAAAATGCATCTTTGTGTAAGAATCATCTAAATATATATTGGGGATGATTGGTTGGACTTTAATTTTGTTTACAGCCTCTCTACAGCCTTTTTTAAAAAAAATTACAAAATCTTTACCAATCATGTTGTAGCTTTCAAACTAAAATTAAAGCCTTGTTTATAATTTTTACCAATCATGATGTAGCTTTCTTTTCAAAGTTATAACCCAAAAAATAATAAAAAAAATTCTGGCTGTAACTTGTCAAAAACTTAAAGCCTTATTTTTTGGGCTGTAAAAATTATTTGGTAGTAGTTGTACATTTTTTTTGCTGCAGATTTTTTTGTTGTACATTTATAAGTTGTAACTTCAAATTTTTAGATATAAAAATATTCTAAAATAAAACATGATTAGTAATATACAATATATGATGTTTTAATTAGTTTATACATATAAAAGTTGTTATAATTTAGAAATTTATTGCTACTTTTAACATATAAAATAAATTTAGTTAACATATAAAATTGTTCTTTTTAACTAATTTTATTTTATATGTTTAAAGTAGCAATGAATTTGTAAATTATAATAATTTTAATCTACACAAACTAATTAAACTAAAACTACATCACATATTGTATACTTACCAATCATGTTTTATTTTAAAATAGTTACAGCTAAAAACTTACAGCTACAGCTTCTAAATCTACAGCAAACAAAATCTACAGCAAAAAATTCTGCAGCAAAAAAAAATGTACAGCTACAGCAAAAACAATTACAACAAAAATTCTACAGCAAAATTTTTACAGCTACAACCGAACCAATCACCCCATTGTGAGTATAGTTTTGACCAAGATCTGTTTCTAATAAAGCAGCTCAATATGTAATATTAAGAAACACTTGAAGACTTCGTATGCAAGTTGTGTCACTATGCTGTCTATGTTGTGACTTACTATAAACACCTTTATAAGAAATTTCAGAATCAAATCTTCATATTTACACATAGAGCCGAATCTAAACTTGCAAAGCATGTCCATTCCTTTTTATTTGCTAATAGTTGCAATTTTAAACCTTATTAATTCCCATTATTAGTGTTTGTCAATGAATAATGAACCTACACTTAATAACAGTATGATCCATAGTGATTCATCGTGGGATTTTTTAAAATTTATTATCGATTTATCGCTCGATTTATATAAAATGTTCAGTTTGTTAGATTTCATTTTTATTTGTTTTGAGTGGCGTTGGGAAATTAAAGTGTTTAGGACTTGTAGGAGTGAAAGAAAGTTGTAGGTGCTTTCTTTTGTTTTTAGTTTACTAACTAATATATAAAAATTTTGAAATTCATATAACAGGCTCTAATAAATCTTTACCAATAAATCTCGAGTTGCAATGGACAAAGTCAAATTCCTCCGGTTGCCTCAATGATTTGGAGAAATTGTGGTCCAGTATAAACCGGTAAGATTTTATATTTAGATCATTTACTTCACAAGATTATAAGATTAGACCCACACAACCATTTCCTTTTGTATATACCATTTCGTTTTTGTTTGTGTTTGTTTTACTCTCTCTTTGGCTCAATTCATACCGAGACGGTGTGATTTAAGTTCGGGGGAGAGGTCTTTTGTAGAACATGTGCCCACCATGGTTTTTTTTCTTTTAAGTTTTTTTAAAGAATTGGTGAAATGTCCCCTTATAATTTTTTTTTAAATTGGTTTAATGCCCCCTATGAAAAGTAATTTTGCATTCGCCACTGCTACCATTAGACCAAGATCACTTCACAAGCGTAGACTTGTATTCTCTATTTATTTATTTTTCAACTATAATAGCACCTTTGAAATTTTGACCTATCATCACACCCAAAAAAAAAGCGCGAATTGGAACTATATTTTTGGGAATAAGATTATATAGAGCATCGAATCCATTTATAATTCAATCTATATATGAAGCAAAAGTGGGTTAGGCCATCGAATATTAAAATATATATTATATGGTCATCAAGTTAACAATTAACGCATATGTATCGACTGTGTCATATACAATCATATATTCCTCTTTCATTCGTCATTAGAGTTTATAGAAGTTTTAACCTAAACCCATAAATGTTATGAATTGTTGTTCTAAGGTTATTTTTTCATTGGTATTGGTTATGTAATAAATTGTACCATAGGGCTTTAAGGGAATACATGTAACATGCACAGGGCCGGTCCTCTAGTTACACCAACGATACCTAGGTGTTGGGCCTAAAAAAATTTCAATTTTTAAGGGTAGATTTTTTTTTAATGCAAATAAGATATGTTTTACAGTTTTGTCGTGAAAATGAGATAATGGGAAAGATATTTAAATTGTGATGGGGCACATATTAATATGTAATTAAATAAGTGAAAAATGAAATATTAACTTATAAAAAAATCATAATTATTAATCAAACTCGCGATTGAATGAGGCATGGTTAAAAACCTTATAATGTAAGTTTGACGGATGATTTTGTAGGAAAAAATGCAAGACGAGTTATTTTTCAGAATAAATATATTTTAATGGTTTTTAGGACTTTTTTTTTTTCAGAATAACATGGACTTTTGTATTTTTTAAGAAAATTTTGTGGGTTTTGTTTTTATCTTCAAACATTATGCTTTAGATTTTTTTAATAATAGAGCCTCTTTTTTATTTTGTGTTGGATCTTATAAATCTCAGGACCGGGCCTGAACATGCACATTAGCTAAATGTATTATATGCTAGACAAATATATTCCCGCCTATAGAATACATAATATGATGAAGACCAATACCACTCAAATATTTGTGTTGGCTATCTAACGAATATTTTTTCCGATCATTGGCTCATACTTAATGTATTATTATTATGGTTTTTTCTCTTCTCTAAACTTATTCACGTTTCTTTGAAATTTTTAATCGGTCATTAGTATACTATACGTAAATACATAGAATGATATATAACGAAGAAAAAAAAATATAATTGTGATATGGATGGGTCCAATAGTTCTTTTGATCGGCAAATGCAAACCAAATCAATAGATTATTCGATATATCTAAGATTAATATTCCCACATAAATTGAGCAAATCAATTGGCATTAATCAATGCAAAAGAGGAGCCAACTTTCTAAAGTACAAGGATGCTGTGTACCTAGCTACGACGGTCCACTAATGTACCATATGAAATATAAAATCAAAAGTTAATTACCCTTTGGAAGGCATAGTTTATGGTTTAAATAGTTTGATCACTATCTATCATATGATTATGTAACCGTCTCACCAACAAATTAAGGAATCCGTGCAATTTGCTCGTAGATTTAGTTATCTTTTGTAAAAGTGGGTCGTTTCGCACAAGTTTGTTAATTTTTTTTTTTTTTTTTGGCACACAACTTGTTTTCATTCAAATGTTAAAACGGGTTACAACGAAAATTAAGAGTTTAAGAACACTTAAAGCTACTACATTCGTTGCTCCAAGGAGCCAACGGAAAGCACATAAACATAAGATAGACAGATTCATTATACATAAGTAAACATCGTCGTAGAGAAGTCCTCGAATCTCGATAACGTTGAGCCTATATTGGAATGATTCTGGTGGAGGTGATGAACACAACAAGTAAACTCCCATCCGTGATTGTTACCGCATCTAGTGCGGATTTCACAATCTCAAGTTCGGCTGCACTAAAGAGTGTTGAGCCTTTCAATAGCACAGAGAACAAGTCATCTGTATCAGGTTCTTCCCGTTCATGAGTTTACCAAAGCCAATGGACGAAGGAAGGTGAGTTTGAACCCAACCTAATGGAGGCGGTTGAGGATTGACGCATCCAAAGCGAGACAAATCTGCAAATCAACACAAAGTGAATCTTGCACACTAAACACAACAGATTAATGTCTGGAATGGGTCCTGGTGAGCAGGGGAGAGGCCTGCAGTTTGGCGAGCAGAGATAACCGTGTAATCTACTCGGAGGAGATATCAGAATCCTTTCCAAAGCGGTATCATATACTTTCCCATATAACAATGGCTCATATGAACACAATCTTGCTAATAATCTCAACATGCTACTATACACATCCAACGGTAAGATTGTTGGAGAGTATAAGCACGGAAACAACTCTAGAGTGACACACAAATCCAAAATTAAGGTAATTGGAGAGTATGGGCACGAAAGGTACCTTAACCGAGAGGATTTGAGGCTTCAAGAGCGGTGGTATAAGGCATAGAAGAGAGGAATTGATTCAACCACATTCGATGTGGAGGAGAAGTTTAACGACCTCCAGTAAATTACCCATAAGCGCTAGATCAGCGATACATCCAGACCCGGCAAGCTCATCAACGGAGACTTGCAAGAAGGTGAGAAGTATGTCGCCGTAATTTGAATTTGTTATGTCCCTTCGTGGGTTCATCGAAGGAGAAGCAATTGTGTACTGTGGCGACGTTAATCGTAAGGTTAAACCACCAGGTGAAGAATCTGATGGAGGCTTAGGGTCTGGTGGATCAGGAGGATCCGGTGGATCTGGCGGATTCACAAAGGTTCTTCTCACCGGATCAGGCGGCTCTGGAGAAGAAGGAAGAGCCTCCCAGAGAAGATTTGTTACCTTGAGACTCATGAGAGATCTAACACACCTTTGATTACAGAGGAAACGCATGGAACTTGTGATGAATACGAGAGAATCTCGTCGGAGGAGGGGTCCGGACGGCGGCAGAGTCCTCTCACCAGGTTCGGCTATGGCTTCAGGGGTACTTGGAGATGGAGATCCATTCGCCCGTGAAAATCTCTAACTACGCGGCTACCTCGATAACGTCGCCAGGGAGAAATTATTGAATTTCTGATATTAGAAGTACAAGTTTGTTAATTATATAGCTAACCCACCAATGCCAATTAAATTATAATTTTTGCTTGTTTTGAATAACGAAATTTTTGGCCAAAATTTCGTATTACAAATGTGCTTGATAATTCTCGTTTGTTACTACACTTATTTTGGTTGATAAAAAAGTGTGTTTACCGACAACAAGAAATCACTAATTGATTAGAGACCATACTAATTTATGGAAGAAAGTTAATGTTGCACATGTTTATGGTTTTCCATTCTGAATCATAGCATATCAATTAACTCTTGTTCAACTAGAGTAGTTGTTACTAGTTAGTGTTGGGTATGAAAAAGTAATAATCAATAACCTATAATCTACCTTAACATATCAGTGATTATTATAAAATGTTGGTACATTTGTAGATAGTTAAATCATGGTCCAGAGTGAAAAAAATAAATAAATAAATAAACAAAGAAACATTTGACAACATTTAAGATTAATTTGCCCTTTCTTAAAGGGCAACGAATACACATTTATTATGTAACGTTAATACAACAGAACGTGTCTCTCTAATAAATTGACTTATCATACTCATCAAATGACATCTTTCAGACAAATTAATGGAACAAATTGCAATAATGTCCTGTCGATTTTTAGATAATGACAAAAACATATCACTTAAAATTTAATTTTCCGGTCCGTATACTTCCATATTTGTTGATGGTTATTTATTATAGAGAAAATAACTCAACTTCCACGGAACTACGGTAATATGACTAGAATACCATATATCTTTCAAAAATTACTCAAATCTTTTCATACCCCTAATAAATTACGATAAACACCTTTGATTAGTTTTTCTTAATTGAAATTATTGTTAATTAAAAAATGAAAAACAAATCCACTTCAGTAAGAAATAACCGTGATCATATAAGAGGGAAGTTTCAAAAGCAGAAACGTTTAAGTGTGCCTTCTCAAAGAAAAAAAAGAAAAAAACCACATTGTTTCTTTCGAAATCGTCTTCCCCGAAAATCATCTTCGTCTTGAAATCGTCTCGTCTTCGCCGAAATCGTATCGTCTTCGTCTTGAAATCGTCTTCGTCTTGAAATCGTATCGTCATCGCCGAAATCGTCTTCTCCGCAGTCGTCTGTAATTGTATTCTCCGGTTTGTTGTTGCTGAGTTAGTTTTTTTATTGCGGCTGAGTTATAAATTACGGCTGAGTTATCAATTATATTGTGGCTGAATTAGGGTTTTGGGTTTCTGAGTTATAAATTATGTTGTGGTTGAGTTATTAATTATGTTGTGGCTAAGTTATCAATTATATTGTGGCCGAATTAGGGTTTTTCGGCTGAGTTATGGTTATATTGCGGTTGAGTTATATATTATGTTTTGGCTGATTTAGTTTTCTATTGCGGCTGAATTATTTAAGTCTTTTGTGATCAGATGGAACAACATCAAGCACCTGATTACCCTAGAAGATCAAGACGCGCTGCTAATCTAGAAAATAAAGTGCTTAATCACTATTCCTATATGGGAGATTTCGGTTTTGTTAAAGAACAATTAGGACTTGAGGTGTGGGAAGAACTGAAGAAGTTTCCTGTTAGAATAATTGCTAAGCTATTTGATGGAAAATGCGGGTGGTCTGCTAGGACTGTACACTATCTACTGTGCAGACAGCTGAAAGTAGAGAAGAAGGAGATTTGGAGTGTGGTTGGTGACCAACCTATCAGGTTTAGCTTACTCGAGTTGGTGAAATCACTGGATTAAACACAGATCCAGTGCCAACAGAAAGTATTGAACTTTCTGACCAATACAGAGAGTTCTGGGAGGAGTTGAATGTGCCGCATGGGTTTGGACCCAAGCCCGATGAACTGAGGGTAGCAGTAAGATGCTGTCGGGCCTGGAGTTTTGAAAAGTATAAATGGTTAGGGCTGTTAGTTCTTCAAGCCATGGGAATTTATGGTGGGCATCATAATTCTAGGACACTGTTTGAAACTGCAAAAAGAGTATTTGATGATGAAGCCATGATGACTTATCCATGGGGTTGGGCTGCATTTGAAGCTCTTGTTGGTAGTATTAAGTCGTTGAATCCAGTAGGAAAGACATACTACATCAACGGCATGAGTTACGCTTTATTGGCTTGGGCGTATGAATCTGTCAGTTGCTTTCGAGAGCGTTTTGGCAAACTAGTCGGTGAGGAAGAAGAAGTTCTGCTTCTTCGATGGGATGCAACGCGGACACGTGCAAGTTTTGATAGTGTCCTGAAGAAGGAGATTAAAGACCATGGTCATGTAAGGTTTTAAGCTGAGTTATTCTTTATTTGATGGCTGAGTTATTCTTTATTTGATGGCTGCGTTATTATTTATTCTACGGCTGAGTTATTATTTTTGTGATGGCTGAGTTATGATTTGTTTGATGGCTGAGTTATGATTTGTTTGATGGCTGAGTTATGATTTGCTTGATGGTTGAGTTATGATTTGTTTGTTTGATGGCTGAGTTATTCTTTGTTTGATGGCTGAGTTATTCTTTTTACGGCTGAGTTATGATTATTCGATGGTTGAGTTATGAGTTACTGTTGTAGGTGTGTGTGAGGCATATGGCTTCGAAGGAGTTTGTAGAAGGCATGTTTCCTCAGTGGCCGGGTCAAGATGATGACCCACAACTGAATAACCTGATAAGAGACCTACATTCTGGTAGGTATGTACCAGGTGATTATTGGGATGTGCAGAGGAAAGAGGAGAAGAAAAAGCCCAAGTTGGCTTTAGTTCCTTATGACTCTGAGTCTGAGCCACCCAAAAAGAAGCAGAATAAAGATAAGAAACACGAGGGTGAAGTTGCTGATGTAGAGAAGAAGGAGGATGCAAAGGGAAAGGGTTTAAGCAAGGATACGGCGGCTCTGAATACCATAATCGCTATGCTGGATAAAATTGCGAGTAAGTTTGAGATCCGTGAATCTTTGTTTGAGAAGATTGGGTCGAAGTTTGAGGCCATTGATTCCAACGTTGGAGAGTTAAGCCGAAAAATTTGCTGATATGGAGAAGAAAATTGGTGATAATGCCAAAGATGCAGTGGATGAGCGTCTGAAAGTTCTTGGTTTATCGGAAAGTGCCCAAAACTATGTTCCCAGCCCAAAAACGCAAACATTACCACGGCATAAGTCAGTTAATAGTCCAACGGTTCTTAACACGGAATCTAAGACCCCTGATAATGTTGTGTGGGCAAAAAATACTTCGGTTGATGAGCCGGCTAAGGCCGAAAGTCGAACTCCACAGCAGTATTTTCCAAAATTGAAGGCCGAAATTCCTAAGGGTACCCCTGATGAGCTTGGTAAGGCCTAAGAGAAAGCTGCGGGGTCGAAATTGAAGGCCAAAATTCTTAAGGGTACTCCTGAGGCGAAAAAGAATTTGTTTGGTAGTGGTCTGGCAGATTTCATTTCTATTTCTCCTGCTAAGTCTCCTGCTAAGCAACCAGATTTACGACGCCGCTCTAGGAGGCAAAAACCAACAGAAAATGAGGTTGATTTGAAAAAGAAGGTTGATGATGCTGCTAAGAAGAGGACTGAGGCTGCTGCTAAAAGGAAGGAGAACGCTGCTAAGAAGAAAGAAGAGAAGGCAACGGCTGATTTAAAGAAAAAGGAAGAGAAGGCAGCGGCTGATTTAAAGAGGAAGGAAGAGAACGCATCGGCTGAGTTAAAGAATAAGCCGGCTGAGTTAAAGAAGGAGGTCCAAACAAAGGGTTTACGTGATGGTGTAATAAGAATACCTATTATTCCACCTACTCCTGGGAAGAAGAAGGGAAAGACTGGATGTGAATCTGATCCTGAGGATGTGACCGAGGAAGCGATCGCAAAAGGAAATGAATTGTTACCGGAGTCTGATGAGGACGAAGATGAAAAGCTTAGGTTAGCAAGAATTAAGACTTATCGGGCGAAGATTATTCAATTAGCTACAACTGGGTTAGCAGCGAAGTCAAGTGCTCCTCCTACAGGAGTTTTTCCTTATATTTTTCGAGACAAAGGGACGATGTGCATGAGGAAGGATGTTGAACCTTCATCAGCAATCTATGATCCTCTCTCACCTGTTGACCCGGATAAATTGGATAAACTTATGCAACATCTAAGGCCATTCGAGTATGGACTTTTACACCATTTTATTTTATTTTATACAGCTATTAGCAATATTTGCCTAAACTGACTTGTGTTTGATTGTTAGGGACATTCCACTGACAGATGGTAGTAACAAGGAAGTTAATTTCTACAGAATACTCATCAGTGAAAGAGCGCAGTGGCCGAAGCGTGATTATGGATGGTTGTTTGACACTGTAAGTATAAGTTACGGCTGAATTATGATTATTTATGGCTGAGTTATTAGTTAGTTAATGGTTGGGTTATGATTATTTATGGCTGAGTTATGGTTGTTTGATGACTGAGTTATGGTAGTTTGATGGCTGAGTTATAGTTGTTTCATGGTTGAGTTATGGTTGTTTGATGGTTGAGTTATGGTTGTTTGATGGCTGGGTTATGTTTAATAATGGTTGAGTTATGATAATGGCTGACTTAATATTTTGTGTACAGCATATTGCTTCGTATATCAGAGTCCTCATCAAAAGGTCCATGCAAGATCCCAGCCCATTTTGTTCCAAGCGCATTGCCTTTGTGGACCAATGGTTCCTAGGATCATGGATTCGGGATTTCGCTCAGTTCAAGATGAAGCCAAAGATGTTCAAATTCAAAGACTCAGGTTATGAGTTACTCATAAACGGTGTGATTCCCTCAAACCTTCAGACAAACAAAAAGTGCTTAGAAGATGTCGATCACTTGTACGGAGTTCTTCATACTGGAGGTGATCATTAGGTGGTGTTTCATGTGAATCTTCTGAAGGAGAAGATTGATGCCTACGATCCCATCATTGGACAGGTAACTCCTGAAAGTCAACAAAAAATGTTAGATGCATTTAGACCGCTGATGCAAATGATCCCTGCAATGATCAATGTTGTAATTCCTCGCAAAAAAAACCGTTTGCAAAAAACAATTTGCGTTCAGATGGATAAGCGGCAAAAACATTCCCCAAACCACTCAAGTTGACGATTGTGAGGTGTATTCACAGAATTTTGTCGAGTGTCTAGCGCTTGGTGTAACTTTTGATGGGATATGCGATGTAAATATTCAGGGTTTACAGGTGAAGATGGCAGCATAGATCTTCGATGAAGATGGCCATGATATGTATGCGAAGTTTAACTGGTTTTTTTATTATTAGGATTTGACTGTAAATGGTATGTTTTTAGTGTATAACTTATGGTTTTTATGATATATTACTCAGCCATTTCGTTTAGATAACTCAGCCATACCCTAAAATCGGAAATGTAATTTGAAGACTTATGGTATGTTTAGATAACTCAGCCGTGTCATTTAGATAACTCAGCCATATCCTAAAACTATTTATATAAGATTTAAGACTTACAAAATTATAATTAAGCTCATTTTATTAATATAAAATGAATATAAATCAACTGAATGTGCATAGTTTTTTCAATTTATACAACTGAATGTGTATGAAATCGAAAATGTAATCTAACTTGATCTTGAGATATATGTTGTCTTACAAGTACTTCAAATATTACCTATAGATAATTAAGACCCAAAATCATATACAATAAACCATATATAATTTTTTCAATTGAATGTGTATAATTTGATTCAGTTGAGACTCTAAATCATATACTTTTTAAATGTTATACATTAAACCCTAAACCATGATCCCTAAACCCTAAACCCTAAATCCATAACTCAGCCGTGAAGTTCCTATAACTCAGCCGTCAAGTGTAAAATTTTAAGTTGCGACGTTTCGTCTTCCAACAAATTTGGTAGTAGTCGCGGGTTAACGAACAGTCGTTTAGGAACGGGTGCCAAGAAACAGTTACAAAACCAATGAACTAAAGACAACACGCAAGGATTCAATGAACACTTCCCTAAAATTGGAACTGGTGCCAAGAAACAGTTTCAAAACCAATGAACAGTCCTTTATAGATATATAATATCCAAATCCTCTTAACTTCCACTAGCATCATCCATATCCTCCAAACTTCCAAAAAGAATCTTCTTTCCTATCAAGTTTGCAGGAACCATGGTCTGGTTTTGGTTTGTTCTTGTACTGCCTATTCTAGCAATAGTTCTGTTGAAGAGGAAAAATTCCGGCAAACCAACAATGTCTCTGAACTCGTTGCTAAATGAGATTCTCGAAGATATATGTGCACTTATTGGATCTTCTTCCATTACCGACATCGAGAATCTAAATATTGTGTCAAAGGCTTTTAGAGATTGTTGCAACAAAAGATGGGTTGTAGAAAGAGTAACACTTCGTGACGTTCCATTCCTGCCATGGTTTCCTCACACTTACGAAACATTTTACAAGTTTTTGGTTAGGTGCTTAAGGATGGAAACCCTGAGGCTCTATACCGGAAAGGTGTGTACAACTTTTTTGACATAGGTTTAAAAGTGGGTTGTCTAGATGATGAAGAAGGAGATAAAGGTAGGGCATGTTTAGCTAAAGCTGCAAAGAAAGGCAATGAAAAAGCTTGTTATGTATATGAAATGATTTGCATTGCAGAAGGAGCAACTAAAGATGAAGGTCTAAAAGTATTGTCTTCGTTATTCAAGCCTATGATGTCAACGACCATGGAGGAGATGCATCAACTTAGGAAAAATGTTCGTGATGAGATTGAGTGGGGTGGCAATCGGAGGATGAGAGAGCTCAAATAAAGTTACACTTATGGAGGTTGCAATTGCAATGGTGGCACGAAGAAGTTCATAAAAAGCAATTGTGCTTGGAATGGTTATAGTACTAACGAAGACATAAGTACTTCTCCTGCTTCATTTTGTGAGATTTGTTTTTGGGATTATGAAATAGGTTTGTTTTTAGAAAATGTATAAGAATAATGTGGATGTGATTTCTTTCCTCTTTTTATTTATTAATGTCAAATTTCTTCTCAGTTTGTGATACTGGCATCCATTAATCTTTGGCCATGGAGTCAAAAGCGGCTTTTCCAGTCGTTAGATTCCGAGATCATCTATCTTTGGCCATGAATCCGTTTGATTCCGAAAAAATTAGTTTTGTGTTTGTTTATTTAAACTCAGCCGTAATGTAAACAAAATCCATAACTCAGCCGTATCGTAATACCATAACTCAACAATTTTTGTTTTTGGTTTAAACATAACTCAGTCATCTTAACCATAACTCAGCCGTCTTAACCATAACTGAGCCGTATCGTGACATTTCGTCTTTCTATACCATAACTCAGCCGTGTCACGACGTTTCGTGTTTCTATTTTGGGCGGGAAAAATCCATAACTTAGCCGTGAAGTTCGTATAACTCAGCCGTCAAGTGGAATAACTCAGCCGTGATAACTTATAACTCAGCCGTTTACAACAATTTTTGTTTTTGTTTACAAGTTTTAAAATGTAAAACATGTAAAACATAACTCAGCCGTCAAGTATAATAACTCAGCCGTGATTAACAAAACTCAGCCGTCAAGTTTAATAACTCAACCGTGATAACTTATAACTCAGCCGTGTCGCGACGTTTCATCTTTCTATACCATAACTCAGCCGTGTCACGACGTTTCGTCTTTCTATACCATAACTCAGCCGTGTCGCGACATTTCGTCTTTCTATACCATAACTCAGCCGTGTCTCGACATTTCTTCTTTCTATACGATAACTCAGCCGTGTCGCGACGTTTTGTCTTTCTATACCATAACTCAGTCGTGTCGCGACGTTTCATCTTTCTGTTTTGGGCGGGAAAAATCCCGCCAAAAATCCATAACTCAACCATAATAATGAATCCATGACTCAGCCGTTTCGTAAAGAAAATTCATAACTCAGCCGTATCGTAATACCATAACTCAGCTATAACATACAACAGTAAATGTTAAACAGTACATGTTGCAAGTTGATCGGCCAACAGTGCCGGCCAATAGTAAACGGCTCAGATTAAATGTTTCAAGTTTCATTTGAGCCTATATATACTTGTTATATGGCTCATTTGTATGTATCCAATTATCAAATAAAAATCAGAAAAATCTTTGTTCTTCTTTCATATCAAAGCAATGCTCTTGGGTTTGTGATTTGGAGTATTCGGTTTTCAAATTTTATTTTAAACTTATTAAGACTAAATCGTTATAAGTGTGGTTTCCATTCCCCTTATGCGCTTAATCTAACACATATTTGGGTGATTTCTCTTGCAAGCGAATGATTGCCTCAATCATAGTGTTAAGTCCCACAAGTTCTCATACATGGTTGAAGTTACACCGGAACCCATTGGAGAAGAATTTGGTGAAGGAATTGACTGGATTATAATGTAATGGCTGATTTATAATGATTAAGTAATTCTAATGGGTTATAATGTAATTCTAATGAGTATGACATTGGGAACACAGGCTTCCGGATGGAAGATCATAAGGGTACAATTGATGTGACATTGAGTTATGTGGGAACATTTCACCTTACACAAGAGGAGGTATTTTGCACAATTTTTTATATTATTATGTTATTTTGTCACTTGGAACTCCAAATTCGATAATTCTCCTGCTTTTCTTGTGGATTCTTATGTTTTCAGGTTCTTTTGTGTAGAAGATTTCAAATAACACTTTTCAGAGTTCTTTTGGATCATAATGTAGAAAATTGGGTAAAAACATTGGATGGATTGCATCTCAGAGATGGTTGATTTACCATAGGTTATAATGTAATGGCTGATTTATAATGCACTAGCTGATTTATGAATAAAAAAATTCGTGGTTTGGCTGACTTATGAATATATGATGGTTGATTTATGAATGTATGATGGATGATTTATATAGATAAGATAATACTGTTATGGCTGATTTATAATTCAATGTCTTAAAGAGTACAAAGTGAACAACTAGATAACACAGTTAAACTTCAATGTCTTAAAGCGGGGTTAGCTGCGATCTATACCATAATAATGAATCCATAACTTAGCCGTATCGTGACGTTTCGTCTTTCTATACCATAACTCAGCCGTGTCACGACGTTTCGTGTTTCTATTTTGGGCGAGAAATCCGTAACTTAGCCATAATAATGAATCCATAACTCAGCCGTATCGTGACGTTTCGTCTTCCTAACTCAGCCGTGTCACGACTTTTCGTGTTTCTATTTTGGGGCCCAAAATCCGTAACTCAGCCATAATAATGAATCCATAACTCAGCCGTTTCGTCTTTCTATACCATAACTCAGCCGTGTCATGACGTTTCGTATTTCTGTACCCGAATTTATGTATTTAATGCGTCGATTTGGCAGTGACCTATACACTCGCCGAAGAGCCGCTACACCTAGCGTAGGTGTGCAGTGACCTATAAACTCTCCGAAGAGCCGCTACACCTAGCGTAGGTGTGCAGTGACCTATACACTCGCCGAAGAGCCGCTACACCAAAATCCATCCAAAATCTCTATTTGTTTTGTTTTGTCACGACGTTTCGTGTTTCTATTTTGGGCGGGAAAAATCCCGCCAAAAATCCATAACTCAGCCATAATAGTGAATCCATAACTTAGCCGTTATGTAAACAAAATCCATAACTCAGCCGTGTCACGACGTTTCGTGTTTCTATTTTGGGGCCCAAAATCCGTAACTCAGCCATAATAATGAATCTATAACTCAGCCATTTCGTGACGTTTCGTCTTTCTATACCATAACTCAGCCGTGTCACGACGTTTAGTATTTCTATACCCGAATCTATGTATTTAATGCGCCAATTTGACAGTGACCTATACACTCGCCGAAGAGCCGCTACACCTAGCGTAGGTGTGTAGTGACATATACACTCTCCGAAGAGCCGCTACACCTAGCGTAGGTGTGCAGTGACCTATACACTGGCCGAAGATCCGCTACACCAAAATCTATCCAAAATCTCTATTTGTTTTGTTTTGTCACGACGTTTTGTGTTTCTATTTTGGGCGGGAAAATCAGAAAAGTCTTTGTTCTTCGTTATAAGTATGGTATTCATCCCCCTTATGCGCTTAATCTAACACATATTTGGGTGATTTCTCTTGCAAGCGAATGAGAAACTAAAGAAATTGAGGAACTGAAGATGAAATTGGTTTTTGAAATCAGAGAACTTGTGGAGATAAGACGGTCCCATTTGACAAGTTGCGTAAATCTTTTCTCTTCCCTTTCGCAGTTCTCTACATCGAGTCACTGGTTTTTGCACTAATGCCTATTTAAAGAGCTCCAACAACTCGTTTTCATTGTATGGTGTTTTCTAAACATCCATTAGCTCTTTTGTAAACATACTTTCATCCTCTTTACTTTCTTCCTCGAGATCAACCACACTCTTGGATGCCACGAATGGTGTGTCTTCTCCATCCTAAAACGGAGAATCACTTACCGCAATGATATCAGAATCATCAGACCAAGACTCAAGATCTTCTTGCTCAACCTTCACATTTACTAGTAGCTTCTTTTCAGGTACAGTTTTGGATTCTTTTGGAGTAGCCAGAACTGGAGGATCCAAACCAGAAGGATCATTCTAAGTAGGAATAGGTTATAAACGTAATTGGTTGGGTTATAATGTAATGGCTGATTTATAATGATTAAGTAATTCTGTAACGGGTGATTTATATTGCACTGGCTGATTTATGAATCAAAAATTTGTGGTTTGGCTGATTTAAGAATATGCAATGTTACGGCTGACTTATGCAATGTTACGATTCAATTTCTTCAGAACCGTTAATCAAATTTGGCGTGAATATCGACGAAATATGAACAATCGTAATTCAAATTGGGCATGAATCCATAACTCAGCCATAATGTAAACAAAATCCATAACTCAGCCGTAATACAACAAAAAATTAAAGCCATAACTCCGCCGTAATACAACAAAAAATTTATACAAACTTTCTACATTGGACAAGCTCTTGCATTATGTCTAACATGTTTACAAAGAGAACATGTGTGTTTTTTCCTAGGACGTTTCTTCTCAAGTGCAACTTCTAGAGCAGATTTCATCCTACATTTCTTAGGCCTTCCTGGTGGTTGACGAACAATCGGGGAAAAACACGGTTGGTTAGCTACGTTATCTGGAACTTGGAGCGCTAAATCTTTGGGCATGATCGACTCAGCGTATGCGTTTACTAAATAATTGTTGTGATAGTAAGGACTGCACAGGGAAATACGACATTTATCCCTGTACTCGGCAGCTGCGATTGCATGCACACATGGTAATTTCTCCCTTTCGAAACGCCGGCTTGTGCATGTTTTTCCGTCCAAATTCACAACATGCAAAGAATCCCCATAAGATCCATATATAACTTCAGTGTGATAATCATCAATCCTTTGTGCCATCATAAGTCTGGCGGCAGTAACACGACCCTATTATAAATACAAAATAAAAAAATGTTATGGTTGACTTATGAAATGTTACGGCTGACTTATGCAATATTACGGCTGACTTATGCAATGTTACGGCTGACTTATGCAATGTTACGGCTGACTTATGCAATGTTACGGCTGACTTATGCAACCTGTTTACGGCTGACTTATGAAATGTTACGGCTGACTTATGCAATGTTACGGCTGACTTATGAAATGTTACGGCTGACTTACATGTAGTTGTTTCTTGACACCACGCGAAAGCGTGGTTAGCTACGATTTATCATCCTCTCTCCGTTCAATAAACCAAGTGGTCATCATAACCCGTATCGATTCTAATAGTCGAACAATGTTCAGACTTCTAGCATTTGACAGTGCATGGTTCATTGATTCCGCTATGTTCGTGGTCATCAAATTGTACCTTTCGCCCGGGAAATGAACACGCGCCCACAGTCGGACATCAGCTCTTTCGAGGTAGGCATGGAGTTCAGGATTAATCGCTAGAATCTCCTCATATATCGTAGTAAAATCAGCCATCCTACAACATCTTGCCGCTTTCTTCACCAGACGAAAGACATCTTTTCCGTTGTACGTTCCCAAAATGTTCTTATATAAATGATAAGGGCAAATTCCCCGAGAAGCCAACGGATACACATTCCCAATTGCTTTCCCTATCGAGTTATGCCTATCCGAGATTATCGCAAGACCCTCATCGTCAAGAATCGCAAGTTTTAGCTGCGTAAAAAACCAGTGCCACGAATCATCATTTTCAGTGTCAACCACACCGAAGGCAATTGAGAAAATCTGAAAGTTACCATCCTGGGCTAGTGTTGTGAGAAGCGTTCCTTTGTATTTACCCTTAAGAAACGTACCGTCGACAACGACAACTTTGTGCATGAAAGGAAACCCATTTACGCTCGCACCAAATGCAAGGAACACATACATGAATCTTCCAAACTCATCGATTTGAAGACGCGTAATTGTACCCGAATTTGCCCTTCTTATCTTGTATAAGTAAGAAGGCAAGTCTTCAAACCCACTCTCAGGAGTTCCCATCTCGATTTCCCTTGCAAATCTTAGCGTTCTATGTGATTTCCAATAATCCATCTGACCACATGGAAAATGATACAAATAAGTCAGCTGCATCGTAACAATAAGTCAGCCGAAATGTACTAGTAACTCAACCGTTAAGTTTAAATAACTCAGCCGTTAAGTTTATAATATAACTCAGCTGTAATATAACTATAAATCAGCCGCATCCTAAAATTAAGTCAGCCGCAACGTACTAATAATTACCTTTACACCAAATTGCTTCTGGATAGATATTCCGACACTCCTAGGTCGAACTGACGGACCAACATCACCGAGAAATTCCTTGTACAACTCTCCTAAAATAGCCCCTGTTGCTTTTCTAGATCTACCAGAACGCTCAGTTACGGAACATGTATGATCCGAATCGTAAATAAGAACATAAAATGTCGGGGGATCCCCTAGTGTAGTAGCACGAACTCTCCAGAGACATCCACCAACCCAACACTTAACAACGAGTGTATCCGAATCGGATACGTCTACATCAAAATCAAATTGATCCCTCACCGTAAGAAGTTTCAGTCGTTTCTCCAAATCGGCTTTACTCTCGTATCGTTGCCCTACTGAGAGGTTTAGGGAAGACATATCTAACCTTGGAACTTCCGGATTCCCTTTGGATCCGCTCGTCGACAAGTTATGAGGTCTCTTCTTAGGAGGTAGTGTCGGTGAATCTTCGTCTTCGTATAAACTGAAGTTATCATCTTGAGATGACTCACCATCCGAGTAGTCGAACATATCAAATCGGCTGTCAAATTCATCATCTTCTTCGTCTTGTTCGCCTGCTTCATTTTCTTTGACTACTTCATTTTCTTCTCCTACTTCATTTTCTTCGCCTACTTCATCTTCTTCGCCTACTTCATCTTCTTATACTTCATCTTCCAAATTGAAAGGATGATAACTCCCACCGTAATCTTCGGATCTAGATTCAACTTCTGAGCTATAAGTGAATAAACTTTCAGTAATCTCCACACAAAGACGTAAGTGTTCAATTTTTCTGAAGCTTAAAAAAACTTGCAATTGTCGAGTATTGGAGAGGTAAACTGCTGGAGTATCGTGCGCCATTGTTTTCAAAGCTTTATTCGAGAACATGTAGCTCAGTTGAATCTGATGGCTCGACTCCTTCAATATGTAATCGTCGAGTACTATCTTCGCAAGTTCGTCTAGTATTTTTTCTCAATTATATGCACAACTCTACACCCTCTACCGTCAGCGTTGAATACATATCTGTGTTTCTTAACCCAGTTACCGGAAACAATAATTATCGGATCCATAAGATCTCTGATGAATGAAAATAATGAAAAAGGTAGATGAAGAAGAATAAGAAGAAGGTCGTAGATGAAGAACCATAATTTGTAAGAGTTGATGACATGGAAAATAAGAGCTAATGACATGGAAAATCGGAACTAATGACATGGAATATCGGTAAGTCAGCCGCCAAACAAACACATAACTCAGCCATTAATAAATCAGCCATCAAGTATAATGTAAGTCCGCCGCAACTTGAATAGTATTTCAGTAATTAATCTTTCGCTAATAAATCAGCCGTAATTAGGCTAGGAAATATTAAGTCAGCCGTATTGTCAAATAAATCAGCCGTCAAATAAATGTTATTCTAGTAATTAATCTTTCGCTAATAAGTCAGCCGTAACCAGGTTGAGTTATTGTTAACCCAGCCAATTACGGCTGATTTATGTAAGTCAGCCGTAACTACCTCTCATAAGTCAGCCAACCGGAGAACATAACTCAGCCGTCTCTTATCTAAAACTCAGCCAATTTTCCACAAATCAGCCCGCCGTTGTATAACTCAGCCGTAACATGTGTTCGTTAGTCAGTCGTTATCTCATAAGTCAGCCAGATTTTTGTAAATCAGCCGTAACTAACGGCTGATTTATGTTCGTAAGTCAGTTGTTATCTCATAAGTCAACCAGATTTCTGTAAATCAGCCGTAACTAACGGCTGATTTATGTTCGTAAGTCAGCCGTTATCTCATAAGTCAGCCAGATTTCTGTAAATCAGCCGTAACTAACATCTGATTTATGTTTGTAAGTCAGGCGATCTCTCATAAGTCAGCCGCGTTTTTTAACTCAGCCGCAACGTAACCATAATTCAGCCGCAACGTAACCATAACTCAGCCGTAGCGCTTTACGGCTGAGTTCATTAATACACGTCAGCGATTTCCTACGTGGTTGCTTACGTGGCTATGACATTTTTGTAATTACGCTTTTTGTCACAACGTAATAAAAGGGCACGCTGGGTATTAAAAAAATGTCTGTAATAAAAAAAAAATTATATAATTCTAGTTATATTATCTGATTTCTGTGGGATTTGAGCAAAGAACCCTTTATTATATGGAATTACCAAAAGTGGCTACTGGGAATTATCTAATAGCGTGTCTCTCAATCTGTTTTAGTGAAACGAATAATTATTATTTGGTGAGTAGTAGCAATCTGTATCTTTATCTGTTGACGCAATGGATTTTCTTTCTAGTCTTGGGTCCTCGCCTTACTAGTACATATTATATTCTTCTTGACTAGATTTCCTTTACTTGGTCTAAAATACGAAAATTCTGAATATTGATGCAACTTTATAAGAAAATATTCTCATAAAGAACGAAGGAATACTCTTGATAAGAAAATATTTGATCGAATACGGATGCAAATAATTTATATTACTGTTCTATTATCTTAGGTAAATCATATCCATATTGTTTGAACTTTGAAGTAACCTAAAAATGTCTTAAATTTGTACTCGACCAAATGATAATTTGGATTAAATTATTTTATAATCGAGAATTAATCCATGTCGGAGGACACTAGTTTATTTTCTAATGAGATGTGATTTTATAGCTAAAAGGTTGTAATAATGGATCAATTAGATAAATAACTATATTGTGATTACTTTTTAAAGAACGCTTAATTGAAGTGTTATAGTTCTAAATAACTTTTTTTTTTTTCGGTCAAAATTTTAAATAACATTTTACTTTTATTGACGTACATAACATATATTAAAGAATAAAAACCTCTTAGTTTAAAGAATTAACATATGTTTGTATTATTTTATTTTTGCATTTAAGTTAAGAAATAGTGATGGTCCCGGTCGTTTATAGTTAATTAACTTAATAACTAAATGAATATAATTTTTCAGCCGGCAAGTTTAAGAAACAGTGAATACTATTTTATTATAATACTTAGATCAACGGTTAGGCACACCTCATACTACGATCAAAAAATACTGACCGTTGATTGACGAGTTAAACTACGAGCCAATGGTGGGTACCAGAAGGATACGGGTCATGTGAGTTGTCTAATTAATTTAAAAGACAACTTTACCCTTCTTATAATCGTCGTGTGTCGAAAACCTTCTTTGTATTAAGATTTTGGGTATTTTTGATAATAACAGTATCGAAGACACGCTAAGTGTGCATTTCTAATTAACCCACCATCCTCGACGATCAAGGTGTGGGGACGTTTTGCATGAATCTAACACGTGGCTTAAAATGGAACGAAAATTTGTGATTAACGAGATTAAAAGGAAGACCCAACGGCTGAAATTTAGAGGCGCACTTGTGTAAAATGCACCACGCCACACAGTATCACAACCGATGTAACGAGCCACATAGTCAATTAGTGTCTTAAACCCTTACCTAAAGGTCAATTCATGCTTCTTTATGATTAAATATAATTCTATTATATTTGTATCTTAAGCATTTAATTAAATCTCCATTTGTAGAAATATTATATAATGTATTAACTAAATCGCCACTACTTGATTGAACTTTTATTTACAAGTTTAAGCTATGAATTTTTATATAGTAATAATAAGAATGTTCTTGATCACATAAACTATTTAATTTGGAATCTTTCTCTGGATATATACGAATATACTAAAATCTAAAATAAATCTCGTTTATTTTTTTGCACTTGATTAAATGTCGCTCTCTACTCGTTTTTGAATTATAATCGGTGACACATGCTTTTTCGAACTTCATCATAATTAGCGGATATTGTTCGACGTCGGTTTATGAAATACGCGAAACTTGACGAAGAATGACATTTGGGTTTTGTATGAAATACGCGAAACTTGACAAAGAATGACATTTGGGCTTTATTATATGCAATGTTTTATTATTGTCTCATAATATCAGCATGTATGAAGATTGTGACAATGTATTGGATCATTGTCCATTATTAATCGTGTATAGTAATTAGCGGATCATTGTCTCCTAGACAAGTCTAAGCTGAAGTTAGACTATAGAGTTTAAATTTAGGAGAAATTACAAACATTCTATCTTTGAAAATATATATTTTTTTAAATATGTCACTCTTAAAAATTTATTGCAAACATGCCATCTTTTCTAGAAAAATATAAAATCATTAAAAAAAAGTATTTCTCTCTTCCACGAAAGACTCAAAACCCAAACATCCTACTCCCAAAAACTATACCCTAAATATAAAATAGTTAATTCAAACAAAAATAAAATAAAAAAGTGGCATTCTTGCAAAAAATTTTAGACGATGACATAACTGTAAAGTAGCATATCATGGAAATTATCTTAAATTTAAGTTGTTTTAAATGAATAGAGAATATAACTTGGTCATTTATAATTCATATAGTAATAGAAAAATAGGATAAAAAGGACATATGTAGACATATTGCTTGACTGCCCCCCACGTCTTCGATGATAAAAATAGGTAGAAATTGTCAACAGGTTAGTCTATTGAAATAAACCAATCAAAGAACTAATCAAAATTCAAATAAACAAAACCTCTTGGAAAATTTAAATGAATTCAGGCTATATATATGTCGATTAATTATAACAAAGCAGCTCATAGTAAATACATAACTAAAATTTGAATTGTTTAGATACTATTTAAACGTTATATACTAGTATCTTCTACAAATTCCCTGATTAATTAGTTGACTTTATAATTAATTTCGACCAAGTTACACAAACCAAATAACTAAGTAACAAATAAAACGAGCTCTTCAATTATGACGTCATACAAAAGATCATAAATAACGCGTGCAAATGTCATATTTGTTCAGTTTATAAGAGCACCTCCATCAAGAAATTCTCAATATGAATTCTAAATAATTTAAATTTATAAAATAATAGTTAAATATTAAAGAGGATATCAAAAAAAAAGAGAGAAGGTGTTTTGCATAGGGGCGTCAAACCGTTATACAACTCAACGAATATGATTTTAATTTTATACATAATATATATACAAACCATTATACAACTCATTATATATATGTATATACCCGCCAAAAAAATAATATATATACATATATATATGTATATACTACATCCTATAATGATTCTTTTGGATGACAGTTGAAAGAAATTAATGGATAATTAACATAAAAAATAAAGATAGTTACACTTTAATTATGCGTAAAGTGTTACGATCGTGGACTATGTCGTCTAGACTATGCATAACGAAGATTTTAAAACGAGGATATTATTCTTATGCGTGAGTTTATTTACTATTTGTATTTTTGTAAGTTGTGTAATGTGGTTCATGTTTCGTAATTAATCAATTTAGAATATATTCTTGTATAATTAAATAAATTACATATGTAATAGTTTTATCAAATATAATTAGTGTTAAATTTTACGACACTTTAAAACATTACTTATATATAGATAATATATTAACATTAGGTTTTAATATTTTGGTTGTACAAATCCATTTATTGATATTAGTGGGTACATATAGTTGTTATACATTTTGGATTACTCTAAACACCATAATATGTATTTATAATAGGTAATAGATCAATAGAAAAAAGCTATGTTGGTTTAATACTTTAGTTGCACCAAAAACTATTTATGCCATATACCTTTGATTTTACGAAGAGCATCCAACACCTAATAGTCCTAATACATCATATTAGTCTTCTATTCAGTTTTTTGGGTTTATTGTTAAAAAGTTTTAGCTAACAATTTTGTTTTGTTTGTAATTATTATGGAGCCTTTATAATGTTAGATCTTTTTAGCTGATATAATTTTAAGATTATTTTACGATGGTGCTTACTTTAGTGTTTCAATTCTAGAGTTTTCAATTCTTTTCATGTGGTTTCAATGATTTCATCAAGCGATCTTGAAGCTAAGTCTTGTAGTGATGAATTGCGTCTTAGATAAAATTTGTTCTTTGGTCTATCATCTTAAAATTTGATTACCATGATCCATAATCTATGTCATATATTTTATGAAACTTCAATGAATGAAATCTAAAAGATTTTATGTTAGTCTTGTGAATTAATGTTTTCTACAGTTTAGTCAAATTCTCTTTGTACACTTTTTCACTAATACTGTTTTCGTCATGTTTCAACCTAATTTCGTTTTTCTCCGTACATCTACTTTTGTTTCGTCTTCCTATAAAATTTCATATTTTGTGTATACTGTTATTATTTTTGTTTTAATTTAATTCCAATCTCTAATAATTATAAGTAGTAATAAATATAAATTAACATAAATTCATGAATTTTTGCTATAAATTTTATTCTACCATTTTGTTTTATGATGAGGATACTCCATATGGAGTGAGAATGCATATATTGGGACACTTAATTTTGTTTTTCATTTTCATATAAATTTATCACATTTTATTATTCTTCTATCTATTATAAGCCATTTGAGTTTTTTTTTTTGAAAAAATTAAAAATGACTTCACTTTGTATCTAATTTATTCATTAACAAAATTTCTATTTTATAAATTATGATATTATTTTTCATCAAATTTGTATATATTGTCTTCTAGATCTACCATATATTTGTTCATCATAGGAAAATACTTAAGATTTTAGAATATTATTTTGTAAACGTTATTCTTCCTAGGGTCATAAATCAAGGAGTTAAGTTAATTTATAAGTATAATATGTAGTTGAAAAAAATGTAAGATGGATTTAATGTGAGACTTTGTTTTTAATTGAGGTAAAAACATTTTAATAAGAAATAAACTTTTCATATTTTATGTTTTGTTTTAAATATTAAAATCAATTTAAGTTTTTTTGTTTTGTTTTATTTTCTTTCAATATAGTCATCTCATTTTTTTTTTTACTGTATCACTTAATTCATAAGCATATATATTTTTTAGTATGTGTAATATATATTTTATCGTAAATAAACTCATATTATTATTACTTATAATATCTTGAATATTTTTATATATATAAAATTTCATTTTCATTTTCATTCATTTTACTTAGTAATTCACGTTTTTAATTGAATTTAATTATTTATTAGTTAGAAAAAATAATTAATATGATTTAGCATGTATTTAATGAACATATATAATATAAAAATTAAATAGTTTTAAAAATAGTTTTGTCTATGTGGACACTCTAGATGAAAAGAGAACTCCCTAATTATATATAAAATTGCCCAACACGCTTAATTTTAGTCTTTATACACTATATAGTCCTGCAACCGTGCAACAAACATATTATATGATTTATTTTCCTATAAAAAATAAGAATCAAGTATCATTACCAAAATACTTGATGTCGTATGCTGTGATCGAATACAGATTTATCTGCACCAAGACATACTATTTTGATGGGAATCATAAGCAATACTAAACCTAGTTTATAAAAATAGAAAACTTTTAAATGAATTGTGCCGACCTACTCAAATTTTCACAATCTTTGGAGGATTGGCCAGCGTTTGCCATTCTCGCCAGCAGATTTGAAGCTCTACGAGCTCAATTTTCTCAATTCTCCATCGTATTGATCCCCCGTTCTTCAAATCTGAGAGCCGATTTTTTGGCTCGATCAGCTAGGTGTCGGTCTATTTCTTTTACTTATGTAAATAACTTGGTCCCTTTGTGGGTAACCAATCGTTAGAGCTTCATATAGCTAAATGTTTGGTTGTAAAAAAAAAAAAAAAAAACTTTTAAATGAAAGCAATTCCAGATGTTGTAGCTTTTTTTTATTATTATCATATCCAGATGTTATAGCTATCATGTTAATTTACAACGTGAGCTAAATTATTTAAGATTACAATGTACAAATACAATGAATTCAAAAGAGTGGCTCTTTAAAATTTCATCAGTTTTATTTAACGGTCACGAGAAGTTAATTTAATTGCTGTATATGCATTACATTTACACCTCTTGATATTACGTTTTTAACTTTGTAACTGCTATTTCAATAATTTTTCCAAATTAACATTCAGTTTACAGTCAAGTCCAATAGATGAAGAATAAAAATAAATTCAGACCTTACGTTTTGTTTTATAAAACGATAAGTTTTGTAAGTGCTCTAAAATCTTAATCACTTTAAACATTTGCACTTTTAAATTTGATGTGTATTTTCTAATAGATTGGTGAATAAAGAGCCTATTAATTCATTGTATTTTAATCAACTTTTTTCGTGTGGCTCAAAGGTCTCGCTTTATTTTAAAAATATCTTAATATATAAATTATTGATTTGCTTATGTTAAATCAATTCAAATAACTAGCAGTACCCACGAAAATTCATAACACAATACTTTTAGAGAACTTAAAAAAAAAAAACAATTCAATATATATTTTCCATATAATTAAGCTTCACAGTTTTACTTTTCGTAACTTACTTGTGTTTATAAATTATCCTGCTAATATTTTTCTACATGTGAAATGTAAATAAAAACAGCATTTCCTAATTAGACACACATGAAAAGAAATTATAAATGTTGTAAACTAACTTAAAAGTGGAGAAAAAAACTACAAGTTAAATTTTCTTATCTTTTGTAGACTTCAAGTAAAGGTACACATACTGACGGTAAAAATAAAGAAAGTACACACAAAAGATTATCAAAACATAAAGGGCCACAAAACTATTCATAAGTTATTTGTTTTTCTAAATTATCGCGCTAGTATTTTCTTACGTGTGAAATACAAATAAAACAGTGATTCTTATCTCAAGACAAGTAATAAGAAATGAAACCTACAGTAAAAACTTATAAATGGAAGACAAAAATTACAAGCTAAATTTGATACCTTCTGTATATTTCAAGCAAGAAGTCAAACACACAAACTTGCCCAAATAGATAAAATTAAAGTACAAATACTTGACGGTAAAACAAAGAAGTACACATAAAAGATTATATCAAAATATAAAGGACCACAAAAACATTAATAAAACATTAACAATAGTGACTTTTAATATTTTTTTTTCTTTATAAATACCTGAACGCATAACGTTTCTTCTTAAACCCTACAACGAAAAAAAAAAAAAACCCTACAACAAAAAGCCACTCTCCTTTCTTCTCTCTTTCTCTCTGTTCTTGTTTCCTCTGTTTCCATGGCTACCGAACTCGACACGACCAGTTTACTTTTTGCTCTCTTGTCAAAATGTAGCCTTCTCACTCAAACCAATCTCGCTCTCTCTCTCCTCGTAGCTTCACTCGCTTGTCTCTCTATCTCTCTCTTCTTCTGGTCTCATCCCGGAGGACCCGCATGGGGAAAATATTTCCTCCATCGCCGTCACGTAACCACCGTGATTCCCGGACCAAGAGGTTTACCTTTTGTCGGAAGCATGTCTCTCATGTCAAACGCTTTAGCTCACCGTTGTATAGCCGCAACCGCAGAAAAATTCGGAGCCAAACGTTTAATGGCGTTTAGTTTGGGAGATACTCGCGTGATCGTCACGTGTAATCCTGATGTAGCTAAAGAGATACTAAACAGTCCGGTTTTTGCTGACCGGCCGGTTAAAGAATCGGCTTATTCTCTTATGTTTAACCGGTCTATCGGTTTCGCTCCTTACGGCGTTTACTGGCGAACGTTGAGACGAATCGCTTCTAATCATCTTTTTAGCCCGAAACAGATCAAGCGCTCCGAAACGCAGAGACGTGTGATCGCGAATCAGATCGTGAATTGTCTCCAAAAACAGAGTGGACTCTGTTTTGTTCGTGAGGTGGTTAAAACGGCGTCGCTTAATAATATGATGTGCTCTGTTTTTGGAAAAGAATACGAGCTTGAGGAGGAACACGAAGAAGTGAATGAGCTACGTGGTTTAGTCGAAGAAGGTTATGATTTACTCGGTACACTAAATTGGACCGATCATTTACCGTGGTTATCGGAATTTGATCCTCAAAGAATCCGGTATAGATGCTCTAATCTCGTACCGAAAGTAAACCGATTCGTTAACCGGATTATTTCTGACCACCGTGATCAAACTCGTGACTCGCCTAGTGACTTCGTTGACGTATTACTCTCTCTTGATGGTCCGGATAAACTATCCGACCCGGATATAATCGCCGTTCTCTGGGTATGTACACGTGGCTTTTCATATTTTTGATGATTATTTAATGCCACATTAAGTAATACGGTGGTTACTAAAATATTCGCATTTATTTGGGTTTTTATAACAGGAAATGATATTTAGAGGAAATGACACGGTGGCTGTTTTGATCGAGTGGATTCTCGCTAGGATGGTGCTTCATCAAGATATTCAATCAACGGTTCACAGTGAGCTAGATCAAATCGTGGGAAGATCAAGAACCGTTGAAGAATATGACGTGGCGTCTCTACCATATCTAACGGCTGTGATTAAAGAAGTCTTAAGGGTTCACCCGCCGGGTCCACTTCTATCGTGGGCCCGTCTAGCAATCACAGATACGATCATCGACGGTCGTCGTGTACCGGCGGGGACCACCGCAATGGTGAACATGTGGGCCATAGCGAATGATCCACACGTGTGGGAAAATCCGTTGGAGTTTAAACCGGAACGGTTTATTGCTAAGGAAGGTGAGGTTGAGTTCTCGGTTCTCGGGTCGGATTTAAGGCTTGCACCGTTTGGGTCGGGTCGTCGGGTTTGCCCCGGGAAGAATCTTGGTTTAGCCACCGTTACGTTTTGGATCGCAACGCTCTTGCACGAGTTTGAATGGTTACCGTCCAATGAGAAGACCGTTGACTTGTCCGAGAAACTGAGGCTCTCGTGTGAGATGGCTAATCCTCTTTCTGCTAAATTGCGCACAAGGCGTAGTTTAAGCGTATGATAACAAATACAGTGAAGGGAAAAAGAAAATAGTGTGCGAGACATAAAAGAAAATAAAGAAAATATATACTAAAGGAAAAGGAAATAAGAAAGGTTAAGAAGCTTTTTAATATTATTAAACTAACATCTTGATACGTGTTTGATGGTGTGAGGAGTGATGTATTTGTAAATATAATGAAAACATTAATTAATATATGTGGATGCCACAGATAAAGGTTAATTATTTTCTTCTGTTTAAATAGTAGGTTATTATATTATGAAAATATTGATTAATAAATTTCAAAAAAAAAAGAAAAAAAAAAGAAAATATTGATTAATACTATGGATTACTAGCTCCGAAATTATAGGAAACGATCTTTGCTTGAACACGAACAAGACCCCGATTACATGCAAAAATAATGTATGACTCTTTCATCTACTGATTAAAAAAACCAAAAACACATAATCGTGATATTTTATGATTTGTATCCCGACAATATAAATAACAAAATGTAAATAGTGAATTCATTAGGGATATACCATTTTATCCTTATTAAATATAATTTCTTAAATACACACATGTACACGGGAAAAAGGTTCAAATCCTCTGTGTATCCTTAAATTTTCAAAATATCGACCGACAATGTTAGTAAAAGTAAGTATTTAAAACTTTTACCAAATAAATCTGCGAGGTTGTTTTCACATTTTTTGCCCCAACCAAAGTATATAAAACATTCGTCTTTATAAAAGTTGCAGATTTGACATACCATGTCCCTTTGTTGTCTTTTTGTTATGTATAACAACCAATCATAATTATACTAATCTTGTTATATATCGCAAGTCATATTTTCTTTGTTTTTTATTTATTTGTATCATTCAAATTAATATCTTATTATAAAGTTGAAAATAAAATGGTCAACGTTCACTTGATATAACTAAACGATCTCAATTGATGTAATTAGAAACTAGAGCCAATTTATGATGTAGACTTATAGTAAAACAACTTAATCTAGAGAGCTAAAATGACCGGCTACTAAACAGATGTTTTAAGAGAATGGATCTTAGACATATATCAGGATGTACACACCTATTTTTTATTTTTTTTATCCCACGGTTAATTTCATTAATCAAACAAACTAATCTCTAATAGAGTAATAGTAGCTTACTAAAATTCTAAAAAGAAAGAAAAAACACATTTTAAAAGTAATATGATTTTGCTTAAGTAAGAGAAGATATTGACTTAAGACACTTTTCAAAGAGTGTGGTCGAATAAAAAAATAGTTAGGAATTATATTAAAAAGATTGTGACCCATGAATTATTAAAGAGTGGTGGTATTTTTGATCCAATGAGGAGCAGGTACATAAGCGCATTTGGGAAAGAACAAAATATGAGAAGATTTGAATTACTTCTGGTCTAATCATAGATACAATTAAGAGATCTTTTTTTTGTCACAATAATTAAGAGATCTTAAAAGTGGATAAGTATCTTGTAAAGAGTTGATCTATGGTCGACGCATCTTCGGTGGCTGCTGATAGGTCTTCATAATGACGTCATATATGTTTCTCAAGATTAAATAAAATTGGCAAATTGATATTAAATCTATTACATCAAATTTGGTACCTTCGACGATCCAAAGATCTAGTATCAACTTACAATAAAATTGGTCGAAAGATTGTAAATCGTACAAATACTCGATTATTTAATCACATATGAATTTTTTTTGGTCGAACTTGTGCTTTTATTAGATGAAAAAACTCAAAAACCAGAGTATTCGAGAGAGGCTATCACATATGAATTTAACTACATAGAAAGGAGACATTTTAAAAAAAGTGTTTTTATTTAGAGAATTTTCAAGATATATCACTCCTATTATGCCATTTTATACATATGTCATCGTTTAAAAATCTTTGCAAAAATGCCAATTTTTTTATTTTTTTATTTGGGTTAACTATTTTATATTTAAGGTATAGTTTTTGGGGTAGGATTTAGGTTTTGGGTTTTGATTATTTTGTGGAAAAAAAAGTGAAAAAATTAATAATTTTTTTACTTACATAAAAAGTGGCATGTTTGCAATAAATTTTCAAGAGTGGCATATTTAGAAAAAAATATTTTCGAATGTGGCATATTTGGAATTGCCCCTTTTATTTAACCATTTACAAGTGAAAGTAATTGTCTTGTAACAAATATCATGGATCTTTAAGCACCCCGAAGGCCTAAATTAATCTTATATGACAATTTTGTTTCCCAATTTAAGTTCAAGTATATACAAACAAAAAAATGATGTTTATTTATTTGTCTAAAATTAGGAAATGGGCTTCAGGCAAAGTTAATAAACAGTTTAGGCCTATCAACGTGAACATTATAACAACTACATATATGGCCCTCGATGATAAAACCACTACATACTCAATGGTAGGAAGTAGAATGGTCAAGGACCACCTTATTCTCTGAGTGGTCTGACTTTTTTGGGGTTTTTTGGTATAGATGGGGGTTCTTCATTCCTGGGGTAGTTATGCTATTCCCTGCTTTGGTTGGTTGTAATTTGGATCTTTGATCCATCTATTTGGCTCCCCATTCTTAATATATTGCAAAATTCAGATGAAGAAAAAGAAAAAAGTTTTCTTTCATAGGTTTCAGTTTCAACAATATAAATAATCCCCCTAAATAAAACAGTGAAACACCATATGTAAGAGTATTACGGACTCATGTATTCTGCCATTATTTTCACTCTAATTGCAAGATTTTTACATTCCAGCATTTACAAACACAAAAAAGAAGTTGCAGAAGATTTGCATACATAGAGTCAGACTCATAATACAAAATCCAAATATTGGGATTTTAAGGCCATTTAGTGAACTCAAAGACCTTAAGAACAATATCAAGACCTGTTGGGATTTGCCAAATGAAAAGAAGAACATTAACACCATTCAAAGCAATGTGTAGATTCCTCGCTGTCTCGTTCCCTTTCTGCATCGCCGGCACTAAAGCCGCCGCAGCCGCCCATAGCACCGTTATCCCTGCCATCACCACCATCACCTCAAAATTTGGCCACTCACACAAATATAGGTTTCATGAAAATGTAAAAGAGAAAAATGTTTATAAATTATAGTGATGATCAATGATATAAACTTTTGAAAGGGAAACATTTTGTATCAACCTTGCTAATTTTGCACAATTACGATTAATGTTACGCGATTTTGCAGAGTTTCATTACTGAAAAACATTAATAAATTTTCTTGTTTTTCTAAACAACCAATACAATAAATTCATCTTTTCGATTTTATGATTCAAACTTTTATGCCTCATAGGAATGCCTAACCCGAGTCAACCGACTTCTACCAAACGAAAACCGTGTAGCGATATACCGAAAATGAAACGAACCGGTTTTGATTTGGTTTCATCTGTTCATATTCGAACAAATTGTTACCAAAACCAAACCAAAACCAGATTTAAATGGGTTTCCTAGACTCCAAAATTCGGATCAAAGCGAACCAAAACCGAATTGAGCGACCTTTCTACTACATATACCATTTTCAATTATCATCAACCAGAGCCTAAAACTAAGAAAATAACAAACACCGGAAGATTCGTTGACCGTACCTGCTCCGGCATAAAGATGAGGTCCAGGGAAGAGTTTACCGGTACGAAGATAAGTATTAACTCCACCAAATACAGCTTCAAAAACACCAAACCCTAACAAAACAGAACCAGCATCAAAATGTTTGTCTCTATAACCCCCTTTGACCAAAACTTTCCTCTCTTCAGTGAGCCGTTGGATCTCAAGCTCAGTCGTAGAAGGAGTCGAAGAAGAATCAACGACTGTAGATCCATCAGGAGAAACAGGAGTTGGTTTAAGCTGTTTCTTGAGCTTATTGATCTCATTTTGGATCGTACGGACACGTCTCCATTGCCAACCTAAGTAACCAGCATACAAAGTGTATGCAAATAAACCTCCCATTACAATTGGATGTATTAATGCAAATGATCTTCCTTCCAATATCCCATATTCTCCTCCAGCTGCTAATGCATCCTTTTCAAATTAAACAACAATAAAAAAATTAAAATTTTCTTGATCAAGAACTCGAAAATCTTAACTTTATTGAAATTGGATTTTGGGTTCTTCTCTTGAATGTGAAAGATTAAAACTTTTCAATCTTAACTTGATCAAAAACAGGAAAAATCTTAACTTTATTAAAATTGTATTATGGGTTATGTTTGTAGAATGTGAAACTAATGAGGGAAATTGAAACGTTTTGATTACCTGAGGATCGAGGAAGAAAGGCAATGAGGCGAGTGCGAGAGGGAGAGAGGAAGATTTGAGGAGCTGGAGTGTGTTGGGATTGGGATTGGAGGGTATTTCAGGGATTTTGCATGGTTGTGATTTGGAGATTGGTTTGAGAGAATTTAGGGTTTTAGGGTGATTGGTGCGAGGAAGAGGATGAATTGTGGAGAGACAATGAAGTGTCATCGCCATACTTTCTCTGTCTCTAACTTGGGACTGAGAGGTGAAGAAACAAGAGAGAGAGATTATTGACCATAGAAATGACGAACCAAAATAGATAAGAGAACTGCGTGGAAGCTACAACGTGTCAGAAATGTGGACACTTCACATAAAAAAAGACAACTTGTTACTAGATTTTGAGTCACGCGGGAATATAAATTTCAGTTTATTGTATAGTAAAAATATATTGTTTTGAATTATACATACAAAAAATATTTGATAAATAATCATGTCCACTACAAAAATTATTCAATTGGTTTTCGAATTTTGAATGTTTTAATAATAAGTCTTACGTTTTAAGTGTATATATAAAGTAAAAGTAAAAATAAAAAGAATTGATTTACAAAAACCAAACAAAAAAGCAAAGTATTATCTTATAATATATGACAAAGAATGTAATCGAGTGATCTACACATTATATTTACAAAAATAAATGTTTTTCAAACACTCTATTAAATGTTTTTAAACCCAACTTTATCATTGACCAAAATACTACTAATTGAATAGGTTTGAGTTTTCGTGTATGGTAATAGATTTGGTTAGTATATATTTTTGTCATTAATGCCCTATATTAAAAATATGTAAAGATTTCTACCATGGCAAATTGAAATATTTTGATTGGTTGGTTTAATTAATGTGTTACTTAAAACCTTTTTCTGAATGACACTTAGGATTAGTATGTTCAAACCAAACGCTCGCGATGCGAGGATTATTATCATACGTACATTATAGCATCGTTTAAAGTTGTAGAATTTATGCAGAATTTCAAGTACACTTAGATATATATAGGATAAATATATGTTTAGATTGCAATCCATAAATACTTGGCTATCAAAACTCTTACAATTATTGTCAATTAATGACATTTAGTCTTGTATATATATCCTATATTCATGCAGATTTCGGATACGTGCCCCTTTCTGCCTTTTAAAAAAGGCAATGTTTACTTCTTCCTTGTATTTAAAAATATAAAGGCATACCGCATAAAGGTTTATTGGAATTTTATGAATCTTTTAATTTTTTAATTGGATGATAATTAGTCCTTAAAACATTCTTAGTATGACACATGATTTTTTTAGTTAAATGTCTCTTACCATGACACATAGGATTTTTTTAAGTTAGAATGCTCTATGAGTGATATCTAAGATTTTTAACTTTTAGTGTTTTCTCGATTAATATATATAAGATTTGGAATTTGGAAAAAAAAAATTAATGACACATTTGACGTACACAAAGTATTGTAGGAGGCTTTTGGTGAAAAAATGAGCCCGCTAAATTTTAGTTAGGCTTTATTAAGGCCCATCATTTATTTTTTCAATTTGTGCCAAATTTGCTTTAGAGAAAAACGTTCCAGTTATAATCGTTGACCATATGTCAATAACATATGGATAAATCTTGTAGAAAATCTTATCTTTGACTTTAAGACTTTTCATCCCTCTTTGCATAAGAATGATTCAGTAAACCATTGGCGTCACGTTATTGGTTTACAAAAATCACTTTCCAATACTTGTAAGTTTTGTAGAAGTATTAAGATTTTGGAGCTATACCGAAATTCTCAACAAGAGATAGACGTAAGCAAGTATGTATGAAAAAGAAAGCCTGTACATATATGTGGCACATCGCTGATGTAGTAAATGGATTTTTTCCCCTACCAATGTTACAAAACATATAGAAAATAAAAGTATACTTCTAAGGTCGTTTGATTAAATACTACAACTCGTTCAATATTCCTATAAATTTATAGCTAGCCTTATAAACCAGTAAATTGTTAATTACTTAGGTCGGCTAGTTCATGGTTTATACCATACCATAAAAACAGTTTTTTCTGTAAAGGATAATGTTTGGGTTAGGTAGGATTTACTAATAGCCAAACTTTCATCATGACAATAATTCAATATATGAATAGAGTATACCAACTAATATATCCATTTAGTAATAGATTGGTTTACACTTAAGATACTCAAATAATTGGTTTACAAATCAGTGACCAGTTTATTATTGATATATTAATTACCAATGGGTCCTAACTTCAGCCTAAATTTTCCAGATTCATAGCACCATTTGAAAGGTGGTGTTTAGTTGGCTATTCGATTTCTCTCTTTAGTCTCTGCCACTAAAAGCAAAGACAACAAAATCTTTTGAATAACTTGACCACTACTGTGGGGGTCGAAACCAACACAACTAGAATTTGTAAGAGTTCTAGGGAAGCTTGTGAGATTTCTATGGTAAGCTAGGGCCAAGAAAGATGTAAAGAGATTATTTATTGCTCAGAAAAGCTTTGAGTACAAGTTTGCGTATTGAAATTGTCCATCCCCCCTGGGGTGTTTACAAAGGTCTATTTATAGCTTGTCTAAGGCGGCCCCTTCTCCTAAGTCTCCACGGAATTGCTTTACTTGAGTCGGTCGTGTCGAAGTGGGCTGGAAACTGCGTTGGGCCAAGGACGGGATTAATGACCCCGAGGCTGAGGTCGGGCCGTGTGGTGAGGCTGAGGTCGGCCGTAGGCCGAGCCCGTGCTTGGCCTAGGAACCGAAGCTACGGTCGGCTCCATGACCGAGGCTGTGCTCGGGCTGCTTGGCGAGGCT
The DNA here is from genome assembly GCA_963576765.1 of Draba incana. NCBI lineage: Eukaryota > Viridiplantae > Streptophyta > Magnoliopsida > Brassicales > Brassicaceae > Draba > Draba incana. The sequence goes on along the minus strand of OY755217.1, from coordinate 32,619,366 downwards.
GTGCTCGGCACCAGGCCAAGCTCGTGCTCGGTCTAGGACCCGAGACCACGGTCGGCTCCAAACAGGCGAAGCTGAGGTCGGCCCTCCTTGGACCGAGCCTATGCTCGGTTCTTCCTTGGACCGAGCCTGTGCTCGGTTCTTCCTTGGAGAGCACGTGGTCGGCCCGTGCTGGAGAGCACGTGGTCGGCCTCCACTCAGTCCCGTTCCATTTCCACTTCGCTTAAGTTTACTCCGTTGCTACAACATCTGCTCCGCATGAGGACCTAGGTTCTATAATGCTTCCTCCATCAAGGTACCAGGCGCCATTTCTTCAAATGCTTAGACTTGGAGTGTTAATGCTAAGGGGGTGAATACCAACCCCAACAGTTAGCCCCCCAGCTCGGTAGTGTATGATATAGCAGTGCCGAGCTAAAAGATATGTCGAGGAGCAGCATTAACGGTTAAAGGCAAAGCTTTCATCTCTTCTTTTGTACAGCACTTTCAAGTACTCATCTTGTTTAGTATTCTCCCTCAAGTCCATACAGGAGTGTGAAACATGAACTTGGAAGACACTAGATGGTGGCCTCGTTAAAACCTTAGTAGGGAAAACCCTTTGGGACAAAACCACTACTTAAGGGAAAAGAGTGCCACGCATAATGACGAGGGGATTTGAACAAGGAACTTGGTCCTTCGTGGATCTTTTGCCATTGCTTGGCCTTAGTCCATCTTCTTCAAGTTTAGCTAAGGCTTCTCCTCGGGTTTGCTCCATGTCTTTAAAATTCCGACCTCGGCTTCTCTTTGCATGTTGCTCATGAATGAAGCTTGCTCTTGGTTAATCGCTCATGAATGAGGCTTTGTTTGCTCATGAATGAGGCTCTGCTTGCTCATGAATGAGGCTTCGCTTGCTCATAAATGAGGCTTCGTTTGCTCATAAATGAGGCTTCGTTTGCCCATAAATGAGGCTTTGTTAAGAAGAGAAAACGCAAATGCGCTCACGCTTCTCATCTGCCAACGTTGCTGTTGGGCTTTGCAGAATGGTGTTGTTCTCTAGACACGTCTGTCCAAGATCGAGTCCACCTTGATTTTGACCAGAGTGCATCCTGGGTTTCCGAATGACACGTTCAGGGTATAGGCCGAACGGAGGTCATTAGCAACTGCATTACCAACGACGTTTGTTGGGTTTCAGAGTGATCATGTGGGTACATCCGCCCCAGTACTGAACACTGGTACTTATATAGCGCGCTTGAATCCGTTGTGGATGTCATTGTGTTCGTATTTCCACACTATTGCTGTGGCCAGCAACAATAGATGCAGAACGACTCTACTCGATTAAAGCTTTGATCAGTCCATAAAGGACAAGCTGTTCCCGTGATGAGGTTTGTGTCGAGTGTTTATGGTTTTTGACGATGATGCTGTCAATGATGTTGTGAAGGAGTGGCGTACGGGTACCCCACTCCCCCCCCCCCTTTTAGACGAGAGAGGGAACTGAAGTCGTCTAGAGACTGGTGAAAACACTCATTCCCCCCCCCCTAAGGCGGAGGAGATCATGTGAGCTCGTCCGGAACGAGGCTAAGTGAAGAGTAGAATCCCCCCCCTTTTGGATGGAGGGGGGACAACTGAACCTATCCGAAGACAGGCTGCCTACGTACCCTTTGCAGGGATCAAGTCGCCTCGTAGTTCATAGGAAGAGCGTCTAAGAGGGTGGTGGCGTCGCAGCGGACTGGGTGGGATCGACCGCTGGCTTGGTTTTCCCGCCCCTCCTAGCGCGAACTTCTTCTTCGCTTCAAGCGAAGTCTGCAGCGCGGTGGAGAGCGTCCTGGATGGTCGCGGGTGGATTGACAGTCAATTCCTGCCAGAATGGAGAAGGGCAGCGGAGTGCTCCTCTCAAGGCCTCCAGCGCGGATATGTTGGTGATACCGTCCACCTTTGACAGTGTATGCTTGAATCTTGTCACGAAAGACCGCAGGCTTTCATTCTCACCCTGCTTGTTCGTCCACAGCTCCGCATCATAGATCTTTCCTTCGGCGAAGATGTTGTAATGCTGCACAAACATCTCTGAGAATTGATGGAAGGTGTGGACTGAATTCTTCTCCAGCTTGTAGAACCACTGGAGGGCAGGCCCTTTGAGGCTCTCTACGAACAGTTTGCAGTAGCCAACGTCTTTCTCGGCTACTGTGAAGTTTGCCCTTCCTAAGGCGACTTCGAATTCCATCAGATGGATAGCAGGGTCAGTGGTTCCTTCATAGATTGGAAGCTTGATTTTTCCGGGGTCGGAGATTGGAGTTCTCGCGACCCTCTCAGCGAAGGGTGTGTTCCGTGCTTTCTCGAGCACAGAGGCGATCCCAGGAGCCTTCGCCGTGCTCCGGTACATCTGTAGTTGGGTAGCCTTTAGGTCAGAGGCGACCTGGTCTAACTGGGCTTTTAGCGCAGCGACCTCTCCATCTCGGAAGCCTTGCGGAGCCCTGCGCTCTTGTTCCCTCCTGTAGAGCTCCGCTATGATCGCATCTCCTTCTTCTGCGGCCGTAGCATGGTCAACTTCTAGGTCGACTCGGGCACGTCTTCGAGGAGGCAGATCCTCATCTGATTCTCCAATCATGCGCTCGGGAGTTAGATCGGATTCCCGACGAGGCGGTGGTGGAGGCAAATCCTCTGGATCTGTGCGAGCAGCCCGAGGTGGTAGCTCTTCGTGTCGAACCCTCCGATTGGTTCGAGGCGTGGCGAAGCTGAGGCGTGTCGGACGGACACAGGACCTCTTGCGCTTCCTTCTCTTGAGCGATTGCAGCTCGCTCGTTGTATCTTCAGTTTTCTTCATCAGAGTCTCAAGCATCTGCTTGATCTCCGCAAGATCCGCTGGGTGGTTAGCGGCGCGAGGCGCGGTGTTCTCCATGGAGTTGTTTCTTTCCTCGTCGTGCTGGTGAGACGAAGATCCTTCGTTGCTCGTGGTGTTGCTTGACATCTTCGTAGGTCGTCTGAAAACCTAGCTCTTCTTGTGTCAGACAATCTCTAAGGTCCCCTTAGTCGGCGCCAAATTGTGGGGGTCGAAACCAACACAACTAGAATTTGTAAGAGTTCTAGGGAAGCTTGTGAGATTTCTATGGTAAGCTAGGGCCAAGAAAGATGTAAAGAGATTATTTATTGCTCAGAAAAGCTTTGAGTACAAGTTTGCGTATTGAAATTGTCCATCCCCCCTGGGGTGTTTACAAAGGTCTATTTATAGCTTGTCTAAGGCGGCCCCTTCTCCTAAGTCTCCACGGAATTGCTTTACTTGAGTCGGTCGTGTCGAAGTGGGCTGGAAACTGCATTGGGCCAAGGACGGGATTAATGACCCCGAGGCTGAGGTCGGGCCGTGTGGTGAGGCTGAGGTCGGCCGTAGGCCGAGCCCGTGCTTGGCCTAGGAACCGAAGCTACGGTCGGCTCCATGACCGAGGCTGTGCTCGGGCTGCTTGGCGAGGCTGTGCTCGGCACCAGGCCAAGCTCGTGCTCGGTCTAGGACCCGAGACCACGGTCGGCTCCAAACAGGCGAAGCTGAGGTCGGCCCTCCTTGGACCGAGCCTATGCTCGGTTCTTCCTTGGACCGAGCCTGTGCTCGGTTCTTCCTTGGAGAGCACGTGGTCGGCCCGTGCTGGAGAGCACGTGGTCGGCCTCCACTCAGTCCCGTTCCATTTCCACTTCGCTTAAGTTTACTCCGTTGCTACAACATCTGCTCCGCATGAGGACCTAGGTTCTATAATGCTTCCTCCATCAAGGTACCAGGCGCCATTTCTTCAAATGCTTAGACTTGGAGTGTTAATGCTAAGGGGGTGAATACCAACCCCAACAACTACGAGAAAAATTAACACAACTGTAAATGTATAAATAAATACGAGTGTTCGTGCAAGATTAATAATTGTGAAAAGTGAAAACATATAATTAGAGAAGAAGACAATACAAGCGTGAAAGCATATACATTTAGGTGTATCAGTATATTTTGATTGATTGAATTTTCTAATAATCATGTTAAGAAAAAGAGAGTTTTCTAGAAAAGTAAGGTAGAGTTTGTCCAATTTAGTTCGTCAGCACTAAAGAGTAAAGAGTAATATGTTTCCACGATCACCAACAACAATCACAGTAAAGTAGTTAATTTGCCCGTTAAAGGTTAGACATAAATTTTGACTATTGACGTTGAAAAATAGTATTACTTAATTCTACTGCTATTATTTGGGTTAGTGGAAACTAATTAACTAGTTTTCTTTTAGAGAATCAAAGTATCATCTTGGAGATGAACACTTATATTGGTGGCATTGATGTTTCTTGGTAGCTATATATATCTAGCCCCGTTTCTCCATCTAAGATCGATATACGATTAATAAAACAAATTAAGACATAGAGCTACTTGGTTATATTATGAATATGATTTAAAACGACAATTCATTCTACTCGTGCAGTTATATATTTAGTGATTTGCATGCACGTGGTTCCGTTTCTCAATCATTGTTTCATATGGATATCACGTCACTTTTTTTTCATTGAATTGGAACTTTGTTTTGTCAAATATTGTTTTTGGATTTCCGTATAAGTAGTTTTATTGAATTTCATTTACAAGGTACGGACAAAGCTACATTTAATTTAAGGTTTATTCATTAGTCTTCCAAATCCATGATTTTCGGTCATTTGGTAAGAACATGACTCTAGCAATTGGCATATATCCATCCTAGTTACGAAGTCGATAAAATAATACATTAAGTGGATGATGACAATGAATATTTGATAATCTACACAAATATGGATCTTTTATTAGGTTGAGTATCAAACTTAACCTTTGAAGTGATTGAAAGGGTCTTTCCTCAAATTCGTGATAGGGAGAGTTTTTGGCCAAAGTGATAAGTCTAATTTGAACCGACTTTCTTACATGAAATCAACTTTTTGTACAAAAATAAATGTATTTTTATTGTAAAAGTTGAAATCTATGTCAAAACACGAATACAAAGTGAAGTCTACAGAATTCAAAAATTTCACATGTGTGTATGAATGGATGAAAATTTTCTAGAACTCTTACAACTCAGTTACATATTTATGCTTTTGGACTGTGTTCAAATTGATTCGGAAAATGTTATAATCGACTATATTTAATTATATCGAAACTGAAACCCCAACCTTACCATTTCAATATTAGATCAATTTATACTTTTATCACTACTTGTTCGACGCTCATAAGAGTTCCTCATTCTCTAATTAGCCAAAAATATAAAAAATTGAAGAAACATTTTTCGCGAACCAAGTTGGCATGTAGAGTTTCCCTTGTCACGATCGATATCGTTGCATAAGTTTGCTGTAACGCCTTCATGAATAATCCATATACCGTATCAAGTTATCAACCATCAAGTGGTGTTTCAATGATTTTTTCCCAATTGTTTTTTATTTTTTTGATAGAGAAAACAGCAGCAGGAATTTTTTACTCAATTTATTTGACCATTTCATTACATAATTCGACTCCACCTAGAACAAAAAAATGGAAGAATTAACAATTGTTTTCTTTTAAAACATCTATTTTATCTTATGTAGATATATGTCCACATGGGAAGAAATTATAAATAATTTGACTTAATGAATTTAAAATCATCATTCTCTTATTTTTCCTTCAAAACTCTTCACGATTCTCTCTTGTCCTTAAAACATGTCTAATTGTCTATGATTACATATATCTCCACTAAATCCGAATCTTTCTTTCTTTGGATTCTAGGGTTTATCTTTTTCCATGGGGATACTCATGGATTCAATTTTCTTGTTTCTTGTTTCAAGTATAGTGTTGTTCTTAGTCAGAGTTGTTTTATTCAAAACAGGATTGATTTACATGGTCAAGAAATGGAAGAAGAAGTTCACCGATTGGTTTCACGTTTACCAATTCTACAAAATCCCTGAATTCAACGATAACTTGCAAGACAATCAACTCTACCGTAGCGTTCACGTCTACTTGAATTCATTGAGCTCAATCGAAAACTCTGATTTCACGAATCTCTTCACCGGTAAAACCCCAAACGAAATCATCCTCCGTCTCGATCGAAATCAAGTAATCGTAGACGAGTTTCTCGGCGCTAGGGTTTGTTGGACCAACGGAGAAGACCAAGACGACTATAAATCAAGGAGTTTGGTATTAAAGATTCGAAAATCCGATAAACGGAGAATTCTTGGACCGTATCTTCAACATATACATACAATCAACGAAGAGCTTGAACAAAGGAAAACAGAGCTTAAGCTATTTATAAACATCGGAAACGATGAAGATACAAAGAAGAAAGGAAGATGGAGATCGATTTCGTTTACTCATCCTTGTACCTTCGATAACATATCTATGGAAGAAGATCTAAAAGAGAAAGTGAAATCGGATCTCGAATCGTTTCTTAAAGGGAAACAGTTTTATAATCGGCTCGGACGAGTTTGGAAACGGAGTTATCTTCTTTATGGACCTTCCGGTACCGAAAAATCAAGCTTTGTCGCAGCTATGGCTAATTTCTTAAACTACGATGTTTACGATATAGATATATCGAAAGTATCAGACGACTCGGATCTCAAAATGATTCTTTTACAAACTACGAGTAAATCCGTGATTGTGATCGAAGATCTAGATCGGTTTCTCTCGTCAATACCAACCAATTCTCTAAGCATTTCAGGTATTTATTTTTATAACCTCGAAGTTCGGACCTAAACTGTTATTCATGTGCTAACCATAACTTTTGGTCATTTCAGGTATTTTAAATTTTACTGATGGGATTCTCAGTTCTTGCGCCGCGGATGAACGGATTATGGTGTTTACGATGACGGCAAAGGAACATATCGACCCGGCGGTCATCCGACCGGGTCGTGTAGACGTTCATATTCATTTTCCGTTATGCGATTTCACTGCGTTTAAAACGTTAGCGAACAACTACTTGGGACTAAAAGAGCATAAGCTATTTCCTCAAGTGGAAGGAATATTCCAAAACGGTGCGTCGTTAAGTCCCGCCGAGATCGGAGAATTGATGATCGCTAACCGAAATTCGCCGAGCAGGGCACTTAAGTCCGTGATCAACGCTTTGCAAACCGACGGAGATCGGAGAGGAACTCCGACGATCGGAAGGAGGTTGTTTCACGAAAGAACTCTGTCGGAAGATTATGATGGAGAGACGAGTGGACCTTTACGCGGCGGAGGAAGTTCGCCGGCGGTGAGGGAGTTTAAGAAGTTGTATGGGCTATTTAGGTTGAGAAGTAACAGACAATCTCAGTCGTTCGATCTTGCTCGTGAACTAAGGAACGGTTCAATTTAAAAAGTCAACTAACACATGGAGGTCTGTCATTGGCTGTAAAAGCGTTAACTATATGGTTCCTCAATTTTTTTTTTGTTAGTTAATGATGTACATACGTTTAGACGTGCAGTAGTTTGGTCTTTTGATTTGAAGAAACACAGATTTTAATTTTGTAATTTTTCTTCTTCTTCGAAATAGCTTAATTTGTAGTTTGAAGGAAATTGTATGTAAATATTACATTTCTTTAGAAAAATTATAGGTTTTTAACCCACTCTTCGCAAATATTTATTTAAAATCGAATATACAATTGGCCTATCAAATTTGGTTGATACGTATATACCTAATGATTAGTCTCCTTACCTTTCTTTCTAATGTATACAACATTGCTGATTTTGAGTTTTTGGACAAACCTAAAATATGACCCAAAAAAATATCTCATCACATCATGTGAAGTAATAATCATACGATAAAATTATTCATCTGCATTTAGACCATATACATGTTCTATAAATAATCAAAAAGTTGTTGTGACGGATTAGAAATAATTGAGTAACAACCAAAAACTATACAAATTGAATGGGATTATAGAGCCGAAAAGGACTTTATGCACGTAACTCTTTGTGTGGGCCTATTTCGAATAGGGCCCATTTGAATGTTTTAAATTCCTAATTTGCCCCTGATGACACGACGGCGTTAATAACACGCTTTACCAAAGAGGTTTATAATTCCGCCTTTCTTCGCCGAGCGTCGTCGTCTAGGGTTTGTTTCTCGTTTCTTCTCCGATCGTTCAAGGTAATTTATCCTCGACGAAAGATTTCGGAATCTCTTGTATGATTCTGAGTTCCTCTTTGCGATCGCGACTGGTCTTCTGATTTCGACTATCTGTTTCTAATTTTGTGCATTTGGATCGTCAGGACTTGCGCTTTTGGATTTCTTCTGCGAAGATGAGGCCGGTGTTCGTCGGAAACTTCGATTACGATACTCGCCAGTCGGATTTGGAGCGATTGTTCGGAAAGTATGGGAGATTGGAGCGAGTTGACATGAAATCTGGTAACATTTCTCGTTTTATGATATCTTCTAGTTTCTTCGGCGATAACTGATAACTTTTGAAATCTGATCTGCGTATGGAAGAATTGTTTGTTGTTTGATCATCTCGCTGAGTAGTTAGTTTCGGATTGACCTAGGATTCTTCGAAATCAAGAACTTAATCAGGTGTATAATGATTTTTGGAATGTGTTAGTGTGGAATTAGTGTGTTACGAGGTTTATGTAGTAGTAGAGGATCCAAGTATTGAGTGTTTATATTGGTCGCAGGAAATTTTCTTCAAAGGAACATGAGTTTCTTTTCACGGGATTGCCATCTTCTTCCTGCAATATTATCTACATTTTCATGCCTGCCTTTATCATGTTGTGCCTACCAATACCATCTTCTTCGCTGTTTCTAGAGAAACATTGGAATTTTTCTGTCTATACGAATCATCGATGCAAGTCTATTGAAATCCATCATGCCATGCCTTGCCTTGCCTTGTTTCATCATGCCTTCCATTTCTCAACTCTTGATGTTGAAGCAAATCGGAATTTATTTAAAAAAAATTGGTGTTTTTTCGCTTTTTTATGCTACAAGTCTTGATTTTGTCGTTCATCATCGAACGCCTCTACATCTCTTGTACACCAGCCTTCGCTTGTATGCAGGTGTTGTATATATTTATTTAGTTATTTTCTAGGGGAAACAAGATTTTCTCTGTTTGCTAATTTTCAGTGTTGCAGGGTTAGTATACTGGAGAATTGCCACTCTTTGTATAGTTTGTAATTCTCGTTCTTTTATGTTGCAGGTTATGCTTTTGTGTACTTTGAGGATGAACGTGATGCTGAAGACGCGATCCGCAGGCTTGACAATTCCCTCTTCGGATACGAGAAACGCAGACTAGCAGTTGAATGGGCAAAGGTAGCTGATTCTGTTTTATTAATGATGCTTTCACTTCACTTCTTAATTAGAAAGAGTGCTTAAGCTTCTTCTGGTTTTCAGGGTGAACGGGGCAGGCCTCGTGGTGATGGGAAGGCAGTTTCAAATATGAAACCGACGAAGACACTGTTTGTCATCAACTTCGACCCTGTCAGAACAAAAGAGCACGATATTGAAAAGCACTTTGAACCGTATGGTAAGGTCGTCAACGTACGTATCAGGCGGAACTTCTCATTTATCCAATTTGCCACCCAAGAAGATGCGACCAAAGCCCTTGAAGCAACTCAGAGAAGGTAACAAAACTAACTCAGTCTTCTGATATTTATAACATAATTGCTCACCATTTTTTCTTCTTCAGCAAAATATTGGACAGGGTTGTTTCTGTTGAGTACGCTTTAAAGGATGACGGTGAAAGAGATGATCGTCATGGTGGTGGTGGTAATCTGAGAAGATCTCTTAGCCCTGCGTACCGTAAGCGTCCAAGTCCTGATTACGGTCGCCCCTGCAGCCCGGTATACGACAGATACAAAGGTCCAGCAGCTTATGATCGACACAGGAGTCCGCCAGCTTATGAACGTCGCAGGAGCCCTGCAGCTGATGAAAGACGCAGGTCTTATGAACGACGCAGGAGTCCAGATTACGGTAGACAAAGGAGTCCTGTTTATGACCGATACAGAAGGTAAAACGCTAGTGGCTTTGGTTTCTTATAATTTACTCGCTCTTATTGATTGCTTTGTAAATGTTGATGGTAATGTTTTTGATTACAGTCGCTCTCCAGTTCCAAGAGGAAGACCATGAAGAAGATAAGAAGAACGCAGAAGCTACCAAGAATGATTGTGACACTGTGTTATTTTGGAAGTAGAAGGCTAGTTTTTACAAGATGTTTTTTTTTTCTATGTTGTTTTTGACAACACACCGTTATTAATCTGGATCTTATGCTTTTGTGTGTACCTCTTAATGAAACTATTATCTCTTTGTTGTGAAGGACTTTGTTTTCCAAAGACTGGCTCTTTTTTACTCGTTTTTCTAAATCACTTGCACAGAGGGATTAGTATAATCTTTAATTCTTAACACGGCCTAATTAGTTTACATGTGGTAACGTTCTATAAATCATGTGAGATGTCGCACATAGACAGCTGCATCAGTGGAAATGTCGTACATGGAGAGCTACATCATGGAGGCAAAAGTGGAAGCTATTCATCATAATCGCATAGACAAGAGATAGATGAATATCATCATAATAGAACTAGGTCAAATAGATCAAATTAGTCTAGTGATAGTGATGATTGTAATATCTATAATAATTCAGACGTTAAAAAAAAAGAATAACCCACTTTTTAAAAAGAATAACTAGAATAACCTATCTAATATTTTATTGTTCATTTTTTCCAAAATACCAAAAATATCCTTATGAACAAATAAATATTATCAACAACAATTTTTAGTTAGTAAATATCTCAGTTGAATATTTAGCATTATTTTCGCAATCATTCTAAAAATCTTCCAAACGTGTTAATAAATTGAGGTATTAAATTTTTTAGTCTTCCAATATTTTTTATCAATATCTTCGAAGAATCTATAGAAGTCTTCCAATAAGTCTGCCAATGTCTTAGCAAAGTCTGCAGATTTCTAGCAGACGCTCCAAAGTCTTCCGAATAAGTTGGCAGACTTAGAAATCAATCTACTAGTCTGCGAACATCTTGGCAGACTTGGTAGAGTCTTCCATTTTCTACCAAAATCTGCCAATGTTTTGGTAGAGTCTGCGTTTTATTGGCAGAGTCTGAGAATATCTTAGTAGATTCGGTAGAGTCTGCGCTTTCTGGCAAAGTTTGTCAATGTTTCGGTAGAGTCTACCAAAAATTTGGTAGAGTGCCAATATTTTGGCAGAGTCTACCAAAGTCTACGTTTTTTTAGTAAAGTCTGTCAATATTTCGGTTGAGTCCGCCAATATTTCGGCTGAGTCTACCAATATCTCGGCAGACTTTGAGTTTTCTTAGTAGCATCTGCCAATATCTCTGTATAGTCTGCTCTTTCATAGTATAGTCTGCCAATATCTCGGTAGAGTCTGCGTTTTTCTAGCAGACGTTCTAAAAGTCTTCCAAACATATTGGTAGACTTAGATATTAATCTGTTAGTCTGCTATTGCCTCGGTAGAGTCTGCCAATGTTTCGGTAGAGTCTGCCGAGGATAATTTTGGTATTACGAAAAAGATAAAATGCAAAGTAGGTTATTTTAGCAATAAAAATTAGATAGATTATTCTAACTATTTATTTTTAAAAATAGGTTATTCTAGCTAATCTCCCATCTTTAAATGAATATTACGTATAAGAATTTCTCTATCTATTTTAGTTATGTAACCGCAGATGTAACTTTACTTTTCGGATGTTTCAAGAGATGCTATTGAGACGGTAGACCAAATGGCTAAACATGCCCGAATGAGTTCTCAAAGCTATGTTGTAAAATGGCCGATGTAAAAACTCTTTTGGAATTAATGAATTATCTTGTCGAAAAAAAAAAAAAAACCACATTATTCTTTTTCAACAATTATCCAAATTTGAGGGAAACGTAACGTTAACCATTATATGACTACGTCAATGGGTCGAACAAGGCCAAAAAATCGTCGTCGTTTCCTCTTATGTCACTCAAAGAAAGAAAAAAGTGGCACTAGGAGGAAAAAAACGTTAAGCTAAAAATAGTATACTGTAGAGGGAGTGTAGACGATTGAGAAATTCCTCTTTGTAACTTTTCTATGGAGTAGTATATTATTATTGACTAATTATTCAATTAGTGAGACAGGTCCTTTTATTCCTTCGATTTCTTTGGCCTGAAGGTAACAGCTTTCAAGTTAAAAAAATATATAGTTGACTCGATCGATCTGTTGCGTTATGTTTTCTTGAATAAAGCGACCATGCGCAGATAAATCTAGATTTGTTATAGACTAGGAGAATATCGCGTTTGATTTTATCTTAAATATTTAATTGTAATCAAAGAGTATTATTCAAATATAGTCAGTAGTTAAATAATCAAAACAATACAAATCCAGTGAAAAACCACATTTGGTTGGCGGGCACTATAAAGTGGGCATCTACTTCCGCATTTCAAGCCAGCTACTAATTATCATGTATTCATGTGTTCATACTTCATGCACATATTTACATTTACTATATTGAATATATACATAAATATAGTATATTCCGAGTTTCCGACAAAAATATAGAACAATACATAATGATTTTTTTTTAAAGTAGTATAGCATCATACTTTTATCCGAAATTGGTAAATATCTGTCCATGTCAATTGTTGAAAGGTTTTGATATAGCGATTGTGGCTTTAATTGGAACCTATTAACATCTAAATTTACGAAGCATTAGGATGGTATTGTGTGTAGTTGCTACCATCGACTCGCTAGACTTCGCGTGTTATTTTATTTATATTTGGATATGTTTTCCAAACGACATTATATTATATTTGCAAAAAACGTTTCTGTAAAATACATGGTGATTTTATAAAACTTGTTTCAGTTAATAAATTGATAAATAAGTATCATCTATCCAGGGTTGGCTCTGAAATTTTGAAGGCCTGAAGCAAAAAAAAATAAGTTTGTGGAGTTTTTAGGGAGATCTAAAAATTCAAGGTCTTCTTGTTTAAAAAAATATATTTTTGGAGACCTTTTCTTAATACTAGAAAATCAGAAAAAATGAAAACCTAAGACTTATGCTTCTCTTGCCTCTCCTCAGGCCCAACCATGTGTGTACCTCCAGATGCACAACTGGTGCGTCCCCTCAGTGTACCAGCTCGACGGAAGGCTTCGTATGCAAAGAATGTCGTTCGCCGCCTCCGCCACCTCCATCTCCATACGGGTAAAACGGAGAACCGTTGTCGGGTATTACATGATGTGATTTTACCAACGCTCTGTAGGAAAAGAGCAATGGCCTCCAAGTGAGTTTAGAAGGAAACTTGTTAAACATCACCTCCCGATTTCAAATCATCGTATATGAGAGTGATCGTAGAATATTGGGATGCTCGTAGAATTGTTGAAGCGACTTCAAAAATCTCTTATCAGACGAAAGTACAAAGATATAACTTTGTTATTTGCATCCATGTTGATGTGCTCAAGGATGAAATTCAACTTGTCCTCTATGTAGATATATGTAACATGTTTTAGATTCACTAGTGTAGAGGAAAAAATAAAATAATCAGACTTATTCTGAAATTTAAGAGGTCCTAAGTCAATTTCTTTTTTAGCGGTTTCTATATGATTTTATACATTTGGATGTCTTTTTTATATAACGAAAAAATCCAGAGACCAATTTATATAAATACTAATAATAATAAATTATAAAAGTCTGGAGCCCCAAAACCCATGCCTCACAAGCCTTGCCTCAGGTCCGGCTCTGCATCTATCCGAATCATTAATCTCAGCTACGCCAACCGATTAGTGGTTTGATTAAGTCATTGCTAATTTCTCCATTTAGTTCCACGTTTGATCTAGCTAATGTTAAAATAAAAACTCAAAAACAATGTTACATTTATTGTAAAAACGTTTTTCCAGTTTTAATAAATTTAACAAAACAATATCTAGATTCGTCAATTTATTTAGCTTTTCTAACTCAGCAGTAATATATGTTGTCATGGTGAAGTTAATCTAATGTGATCTTACGCAGCTACTTTCAATGTGTACGTATGTATACCACTAACCAAGATTCAATTAGAAGATTTTTATTTCCAACTAATTAGAAGATTAATTAGCGGGTTAGGTGGATGAGCCGTGAAGGTACGGTCTAATTATTAGTATAAAAGTATTTGTTTAAAAAGGAAAAAACAATTGTCGAGTGGAATGTGACATTGCGGTAAAACTGGTAATAACGAGAATTCAAGGAAAAACCATGCCGTCGTCTCCGAATCTTAGTGTAGTGGGTGTTTGCTTTAAGAGATTAATTGATAGTATAATAATTACAAATGATGATGATTAATTAATATGACTAAAATTTAACAGATCTACACATACTACAACAATTAACTTAAATAATGTTACAAACGGCTATTAGTTGGAGCAGGTTAGCTTAGGCCTTCAAACTTATACTCCTTCCGTTTTTTTATGTTCTAGAATTTCACACCTATTAATAAAACACATTAATTTTTAGTTATAAATATCTTGTTTTTTGCATTAAACAATTTTCTATAACTCTAATTCAATAATAATTCAATAAAACCAATTAATGTATATTGAAATTTACAATTCATCATTATTTTTTTTATTAAAAATGAATTGAGAATGTAAAAAATTAATCTTTAAAAAAAAAAAAATTCTAGAACATCAATTAAAAAAAAGGAGGGAGTAGTATTTTGTTAAGTTTAAAAAAAAAAGGAAAAAAAAAATTTATATTCTGTTTTTGTGTTAATTACCTAGCTTGTATTCTTAGTTTAAAATTATTGACAATTGTCCATTCGGATTAAAAATATGTGTAGTTTAAGTAGACATTCATTTTTGCTTTAAGAATGAATGTTATTTGGATTTTTAATTGGGTGAATTTGCTTAGTAACAAAAAAAAAAAATAATAACAAAAAAATATCCTATGCGGCTAAATAATAATCCTTATATTTAGGGATAATGGTTAGAATGAATTATAGTTTTTTATGTGTTATACATGTCAATTCCTTTTTTTAATTCGTGTAAATAGATGACCAAAAAAAAATTCGTGTAAATAATTTCAAAATTATACTATAAACGAATGTAATGTAATAATGAATTTTACATGAAATTAAAGAGAGGATAAAACATTGCTAAGTTCACGCACGGGCACAAAAGTCAAAAAGCTGAGGAGCTCTATAAGTATATTAGTGTCCCCAAAATGCGATGCTTTGGGATTCGATAATCATGACTATTCGTGGATAATGATGCCTATCATATTTATTTATTTTATTACCGATCATACTGAATTATTGAAGAAACAACGATCACACATCATTTTCGAAGGAATTTAGTAGTTTGGCAGAATCAGCACATTTTATAAATTTTAACAAGTTGGTTGATTGGTTCTTTTTCCCATTGTCATGTAAAAATCAGTAATAACTGTAAATTATCACTGGAAAGCTGTTTTTTTTCCAGAAAGAAACCATGATACATATATAGACAATGTTAACCTGTTTTATTTCAAATGTCATTGCATAGGTTATTTAGAGTACAAATGCGCAAGCCAAACCTTTCAGTTATACCGTCATATAGTTTTACATAAAATGAAAATTACATCTTCATTTATATTTTGGCTCAATGGTTCATATAATCATTCGTTGCCACTATCCGTATATTTTTTGGTATGGATGTGAATCCTCTCAATGTTACATACACATTTGGACTGTGACTAAAAAGCAACTAATAAATTGTTGCTAACAATAAAGATACTGGATGGAACAACTATATAAACTTTCAAGCTCCAAATAATCAACAAAAAAAGAAAATGTATAGGTTTGCACAACTCAAATATGGATTGGATTATGATTAAAAATGAAAATGAATAAATTACATAAAATACTAATACAAATAGAAGAAATGATGAATACAACTCTCATTGATTACACACAAAGCCCTTGTATTCACTTATTCTTCTACCCTCATATCCCTCAACACTCCCCATCCGGCCATGAACAAAGACCTTTGATACTAAAAAAAAAAATTACCATCAAACCCAATTATGAAATACATATTTAAAAAAAAAACCCGAAAAGAAGGAATAAAAAGACAATCTGTAAACTAAGTTCTGACAGCTTTAACTAAAGTACCCCATGTGAGAAAAAACAAAAGATCATCAAAGTAAAAATATAAAAATATAAGGAGCTAAAAAAAAAGAAGCAAATGTTCATGATTTTCTTTTTAACCTTTTTTTCTTTCACCACGAAGATCCTCCCGTGTTACTGAACATCCCATTCCAGTATGTATTATTACCATGACTCTTCTCTTGAGTTGTGCTTGAAAGCTCTTTCATGTCTGAAAAAGGGAACAAAACCCTACTTGCTCCATTCATGTCATCATTATTTTCTTGATCACCTCTTTGGTTACTATTGATGTTGTTATGTCCAATCCCTTGATGATGATCAATGGAGAACGAAAGGTTATTATTACCTTGTTTATAATCAGCCATTGTTGGAAACCCCAAAGATGAATAAAGAACCGAGTTTGAATCCATCATTTGACCAGGCAAGAAAGTGTTCATGCCTCTTGAAGTGACTCCATTGGATCTTAAAAGCTCAAGAGCTGAAGTATTGTTGTTCTCCATCTTAGGCATATGAAGAAACTGAGACATACCATGATGATCTTGCATGACAGGGAAAGACAACAAGTTGAGATCTTTTGATGACTTATTAGGGATTTGGCTTGAGAAAAGAATTGGAGGGTTTAGATCTGGAAGCTTGGGATTTGAAGGTGAAGCTAATGGTGTTGAGGTTCTCTTGTTCTTTCTTGAGCTTCCTCCAACAGGAACGTTACGAAGAGAGCCACCTTCGGTCCAATACCTTCTACAACCTTTGCAGAAGTATCTTGGTTGTGTGAGACTATAGTTGTTGTAGTAACAAAACTTTGTGTTCGTTGAGTTACATCTTGGACAGTTTACTTTCTCTTGTGGCCTTGCTTTTCTATTTTCCATGGTAGTAGCCGTAATGTTGTTGTTGTTGTTTCCGCCGGTGCCGCCGTTGGTTGCGGTGGGGTTTGACCTTGTGTTGGTGGATATGAATGTTTGTTGTTGTTGTTGTTGGGATGTGTTGTTGTTGGTGGTGTTTGAAATCATTTGCTCCATTGGTTTTACGTTTATCATTTCTTGAAAACCCTAAAAAAAATTATAACATAAAACTTTAATTAGTCATTGACCATGTCAAACTAAAACCGAGTCTTTGAATCTTACAAGATTAGGGTTTGGTGTGAAGAATTATATTTAAAGTGATAATTCATTAAAAAAAAAATCTAAGTTTTTTGTTGTATGGTTAAATCGTCGGTGATCTAAGAGAAATTTAATTCGAGAAAGTAGTACTATTATACTAAACTGAAAATTAGAAAAAGAAAGGAAATTAAGAATTGGGAAGACTTGAGCACCAAGAACAAAAGGTAAATAACAAAACATACCTTTATTTTATCCATTAGTTATCAAAATCTAATTAATCAACATAAAAAGGTGAAGTTATATAGAGAAAAAGATCCTTTATCTCTCTATTCGAGAATTTCGAAAGTTTCAAGACGGATAATTGCCATGCAAATATTCATATATAAAAATCATGTCCAGATTTAAATCCATCATATAAGACTACATATATAACAACTAGATACCTGGTGACCAAAAAAAAATATATAACAACTAGAAACCTATCATCACAAAATTAAACTTTGTTCCATACATATATTAATATACACACAGATGTGTATATATATATATATATATGTACGTGAGTAGATAGATGGAAAGATAGAGAGAGAGGGAAAGAGTTTGAGAAGAAGAAACAAAGGGATATAGCAAAGAGAGATCTTTTTGACGTACCTGTGTCCACTTCGTAGCATCCATAAGAACTTTGACAAAGAGAAAGGCAGAGAGAGAGAGTAAAGAGCAAAGATAGAATGTTTTGGAGAGTTTTTTTTTTGGACTTTTGCTTTTTTTGGGACGGTATGGCTCTATGCGATTAGCTTTCACTTTATGGGAGTTGAAAGAAAGCAGCCAAGAGGAGGAAGAAGAAAAATGAGAAGAGAAGAAACCTGCAAAAATAAAATATAAAATTTTATATCAAAAAGTAAATAGTTATATTTATAAAATTGTTTAACATTGAAAATTTGTAGAAAATAGTTATATTTATAAAATTGTTTGGCTCAATAACAATAGTGATAGTATATTTAGTACGGAGTTCAAATTCAAGTAACAACTGCCCTATTGTTTTTTTCTTCAAAAATGATCAGTAAAATCGATTTGAATCACTTGTCATAATATATATATGGCGATTGAATTGTCTATAAAACTCGGTTTGTTTTCCAATTAAACATTTTTTTGTGTGTGAAAACCATACATTGCTTATTATGACAATCTAATGTAGAGGGAAAATATAATAATGAGCTATAGATCTTAATTATTCATGTTGATTACTCTTACTTCCTAACATAATAATACAAAGTGTGAGTGGAATTATGAGTTGTATACTATTCCCGCCCACCCATTTTGTGATTTTTATATTATTTGTTGGTTTACTATCCGTCAATTATATTGTCAATTTCAAAATCCTTATACCATGACTACATGTATAGATATCATAATTACTCTATAGTTTTTTATTTATTTTTTTATCTATTATACATAGATTAGGTTACGAAATTCGGTGGAGAATTTCAAATTCTAATTACAGGATTAATCTATAATAAAGATGCGACTAAACACGGTCTATATATAAAAACATTGGGTTTTCGTTTATAACTTTTATATAAAGTACTATATTTAGGTTGACTGTATTTAGGGAATATATGGATTATTCTACGGACGTAATAATACTTTATTTTATTTTGTTTTTATGTTATTTCGACGAAGAAAGGGGACACCAAAATTTCACCCTTTATTTCCATTGTGATCTGCTTTTCGTAAAAGGACCATTAGATATAACACCACACATGGGTATATAAAGTTAATATGATTTTATTCTTAAATCGGTAAAGCTATAACAAATGTCGCGTTAATCGCATAATTAAAATAAAAGTTTGTAAAAGCAACATAAACTGAAAATCGAGGCCAATTACATGAAACCGAAGAAACTTTTCAAACAAACAACGAGTTATACATTTCTAATGTTATATATAGCTTTTGCATTTTTAAATAATCATTCTCAAAATATTAAATCACGTGTTTTAAAAACGTAATTATCCAACGTGCGACTTACAATCACGCATATTTTGGTAGTCAAAAATGATCGTTGTGGAAGTAACTAAACCATGCAAATTACTTGGGGAATAATAAGATTTAAAAGTAATTTTCACATTGATACAACAATTAGTTAGAGAAAATAGAATTAATAAGGGATAGATAGCAATATTTTGGCTATATTGGCTACAAATGCATATATTCAGAAGATGAGGGGTAGGAGAAGAAATTCGTTAAGACCGACAGGAAGCGACAAAAAGTAAGATGGTGGGTTCCAGTTTTGGGGCGTGATTGAAATATTAAGCTTTTTTCAAATCTAAGGACTGTTTTCTGATTAAAATCATTTCTCTTTCCTGATGTTGACACCTGTCGTTCCAACCCAAACACTCTCTCCCACACAATCTCATGTCGTTTTGTGCTGCTAGCTTCACCTTACCTGCCGTTTAATATTTTTGGCCCATTCTAATTTCTGGCCCAACAACATATTTATTGGGCTTTAGCATAATTTTTTTATTTGCTATTACATTTGGTATATTTTCAGATTTAGTTGTGTTCACTCCCAATTGTTGTAGACAATGGGTGGACAAAATATTCGGAACCGAAAAACCGAACCGAACCCGACCGAAATTACCCGAATCGAATCCGAACCGATTTTTTAAAAATATCCGAACGGATCCTCCATACTTAAAACCGAAAACCCGAAACCGAATCCGAACCAAACCGATAACCGAACGGGTACCCGAAATATACAAAACATTAACAAACCTAAATATATTTAGAGTTAAGGTCGGGTGTGGTCATATAGTTTATGTAATCTTTATAACTTTTTCGTTGTTTTTTTTATCAATTCGGATATTGTATATACATTTCGGTAAAAATAACCAATTTATGTTATTATTTGTAATATTACAAATTTTTTTCGTTATTTTGTTTTAAAGTATTTTTGGATAATTCGAATACCAAATAATTAAATTAAACCAAATAAAAAAGAAAGCGAGGTAATTATAAACTTTTGGAATAATTTTTGAATATTTTTGACAATTTTTTTATTATTATGGATAATCCGAACCCGGCCCGAATTTAACCGAAACCGAACCGAATTCGACCCCAAGTTTTATAATACCGGAATGAGTATCATATCTCTAAATCAAAATACCCAAAAATCTGAAATACCCGATCCAAACCCGAACGGGTATCCGAATGACCATCCCTAGTAGACATATAGAATGACCAACTTACATATAGTATATGAATACGAAAGTGATTTTTTTTGGAAAAAATTGGCCACTGAATTTCGAAAATTTTATATAACAGAAAAAGAAGAAATTTATAGGACCGCTTTGATGTAATCATTATCGCATATGCGAAAAGATCATATCCTAGCCACTATTTATGCATTATTTGTCCATTCTATAATGGCCCACAATACCTTTACCGCAACATGCTATATATCTATTAAACAATTATACATTCGAATCCAGTATATCATGACCAACAAAAAAAAATCGAAATTTAATAATTTAGTAACTGGGCTAGTATTTAGGCCCATTAAGCCTTTAATTAAAAACAAGTAACTAGCCCAGACAAGTAAAACAACGCCGTGTCACTCTGTTCTCAATTTTTTTCAACTTACTTTCTGCAAAAAACAGAAGAACATAACAAACATTTAAAGCTCTCTGTTCTTTTCTCTAACATTCTAGAGGGAAAAGAGAAGTAAATTTACCCAAAATAAACACTTAGTGACGTCAGAGATACAATGTAATCTTTTGATCCTCGTACCATCATCATCATCATCATCATCTTCTTCATCATTATCCGTCGAAGGAAACACAACATCACCAGCTCTCTCTTTCCTCCGTCGGAACCACCGTTTACACGCGACAACTCGACGACGATGACGATCGGAGACTAAGGGTATTTTAGTCATTTCAGCATGAAAGATCATCCTCGGAGGCAAACCAAGACGTTTTGCGTTGTAAGGTTGAGGAAGAAGATAATCTTTAGGTTTACCAGGTTCTTCTTCCCATGAGAATGGAACAGAAGCACGATCAGGAGAAGAAGAAGACAAGAGTGACAAGGAAGACACGTGGTGACTTCTTACTGGTGGTGACGTGTACTGTAACCTTCTTGATTTCGCAGCTAATACAAGTTGAAGTTTCAATGATATCATCATCATTGTTGTCTTCTTCTTCTTCTCGATCAGATTCTATATCGTTGTTGTTGCGGTTTATGATCATTTTGAGAGACTAATATTGGAGTCTGGAGATGGTTATTAAAAACGACAATGGATTTAAATAATATGTTAAAAGATCTTTGAAGATCCAACCGCATGGATATTTTGGTATTGTTGACACTACAACCATAAAAACCTTAAACTATAAGTCAAACCATACTCTTTTTGTTGAAGAAAATTAGTCGGATTAAATTCACTTACAAGTACAAGGACAACTACATCACCGCTCTTATTCAACTTGTTTTGTCATTTATTAATTTTTGTTATTGATAAGATATATCTGTATAAAGATATTGTAGTTTTGTTTGGTTTTGTTTTAATACAATACTACAAAACATTGGTTTGGTAGCTCGTATAGTAATATTTCAGTATGGAAGTTTTTTTATTTGCTTTATTCTGTTTTTTCTTTGGTTTGCTCAATTAAGTAGAAATGCTTCAATTCTAACTACTTATCTAGTTACAAATGTTAGTATAATACTTTTTTTTAATGATTTTACATTCATTATTAACTCAAAATCGTTTTTACAAAAAGTGTGACTTCAATATAAAAGAAAATCGACTCTTATAAATAACACTAGGGGGGTGTATTCAATCTTACATTTCAAGTGATTCATTTTAATTTGTCAAATCCTATGTTATTGAAACATGGATTTTAAAAAACCTATTAAAATCCACTTTTATTGAACTAGTGATTTTAAAAAGTACTTTAAAATCTACTGTTATTGAAATTATACAAAAGATATGATTTTAATGATTACAGGAGATTTTAAAAGAAATTCTAGGGTATTTCTTTGTTAAAAATACAAAGACTCAAATCTCATGGTTTTAGGTGGGATTGCAGAGAATTTTATTATAAATCTCATAAAATCACCAAAATCATTAAAATAACCTAAAATCTCATTAAAACTCAAATTTTTTTAAATGCAAGATTCAATACATCCCTGCGTCTATTTCTTTCCGTGAACGAATCGTCTCCTACCATACGAATAGAAGATATCCCATCTCGCACAACCTTGTCGACATACGAATAGAAGAACCAATACTGTTTTACCTAGTCCAAAACCTTTAATATCGTTGACTATTTTACTTTTCCAATAAACGACTTTCACATTATACCCACCGCTTCGATTTCCTCGCCATATATATATATTCTCTAATCAATCTTTTCGATAATTATTGATTAGTAGGATTTTAATCTTTGGAACCCATACCATATCAATGTACTTGGTTTTGAAAATTGAATGGTTATGGAGCACAAGTACATATAATTTGTGAACCAACCCATCAACCACTGTCCCAAAAACCGAAATACTATTAAATCGCCAACTTGGAAATTGACACCAAATTAAAAAAAAAAAAAAAACTAAAGCCCAAGACTTTTTTATATACACAAGATTGTAAATCTCTATATAGACCAAAGTTTACTAAAACGCCGTCGCCGAATAACCTTAAACGTAACAACTAAACTTTCACACTTAAGTCTTAACTACAACTACGATTATCATCAATAATCATTATAACCTTCTTCATTCTCTAACGACGAAGAAATCTTCAGTTTCGTTGTCATTTTCTTAACCTCATCTCTCGAATATATAAATATCTTCTTCGCCATCTTGCAGAACTCACTGCACAACAAAAACAGAACATTCATGAGAGTTTGTGTTCTAAAATGCATTGTTAAGTAGACAGATTAAACTAGTTCCGGTTTAGTCTAGGTTGAAAGATTTGAGCTAAACCGGAAATGTTTTACTACTTACTTCCATGGATCATCACCAGCAAGCATCATATCACCTTCATCATCGGTGAAAACAACGATCCATTTGTCTCGAGAAAGAAGTTGTCCTTCAATCTCAAACATCTTCTCTAGCTCGTTGATCAGTTCTTCGTACGATTTCAACAATGTTAAATCAACCGCACGACCAACCGCAATCCCTTGCATTTGCACCTTTCCAAATCCAAATATCAAGATTTGAAAACATTAAGAAATCAAGATTTGAAAACATTGTTGTTATGTTATAATGAGTTAACAAAAGTGATAAAAGATGATTTACTTTAGTTCGAGTTCTTGATGTTTGTTGCTTCTTCTGCTCATTGACCGAGCTTGGAGTGATTGGTTCTTGACACTTGGCAGCTCCTATGATATCGAGCGGTTGATTGTCTTGAGGAGTTGGAGCAAGAGAATTGCTTGGAAGATCAAAACCAAATAATCTATAGCAAGAACTCACGGGAGGAACAGGAGTAGGAGTCTCAGCTTTGAAGCTATTGTTTCTCTCGATCGATGGATCTTTAAACAGTTTAAGCGATCCACTGGTCGGTTCTTTATACATGAAACTAGGTGGAGCTGGAGTTAAAACCGATAACTCGATGGGTCTTGACCGTTTGCTCTTCGGTTGTGATTGTTGTTGAGCAGGTGTTGAAACCGGAGAAGTTGGCGAGACCGGCTCAATCTCCCATGGTGAGACTTTGTCTGGTCTCTGAACTGTTGTTGGCTCATCCCATTGAACCTTACAAGAAGAAGGAAAATTGTTAAATATCGCGTAATAAGTAAACCAATAAAACGAAAAAATGGTAAAAAAAAACAAACCTGCAATGATCTCCATTTAGAAGCTGGCCATTGTGAAGACAGATCTCCACTTCCAACAATCGTACCCGTAAATCTGAAGAAACCTCAAAAGTTTCAGAATCAAGAACAATTAGACGAATATCGAAAAACTTGATCAGAGGAAAAATGGATACTTACATTCTCTCAGGAGACTCTTCTCCTTCGAATCTCATTCTAAATCGGATACCGAGAGAGAATCCATGCTTCATAGCTTCCATATACTTGTTCACTCCTACTATGAATTGGCTTATCCTGAAAAAGGCGAAAAACTTTCTTAAATCTAAGTCCTAAAACAAAATCTCATCAAAAATGGAAATATAAGAAGACAACTAGAGGACATATTATACCTAGGCTTGTAGAAGACAACAAAGAGTGTTTTTGTAGCCACAGCATGAGAAGCTGTAGCAAGAACTCCTAAATGCATACTCTGACTCGAGATAACCGAAGTAGGCATTGTGCTTTGATGCCAAGCTAATCGCCTCACTCCAACTCTTAAATCCCCATTCTCACCTCTTAATAAACACAAAGACATTTCATGAATTTCAAAAAACTAAACCAAGACCAGTGAAGTATTGATTTTACCTCATGAACACAAAAGCATCTCCAGCTACGAGTCTTTTCGACGATACAAACGTACTCCAACCCGTAGTAAGCAAATGCCTCCTAGGTTGTCCTAAACAACAACAAAAACAACTCTCCATGTCTCATTTATAGTCCAAGATCAAGAAAACTCCAAGATTTAGTGTTAATACCTCTGAATATATGCTTAAACCTCCATTCAAACCCATGAAGATCTCTAGTAACAAGTTCTTGAGTAGGAGTAGCTTGTGTCATGTCCTAAAAAAATTGTTATTTCAGTGAGAATTCAAGCTAAAAGCTTCTTAAATTCAGAAGATTATACAAAGATAAACTAATTTACCAAAGCAGGTAAACACTCAGTGGCGTGTTTACGAAGAACAGAGAATCCACCATGAGTGCTTGTATCAGAAGCTGTAAGAATCTTAACAAACGAATGAAACTCTTGCTTTGTTGGTTCAGCTAGAGGTGGATCAAGACTTGTAGGTTCACTTTGCTGTAAAAACAAATATTTCAAAATCAATTTCATCAAATAACAAAAAAGTTAAGTCGTTTTGTTACGAAAAAGTTAAGTCTTTTTGTTACAAAAACTTACATCTTCCTCTGGTTGTAATGTGATCTGAGCGTAAACTTCATCTGTTTCATGCTCAGCCTTCAAACATCAAAAAAGTTTACATTTTTAAACAAATTCAAGTAAGAGATTACAAAAACAAGAATTGTGATTAAAGTTTTCACTTTTAACATGACACTGAGAACTCTACAAAGAATCTTAGGAGGAAGATTAAAATCAGGAATTTGGTCTGATTCAATTCCTTGATTAGTTGATGCAACAAGCTGCAAAATAAAAAACCCACAATTTAGTACGAAAATGAGAAAATCAAAAAGTAAAAGAGATGAATTTTGGGTTTATGTATATTACTTGTTCCATGTGACCTTGAGGGAAGTAGAAAACTCTTTCTTCAGCACGAGGTACTTCCACTAATGGACCTGCACAAGCTTTCCATAGCTCTGTGTATAACTGATCATCATAAGACCCTAAAAATTCAAAAAACAGTCACATTTCAGCGATTAACACACACAAAAAAATGTAAACTTTGAAGCTAAAATGAGAAGAGATAAGAAAGTGGGTTCGTTTCCCGAGAAAAAAAATATTGAAACTTTACGAAAGCTGATTCTGATTCTACAGAGCAAAAAAACAGTCTTTTAAGACCAAAAAAAAACAAAAACTTTTTAATAATTTCTCAAATCTACTCACTTACTCACTTGAAGAAGAAGAAGAAGAAGAAGAGCTTCTAAAATCATCCTCGTTTACATTCGCCATTGAAGAACCCAGAAGAAACACGAGAAGAAAAAAAGAAGAAGAAATGAAATAAAAAGAAAAAAAAAAAACCTTCACGAATCACGCAGTAAACACTACTCTTAACCCCATGAAAGAAACACGAGAGAGAAGACCCATCAATGGAGGAAAAAAAATGAAATTATAAAAATAAAAAAACCCAAGCTTTATTTTTTCCTTATAACAGGACACACAAAGGAACGGTTATGTCCGTATTGATTACAGAACGTAATTCAGGCACTGTTGGATAAAATCTCTTTCTCCTTTATTTTCTTTTTCTTCAGCCACGAAACCGATCTTTTTCTCCCTCTCTCTCTAATCTTTTTTTTTTTTGTCTTCTCTTATCCTTTCAGATTTCGTGCTGTTTTGCTTCAACAGTCAAAAACTTCACGCCGTTTTAGAGTTTAAGCTTACTTCTCCTTACCTAACCCATCTATCCAGCAAAACCAAAGCTGCTTCCTTTTTTGAAGAAAGTCTCACGGTATCAATGCAAAATACTCACACTCTCTCTCTATATGTATAAATGTTTCTGTGAATATTTTATATATAAATAAAGATTTTATATAGTTCTCTTTATTAGTAGTTCAGATCCTGGAGACCTGTCATTTCCAACCCCAGTAACTTCAGTTAAATATCCCTATTTTCTCTATTCATTTAATAATATTTTTCTAAAATTGTTAATTTTTGTTTTGTCAATGTCACCGCTTAAAAGGAAACCGAATTTTGTTACCCAAAATATATAAAATAAACTGTATAAAAAAAAGCAAACAAAAGGTCACACAACGTTACATAAATGCATTACGGACCACAATTAATTAGTTTTCAACCATGGTTAAAAAAGATTTTTAAGAAACGTACGGTGCATTTAAAACGGTGAAGATCCAATCTCAGCCGTCCGATATTACCGTTCGCTGGTAATAAATTAATAAAATATCATGAAAATGCCCCTAACGTGAGGGGCCCGTGAAACATAGACGCTAGAACCGAGCAACGTTTCCGTTAAGAATCGACGGTGCCGTTACACACATCGTTTAATTTTCCTTGTGTCTGGATCGTGGCAGGCAAACGTGTCGGCTTCCGTTATTAATTTTTTTGTAACTACTCGTTATTTTCGCCGTTACTAAACTTTTTTTTAACATTGGAGATATAATTACACAAAGTGCCATTGAGACTGGGACCCACAGCTATGGCTACACCCACACTCGCACAAGGCCAAAGCCATGACTCTTTATGGGACGAGGGTCTTGGGAACTGTACGAGTTATGTTTAGCACGTGCCGAGTCAACACCAAGTCAAGTGCGTGCTTCATTATCTACACGCGCTTTTAGTGCAGTAAAACAGTAACGCTTTGCAGATTAATATTTTTATTATAATGAATTTCTTTTAGAGAGAGAGTACGACACACGCGCTTTGAGAAGAGACTGGAAAAGAAGAGAGGGAAATAGTAAATATGAAAAAGCCATGCCGAAGTGTCGGAGGAGAAAGTGGTCCCCATTTGGACACGTCAGAGGAAGGTAAATTTTGCCACGGTGTTAGGTCGTATTCAAGACCGACACGTGTCAAATGCTGACTTGTCTTCACTAGTATTTCTCAATTACAGAGGAAAATCTGCTCTCTCCCATAAATATCCTCGGTATTTATCTTCCCCAATGATAGTTCTTTGCAGATTAATATTTTGTTATATACATTTATATATATTTATATAAAAATGTATAGTCGATGTTATCAAAATATCTAATAGTTACTTACAATGGTCATATAGCATTGAATATTTAAATGTACATAACGCTTTGAATATATATTTAAATATTCAATACTATATGATCATTGTAAGTAACTATTAGATATTTTGATAACATCGACTATACATTTTTTTTAATACAGTTATATACAACATATTAGTTATTTTGAAATAGTAATTGAACTCAAAATCAAGTCAAAAGATGAAACTATATTAAAACTCTTTCGTTTTGTTTGAAGAGAACCATAGAAATGCATGGTGTTTTGCACCATAGAAATGCACCACTCAGTTACATTACGAAGCATATTGTTTGTTAATGAACCATAAGGCCCTACGAAATAGTGTATTTTGCATACGAATCACAATTACACTATTACCGTATTACGCATAATCGATTAAAATATAAAAATGCATTATGGAACGAAATTTAAATATTTGATGTTTTATTAGCTAGTCATCAGAATCATAGTAATAAATTTGTAACAAAATGATAAACACGAATCGTTTAGGAAAGTAAATTGATTTTTATTTTATCAAAATAAATATATTTATTCTACCTAAAAATTCTTTTAAAACAATATAAAACTACGTACGGACAATCCTTGCAAAGCAGAGGGGAGATTTGGACGAATCGAATTTTCATATCCAAATAAATTATAGAGTAAAAAACAATGATAATTTTGGAAAAGGTAAGAGGATGAAATTACCATAAATAAGATATTCAAAGGAGTTTTAAAATAATTTTCACGTTGATTCTTATTCTGCATGAGATTTCAGGCTTGCATATCGCAATGAATCTAAAGATGATGCCAAATTGGAATAGTCATTTTAATTAGTTGCGTTATTTTGGTGAAAAATTGCGTGTATTTTAAAGTTAGTGACTAATTTAATCAACTAAAAGGGATATTCTCTCAAATTGTAAATATTTAAACAAAAGATTCAAATAGTAAAATTAAATAAATAGGATTAGGAATATGATCATTCAAAGTGAATATGAACCCATGGATAGGAATAAATAATCAACGATAAATTATTTTATTTTATTTTAAAATTAAAAAATGCTTAGTGCTGTAGTGGAATCCATTACACGAAATCTTTTATTTGTTTGTTTATTTTCTTAATTACTATTATATATATTCCATTTATTTATTTGTTAGTGTAGTTAATCACTTGTTTAGTCATAGTCGCCACGTCAATAAACAAGAATAAACGAATATTCTCATATTTATATAATTACATATTGAACTAATCAACGGTACTTATTTGTTATATTAAAATTAATAAAAAGAAAGAACGAAGAGTTGAGGAAAAATACCATTATGGGATTCTATAAAAAAAAATGAATATGGTTACTAACAATATGCTTAGTAATGTAATTAACTTTTTTCGTGAACAAGATCAATGGTTGGCTTAAGTTGACAATCCAGTCAAGAAAGAAAGATTTGATTCCAACGTCGTATATATCTTCAACCTTGCAATACAATAATGTAACTTGCGATAAACTTTACACAAACTAGCTATTTGTAACTTATGTGGTACATTTTCACTATTTGACCGTACATCACATGTCTTTCCTGTCTTCCATTATGTTTATAACGAGTATATATAAATATACGTAATATCAAGAACTTGAAGAGGATTTATATAAACAGAAACTTATTTATTATATATATATACAATGTTTTCTTTTGCTTTTGGGTGGAGCCTAAACGAGAGCATTTTAGGGGTAATTATTTTAAACCCGTAGCATAGGTCTTGTTAAACAATAAACAAATGTAATAAACATATATATTATTATTCCGCACTCATGTTGTATCTTTGTTATATGATTTCCAAGTATCTTTTCGAAATTATTTATCGAATTAGACTGTGTTTTCTATTTTTAAAAGTCATTCATTTTTTAAGATGTGATTTAAATCTTTAAAACGGCTCTTCCTTCCTTTTAAAGGGTAATTAGATGTCTAAGAACAATGAGCTCATTGATGATCAATAATTCAGGTTAACTAAAGTATGATTATCTCTGTAGTCAATCACATTAATCTACACATGTTTCACAAAAATAAAAATCCACAATTGCAAAGCTCTTGATGCGATGCATCTGATATTTTTGTTTAATTAGGGTTAGAAATCAGATCCCTCGTGCATGTTGCGGTACGTGACTTCGAAATATACATTCATGTTGATGAAATGAAAAACATTACATGCGTTGTATAACAATATCAAACGAAGTTAATTTGCAAGATGTGTGACATATGAAGATAAGTGTAAATACATGTGTTTATATATTTAACAGTGATTAGTTTGCCCTAAATGATTACGTTGTTTTTTTACTCAATGTAATCATAACAGTCTATGGGATTGGTATATAATGGAAAACTACATTTTATTTGGAACAAAGAAATTTTATGTAGTGTGTCTCTACGAGAAAGTTTTATGTAGTGCTGTGGCGGACCCATGATTAGTTTTTACAGGTGTCAAAACGTTTGGCTATAATTATTGAGGGTTCAAAAGTTAAAATTAAGTGTTCAATACTACAAAAATTTATAAATGTTTTAGAAAAAAAAAATTAATGGTGTGTCAGCTGACACTCTATTGGCTCATGTAGGTCCGCCACTGATGTAGTGTATCTCTACGATCTAGATACGGTTAATACAACGACTATTAATTACATACATTTTTTCTTGTAGAAATGTCGTATATATAATCTCCATTAAGACGAGCTAGTATTAATGTCATTTCATAGGTTAAACGCCGATAGTGTTTAGATGACAGAAAAATGTATACAATAAGATTAATGTTTGAATTATAGAAACTTTCCAAATATGAAAAAGTGGGACTTTTGCATTACACGTAAAAAGAATTCAAATGGTGTGATCATTTCATTCGCACTCTTTGGCACTTTCTCTTCTTCTTCTGATCTTCTCACAACCAGAAGTGGAGATTGTCAATTATTAAAGGGTATTTTGGTAATGTACACATAAGAAATGTTCGTCCGTACGTCTTCAAAGAGTCACTTTCGAGCTACTTCACACTCCCACTTAACCGTTAGGTCAAGCTCCCATCTGGGAGAATCTTTTTGAGATCCATTACCAAAGAATTAAAAAGAGTTCGTACTTTTTCTATATATTAAAGTTTTCTTAATTATTATCAAATATTTTAATCTAATGAGAGATTATAGTTTTGCATTAGTGGCTCTAGTTTTGATCATTGCCCGGTAAAATTTAAAAGATTTGATCAATTGTACATTTTTGTGGAATCATGCCATATGTCAACCATTTTCCGATTACATAACTTTTATAACTCAAGTGAAAGAAGGTTTATTATATTTATTTTCTCAAAAAAAAAAGTTTTGTTATTTTGCTACGTTTTCAGCATGCTGGTTAACTAATCATCATTTTTTTTATTTACTATGATGCATATTATTCCATTTTTTTAATTTTTTTATCCGTTTTTTGTGTTAGCAATCGACACCGTTCTTAATAAATACTCGTAATTGATAACATACGAGTTGGCGGATTGCAATTCATGTGATCTAACTATGTTTATTTAACATGTTCCTCTGACAAACATTGGACTAACTTAGGTAACATTTTGTGTTTTCATCCATTAATGCACACTATTATTTGTTTATAACAGTTGGGTTTATATAACTCCAAGCATATGCCCTTTACTGTTTTCATTTTTTATCCAGCTAATCAAATGTTAAAGTTACACATCACAACTTCGACAAGTGATTGATCGATTTGTTATAATTATATAAATGGAAAGCAAAGAACAGCCAAAAGACAAAAAAACAACATGTACATATATACTCATATGTTTAAAATTTGGATTTAATTATTTATACACTGTAATGTTTTTGGTGAATCCGTGAATGAATGATAAATTAAAATTTTAGATTGTTGTTGAAAAGGTGAATAATAATACTATAGGAGAAGAGGGGACCATAAAGATAGATATATCACATGATCTCTCTCTGGCTCTGAAAATTTGGGCCTCAATCTCTTTCCCTCTCCCCATTGTTTGTCCCTTGTAAAATCTTCTGGTTCTTGATAAGTCTTCTCTCAAGTTAATGTATAAATGTGTATGGAACCAAGGATCAATTAGTACCTACTTAAGAAACAAAACTATAGCAACTTATTAACACTACTCTAAAAACAAACTGGTTTATACACATATTTTTGTTTCTTTAAATTTCAACTACAAAAGTTAAACATATGAATTTAGTAGTATATTTAGGAGTATATGAAAATGAAAAATACATAAGTAAATAATGCGAACAAGGATGAAAATTATTGAGGGAGGGTTGGGACCAATTGAGGCTAGTGAGTCAATAAATGTGAATTATAGAGGAAAGACTTGATTAGGGGGGTAATTAGTTCATAGAGTAGAGTAGATCAGTAGATAGGTGCTTTAATGTTCATGATCCCATTCCCAATTGTTCATACTTCATAAGTTATCTCATTGATCTACACATTTTGCCCTTTCATCCATTTTCATTTCTGAAGCAAAGATTGAAAATGAATTTAAAACTTGTTGTGCTACCTAACTTCTCCTTTCACACTGTTTCTAAGTTTTTAGTTTCTTAATTACCATTTTCAGAAAAAATGAACTTCAAAACTAATTACAAAACTCACATTTTTTACAACTCATGGGCTATAAGAGAAGATGGCAGGCTTTGAGATTAAACCCAACAAGTGCACATAAATTAACAATCTTATTGGACTATTCATTCTTGTAGCTCTCTAGACATTTTAATTGGGCCATGTTGTAACTCATCTATTGGCAATAAACATGGGCTAAATACTCAATAAAAATACTGAAAGATTAACAACGAAAAAAAGAGTAAGATAGGTTCTAAGTTCTAACGATATTTGATCTCGGGTTACTGGATTCAGAGTCCAATGTCCTGACCACTAGACCATTAAACCATTTCGCTCACAGTGACGCAATTATTTTATTGCAATCTAGTTTTTTGTTCTTCCAAAGAAACCCCTGTGTCCTTGTGGCATGGGTTATAGATTTGTATAGAAAATATGATTCAACATTCAATTTTTTCGGTTTGATTCGGTTCAAATTTCTTGAAATTGAAAAATACAACAGATTTTTATTTTTGTTCGATTCAGTTTAAAAATTCAAAAAATATCCTATTCAATTCGATTTAAATTTTGGTTTCGGTTTTTAGCCACACTTCTATTCGATTAGAGCATCCGCAACGATTGCTCTTAAGTATGTTTTTAGTATTAAAAATTATTAAAATTTGAGTAAAAGGAACAAAGAGAGTGTAAAATTTGAGTAAAAGGAAGAAAGAAAGTGTTTTTGGTAATATAAAATTAATAAATTTTGAATAAAGAGAGGAGATAGTTTTGGAGAGTGTTTTTATTTTGAAACTTTTGAGAATATTCTTATGAGATAGTGGGGTGTATTAAAATATAAAATTAATAAAAATTGAGTAAAAGAATAAAAGAGAAAGTTTAAAATTGAATAAAAAAATGAGAGAATGTGTTTTAATAATTTTTAATATGAAGAACACAAGTTGCGGTTGCTCTTAGGCTCTTTTATGCCATCTCTAACTGGAAATTTGGAATGAAGTCAATAATTTCGCAATGATGATTTTCTCACTATTAGAGCACAATAAAAAAAATAAGTCGATCCATAATTAAAAGTAAAGTAACCCCTTTCACACACGAGCTTCATTTGCCTTTATATGCCTTTCGAGTGGACAAGACTATATTACATGTGACATTAATCAAATCCTCACTACCAAAATTTATCATTTCGAAATGGAGCGAAAAGCCCTAAATACCCTTATCTTCTCCGTCATCGTTCTTCTCTCCACCACCGTCACTTCATCTTCTTCTCAATACCAAACACTCGTCGTTAACACTCTCCCTTCTTCCCCACTCCTCTCATGGCCTGAAATATCCGAATCCGAATCCAAACAACAACCCGAATCCACAACTTCACTCTCTGTCCATTTAACCCACGTCGATGCTCTATCTTCCTTCTCCGACGCATCTCCGTCGGAACTTTTCAACCTCCGTCTCCGGCGAGACTCACTCCGAGTCAAATCCATAACAAAACTCGCCGCCGTCTCCATCGGCCGGAATGTCACCAGAAAAAAAACTCCACCACGCTCCTCCACCGGTGGATTTAGCGGCACCGTTATCTCCGGTATCTCTCAAGGAAGTGGAGAGTATTTCATGCGGTTAGGTGTCGGAACTCCGGCGACTAATGCTTACATGGTGCTCGACACAGGAAGCGACGTCGTTTGGCTTCAATGTTCTCCTTGTAAAGTCTGTTATAACCAATCCGACCCGGTTTTTGACCCGAAAAAATCAAAATCTTACGCGACCGTTCCTTGTGGATCCCGTCTTTGTCGGAGATTAGAAGATTCGTCGGAATGTGTTACCCGGAGAAGCAAGACTTGTCTTTACCAAGTCTCTTACGGTGACGGATCTTTCACCATCGGTGATTTTTCAACCGAAACGTTGTCGTTCAAAGGAGCACGTGTTGATCACGTGGCGTTAGGTTGCGGTCACGATAACGAAGGCTTGTTCGTTGGTGCTGCTGGCTTATTGGGCTTGGGCCGTGGTGGGTTATCTTTTCCGTCACAGACGAATAACCGTTATAACGGAAAATTCTCTTACTGTTTGGTGGACCGGACGAGTTCCGGTTCAAGTTCTAAACCGCCGTCAACTATTGTGTTCGGAAACGACGCCGTTCCGAAAACCTCTGTTTTCACGCCGTTAGTAACGAACCCGAAACTCGACACGTTTTATTACTTGCAGCTACTTGGAATCAGCGTTGGCGGTTCGCGCGTTCCCGGCGTTTCGGCAACGCAGTTTAAGTTAGACGCCGCTGGTGACGGCGGAGTTATTATCGATTCCGGTACTTCGGTTACGAGGCTGACGCAATCTGCTTACGTGGCGCTTAGAGACGCGTTTCGTCTCGGAGCGAAGCTGAAACGAGCTCCGTCGTATTCTCTGTTCGACACGTGTTTTGATCTTTCCGGAATGACGACGGTGAAAGTTCCGACGGTTGTGTTTCATTTCGGCGGCGGAGAGGTTTCGCTTCCGGCGAGTAATTATCTGATTCCGGTGAATACTCAAGGACGGTTCTGTTTTGCGTTCGCCGGAACTATGGGGAGTTTGTCGATAATTGGGAACATTCAGCAACAAGGTTTCCGGGTTGCTTATGATTTGGTCGGGTCACGGGTCGGGTTTTTGTCTCGCGCGTGTTAGATTTTGACTTGACTGATTTATTCCCAAACTCTTAATGGGAGAGATAAAAGCAATTTATCATTATTGTCGTCATTATTATCATCAATACTCATTAGTCTCAATGAAGATCCCGAGATATAGATTTGTTTTCCTATCGATTGGTTTAAAAGTGTACTCCTTTACACTTAAGTCAAAGAGAAGTAAATCGTACGTAAGTAAATCTTAAATATATTTGTCTTCGGCAGGTTAAAAGCGAAATGAAATTATATTGGCACTACACTAAAGCTAGTTTTTCTTTGTTAGCATCAAGTTTTCATTTCACTATAACGTAAAAAAGTTTTGGAGTACTAGATCTTTTAAACAAAATCAAACATTTTGCGATTCTCCAACTGTATAGTACTTGGTCATAAATTGACACACTAAACAACTGATCCAGAAATATATAATCAACTGTATAGCACTTGGTCATAGATTAAGACACTACAACCAATTCAGAAATATATAAACACTAAAGAAAAATTATGTGGACTAAGATTTAGAGGTTTTTACCTCAATTATGTCTACCACTTGACTAACTCACCCGAATTGCATGTTAGCTTTATATTCAACTTTTTATTAAAACAGCTAACTAACCTAAAATTTTATATGGACCACTACGATTTTTACCAATACCATCTTGTTTTACCACTAGACGTAACTTACTTGGATCACTATCTATATAATTTTGTTTCCTTATTCATCCTTTTTGTATACTTCTGTGATATACATATATAGTATCGGTTCGGTGCATCTCGATATTTTGATACGAAAGTAATTAATATATATATATATATATATATATATATATATATATGTCTATCGTAAGCGACACATCGTCTCATTAGTGCAAGGTGGACGTATGTTCTTGTTTTTCTCCCTCTCCATGTGAGTGTGAAACTGTAGAGAGCAGACAGTTTTTGGTTTTACGTGTATATTAAGAATGAAACAAAATGATTTTCGTCAGTATGTAACGAATCAATGATAATGATTAATAATCAGAAGTGAGATAGAGATAAAAAATTCCTCGATTGCTATACAGAGACAAAGTGCGCATGGACCCACATGGTCAGAATAATGCAGCAACCACCGAACGAGGCACCAGTTTCATACCCACTACTCCTTTCCCGCTGTTTCCTCCGCAAACATCTCCTCTCACACTCACTATCATTTGCGTATTTAGTGGAGTTTATGATCAACCATTTTTGTGTTACGATTCTAAAAATTATTTTATTTGTCAACCTAAAAAGCCAGACTGTATCACGAGACAAAAAAGAGAGTGCCATTTATCAGATAAATCGTAGACTTTAAAGATAAATAGAAAATAAACATATTGCCAGCGTATAATTTCTCTTCTCCAAGATAGTTTTTTTTTTTGTTTGGTGTATGAATATTGTAATTTGTTAAAAAGATGTAATTTTAAATAGACGACAACTTTCCGTAAAATGGTGACAATTTACAGTTGATAAAAAAAAAAAAAAAACATGGTGACAATTTACATTTCCAATTTATTCCGGGACATATGTCTTGTTACAGTATTACACGAATCTATTATCATGCACGTGACATATCGGACAAGTAAAAGAAGTTCTGACTCCACTTATTTATTTATCTATCTATCATTTACAAAAATATCTGTGGATTACTATGCTATAGTGAGGCCCATAACAAAACAAAAGCCCATATACGAAAATGACCAGTTTGCCCTTCTTCTTCTTCCTTTTCGAGGCGTTACAAACCTCAAATCGCCGGCGAGAGATTCAGATCATATTTCCTGGATCCATTACCATACAACAATCCCCAGTGCTTCTCAACGGCGGCTCCAGTTTTCTGATCTTCATCGAACAAAGCAAAGATATACACAGGAACCTTAGTCCACCTTCTTCTCAAATGCTCAATCAACCGTTGATTAAAAACCCTAGCATTCTCCAAATTCGCCGCCACTTCACCGGAATCTCCACTCGACGGCCACCCAATCTCCGATACAACCACCGGAATCTTTGATAACCCAAGCGATTTCACGGCGGAATCAACCGAATCCAACATTATATCGAACAGGTTCGTATACTCGATTCCACTGTACGGATCTATGTATTTTCTCCGTTTAGGGCTATTCATCGGTTGAAACAAAGCGAAATCCAACGGAATCGAAGGATACGATTGTTTATATGCCAGATACGGATAAACATTAACCATGAGAGGCGAATTCGTTCTTTGAAGAAACCGAATCATCGGTTTCAACACCGATTCACCGATCGATTTGTGGAAAATCGCCGTCGAAGGAGGGAATCGTCGCGATAGTATCGCTAAAGAATGTGTGGTTGAGACTTTGATCTTCTTGTGTAACCTGTATCTTTTGATTGCTTTATGAACATTCACCATAGCTGAGACTAAGTGGTTTGAGAATTGAGGAAGTAACGAGACTTCGTTACCGACGGAAATCGATTCGATGATTGTGGATTTGTGGTAAGGTAAGATGAAGTTTCTGATGATTGATTCGGATTCGGCGAGGTTTGTGGCTAGAGATGGGATTTTGTCGTTGGGGATGCATAGTGAGAGTGTGATTCCTGTGTTGGCGAACGATTTTGTGATTCTTGGATCCATGTCGAAAGTTTTGACGTGTTTGATTGAGAGAGATTTGATTAGTGATGGTAGTGATTCTGGTGGTGGGAGATTTGAGCCGTAACGACCGTAGTTGATTCCGATTACTGTCTCACCTGGTGAAAAAAGTAAGCGAGAAAGTGAAGAAGAAGAAAACGAACAAGAATCGATTTTCTCGAGAAAGTGAAGAAGAAAACGAACAAGAATCGATATTATTTGGGGAAATTATAACGGAATTGTACCTCCAAGATTGGAGCTGTATTGTCCGTAGTTGGTTCCGAGATTTGGACCTGGAAAAAACAAGCGAGAAAGTGATGGAAAACGAGAGAAAGAGGAACAAGAAACTCAATTTTCTCGGGAAAATCATAACGGAATCTCAAGGTTTGTTTACCTCCAAAAGATGAAATCGCGGAGCAAGAAGGTATTGAGATGGAACAAATCAAGAGAATCCAGAAAGTGTATTGCTTCGTCGTCATCATCATCGTATTCTCTGTGTTTTTCGTTTTCTCGAATGTGTAAAGAGTGATTTTGGTGGGAACGAATCTTTTGACGTAATTATATAAACACCCATCGAATCTGTAGGACGAGACAGGGGCAAATGCGTCATTTCGTATATAAAGAAGAACCAAGTAAACCGAGTGGAAAAACAGATTATTAAACCAATAAATTCGGAAACGAGGGGCAAGTACGTAACTTTATACTCAGTTGACCAAGTAAACCGACTAAGCGCAGAGGAAACAGATAATTAAACCAATACAAATCGGAAAATTCATCGATTGGAACTTTTTTTTCTAGGTTTTGTGTTTTCTTTCGTCTTCTCAAAATCTCAAAATTTTCCGATTACCGGCGATGGAAGAGAGAGATGACGTCGGAGGGAAAGTCATGGGTTTGATTCAGAACGCGACGAAATCGGATGCTCAAGAGGTTGATCCAAGGCTGCTCAAAGCGATCAAATCAACTGTTCGGTATTCTGATTCCGAGGTCCGACTCGCTTCACAAACCCTAATCGAGCTCATGAAAACTCAAAACTCTCAGGTTCATTCCTCATATCTCGCAAGGTCTTCGTGATTTTCATTTTTTTGTGGTTGCTCTTGATTTCGATTCATAGAAATTGTGGTTATGGTGATTGATCAGGTTCGGTATCTGACGCTACTCATAATCGACGAAATTTTCATGAGATCAAAGCTCTTTAGAAATCTAGTAATGGACAATATTGATCAGCTACTGAGTCTAAGTATTGGGTTTAGAAGCAATATGCCTCTCCCTGCACCACCAGCTACTGCAACTATTCTGCGTACAAAGGCTATTGAGTTCTTAGAGAAGTGGAATTTGTCATTTGGGTTACATTACAAGGAGCTTAGGCTAGCTTTTGATTACCTTAAGAATACACTCAAGTTCAAGTTCCCTGATTTGCAAGCAAACGCTACACGGATTCAACGCGAGAGAGAGGAGAGAGAGACGAGGACTAAAGAGATTTTACGGAACAAGTTTGATTCTTTGAGGGGAAAATTTGGAGTCTTGAAGGGTGAGATTGATGATACGATAAAGGAGATTAACGAGTGTTTGGAAATTGTTCAATGGAGAGGGGATGATGGTATTCCGCTTGCGATTTTAGATGAGGAAGATTACGAGGAGATCCGTTGTTCTCACCTGAGGCAAATCCGTCTTGATTCGCTGAAACAATCGGATAAAGTTGAAGAAACTAGTGAAAACAGAGTTGTATTCGATGTATTGAGGGAAAAGTGTAAGCTTCTAGTGACAAAGCATCTGATTTCGGTTGAAGAAGGGATCTCTCTTCTCATCAGGGTTGAAGTTAGTGATAACAGAACGAGAGATTCCATGTTCAAAGAGTTCATCGATATTAAGAACAACATCTTGGCTACTAAAAAGAAATACGAAGAAGCTGGTTTTACTTTTTTGAAAGTAAATGGTACACCGGAGAATGAAGAAACAAACGAGGAGGAAGAAGATATCTGGGAGGAGGATGATGGAAAAGTTGTAACCAATTCAGTCAAGAACGTTGATCCTGTGACGAGATGTTCGTCTTTCCCATCGTTAAGCGAAGCAATTAGGTCTACGTCAGAAACTAGTTTGAGCAAAGCACCAAGCACTAAAAAGGCTGGAAGCAGTGGAGACTCTCTTAGGGATAAGCTAATTTCTGAAGCGCCGGTGATGAATTGGGGATCGCAGTTGAGTAATTGGGACTCTACTACAGAAGTTCGAGCTAATCACCGGGGTTTAGAGGTCGAGAACCATTGGGGTAGAGGGGATCAAGATGCTGTAATTCCGGCAGATAAAATAGCAGAATTGAATCTTCAGGCAACTGTTTATAGAGAAGAGAGAACAGAGACACCTCCATGTCGTGCTCCTCTAAAGAAAGGTGGTCTTTGCCAAAGAAGAGATCTACGATTATGTCCATTTCACGGAGTCATTATACCTCGTGATGATGAAGGAAACCCCATAATCCAGGAATCTTCATCTACAAGGATCGACCAGGAGGAGCCTATGGATAAAACAACTTCGGATTCTGATCCTAATGAGTTAGCTAGCCAAATAGCGAAACAAGCTCTTAAGAATATCCGGGAGGAAGACAATGAGGCGAGGAAGAAAAGAGCGAAAAAGCTTGTTAAGCTTAAGGTTAAGGAACATAATTTCGAAGTTCTGCGTGAAGCTGCTATGGCCTCAACTTCTAGATCAGCTGTTATCGACGAAGAGTTTGATAAGATTTTTGCTGCAAGACGAAACAAGAAATCCTCGATGCGGCGTAAGAAAACAACAACGGCTAAAGATAGAATATCGGAGAGGCTGTTTAGTAACCGGTCAA
Source organism: Draba incana (assembly GCA_963576765.1). Lineage (NCBI taxonomy): Eukaryota > Viridiplantae > Streptophyta > Magnoliopsida > Brassicales > Brassicaceae > Draba > Draba incana. Next base: position 32,579,116 of record OY755217.1, on the reverse strand, counting down.
AAGGTAGTAAACCAATGCCGTTAGCTCTGGGGGAAGATGAGAAGTGCAGGGATACCGCAGCTAACCAGTGGTAACAAAAAAACTAAAAATCTTTTTAGATTTAGTCATTTTCGGATCTTGAAACCTCTTAAATTTGATTCTTTGATACTAATAGGAGTGATAATAGCTAATTAGTGACTTGTTGATGAATACTGTAAACAGTTCTTAAGTCTAGTCTCAGATTTTGTGAAGCTTTTTATGTTTTCTTAGGCAAAAACTCAAAAGAGCACAAAGGCATGTTCTGTGAAAAATCAATGACAGATCATGAGAGCTGGGATCGTTGTTGTTTCACTTTTTGAGGTTGAGAGAACAATGATGTCTTTAAGGATGATCACTATCATGAGACGAATTATTTTATGGAATAAGTTTTTTTATTCTTCAAAGAAATTGTGAGTTTGCTTGAGATTAAGAAAGAGTAAAATGTTCTTTTTAACATTATTATCATTTGGTCTATGAAGTAACTTTGAACCCAAGCCACATCGCATTACTTGTTTCTCTTGTGATACATAAGTGATCTGCATAGATAGAATTGATTTTAAGAGAAAGAAATATATTTAGCTGACTTGGAATCTATTTAAGTTGTTTTTGCAAAATAGTTTTTCATTACACTTTAATTAATCATAGTCACCTGTCACAATATTGATCATCTGAAACATACTAGCTGAACTCCAAATAGTGCATTTAAGTAAATAAATATAAAGAAAACGAGATTTGAAAATAAGCTTTCCTTCTCCCTCTTGCTCAGCTCAGTGGTTGCTTCTGCGAGATGCGAACACCCATAGGCACATAGTCCAACATCTGATTGGAAAAAAAATATTTGAGACAAATGACAAAATGTACAATTAATACAACGGTTTAGCTAGGATGCTTGATTACCTTCCGTTCATGTGGTCTACTATGGAGATGCGTGATGAAATCTTCAAAGCCTTGGTAAGCTTCTTCATCACAGATTTGGCAAACCAAATCACCCGTTTCACTCCCCTTATCCTCCTCACGACGTCCTGAACACACACCTGCCCTAAGATCTTTGAAACGAGAAGCTGCAATGAAGTTGTATCCTTCCGGTGGCAAAATGGTGGGTGCAGTGGATATGACCATTATATTAGCGGGAGGTGGATTACTCTTGGTGAAATCATAAACAAGATCATGAATTCCGTTGGAGCCTGTTTCAGAAACTATAGATTTGAGACACTGAATTCAATAATTATTATTCAAAGGCACAGGGATACAAGATACTAACCGTCAATGACACAAGTCAGACCGATACCACCACTGGAATAGACTTCTCTCAGAACGTCAACAGGTACCTTTGCTAGTTGGCCAACGACAGTGATGGTGAGAGGACCAGAGTAGCCTCTATCCTTCGGAAACCGTTTAAGAGACGGGCCAGCCAGAAAGCCAGGGGATACCGGACACTTATTGATGTCCCAAAAGAGCGATGTTACAGCCTTCTTGTTTATCTTGGGAGGCCCCATTGGTATTGGTACTGGAGCAGAGTCGGGCTGCTTGTTGAAAAAAGGATACAAAACCATAAGTGAGAAAGTAAGAGGTACAAAATTTAAAAGTTGTTAGATGCACTCACCATCCAGACAGGAGGAGGATAAGATTCACGGGAACGGGAAGGCACAAAAGAAGTCGGAAAAGGAGGACGCCTAGTGATAGCCTTCTGTTCCAAGGTCTGCGAAAAGTTAGAAGTAGAACGTTAAGGACTAAAAAAGAGCAATGACAAATACAAAATGTATTGATTTGGCTACAAGAACCAACCAGCTCTTGATGTTCTTGACTAGAGAGATGTGCGGTGAGACTTTCAAAGCCTTGACCAGGAGGATCACGGCAGCATACAAGGCAATCCCAGTAGGCAGGATGACCAATGGTTTCTGCCTCAGAAGATGTGGCTGCTCCCAGAAGAAGAAAGGTTTGAAAATCATCGTTACTTTCAAACGGTACAAGAAGGTTGTATTCCATAGCGCGACAGTAGGGAGAAAGACCAAGGTCGGGCTCAAAAAATGTAACAATGTTAGCTGGCGGTGGGTTATCCTTGGAAGCGAGATCAATGTTACTCATCATACTCCAGTGACCTGTTTCAGAAACTAAAGACGTGAGAGACTCTCTATGCATATATTCAACAACAAGGAGGATTTTATTAACCTGGTAACTCGTGAGTAAGACCGATTCCACTGGAATAGAGTCCTCTCAGGATGTCATTAGGAATGTCTGTTAGTTCCCCAAAGGCAGTGATGGTGAGGGTAGGCCTGAGCGCGGATCGGATATCCGGAAAAATTATAGTATTTGTGATTCGATTTGTTATTCACGGATATTAAATTTTCCGATTTGCTTTGCTTTGAAAATTTTAGATATTTGGAGTTACGGATATCCGGATTTTTTTCCGGATATTTGCGGATATTCGGATATTTGCGGATATTTGTTTTAACTGAAAAAAACGAAAGAAAAATATTTTATTTTTTCAAAAAGTTATTTTTTCAGTATAAATTTTAAACTAATTAGTGAAAAAATAATATAAGTTAGATAATTTTATTTGATATAACTAAAAATAAAATGAAAAGTGAAAGAAAAAATGGTGGACTACGAAACATTTATTATTATTTTTAGATAAAAATATGAGACAACTGATTTACAAAATTAGTAACTACGTAAATTTACTATAACTATATCCGTTCAATGTATTGAAAAGGTTAAAAAATGCAAATATATGTTGTAGATATATCATATTATATGTACATATATGTAATTTACGGATCGGATCGGATATTCGGATTTTTAAAATTAGTATTTATGATTTGCTTTGCTTTAGACGGATTGTAGATTTTACTATTTGCTTTGCTTTGATTTATAACGGATATTCGAATTTTTCGGATCGGATCAAAACGGATCACGGATCGGAGCAAATCTAACGGATAATTTGCCCAGCCCTAGGTGAGGGGACCGAAGTAGCCACGAGACGCCAGAAACCGTTTGGTACACGGACGGACCAGGCGAGGATCAACGCCCTGGGGAAGCGGAAACTTATTCATGTTCCAAAACACTAATGTTGCAGCCCTGGCCTCCTCTAGAGTACGAGCCTCCTTCATCTCTTCAAAAATCTTCATTTTTCTAGGACCCTAAAAAGATAAATCAAAACTGGGAATATCAAACACAAGATCGGTAACAGAGGCCTCAATTTCGAAACACAAAACTGGGAATTTCAAAGACTAGAACCCTAGAAATCAATATCGATAGTGAGAAAACCAGAAATCGAAGGAGAAATTAAGAGACGGACGAACGAACCAGAAAAGGTGATTGTGAAGCCGATCGTGAGAGGCTAACGAGAGTCGTCGTCATTGGATTCGCTAGAGAGTTCCCAAGGCGGCGAGGCGAGGCGAATGAGATGCGTGCGTGTTTTTTTTCTTCTTCTGCGTCTCTTTTGACGAGTTGTAGGGGAGTCATCACCTCGTTTGTCCCTAAAGAAGAGAAGAGAATCCCATATGTCCCCGGGTGGCAAAATGACAGAATTGCCATTAATGAATTCTGGTCCAGCGTTTTTATGCTTAAATACAATTAGACTCGGTAAGTGTACGAAGAAATGCGCGGTAGCCCAGTGGCGGGACAGTCCGCGCGCGCGCGTGCAACCCAGGCGCCGGGGTTCGAATCCCCTCAAACGCAGAAATACTAAACCCTAATCTGGGCGGGTTAACCCAAACCCAATGGTTAACCCTAACCCAATGGTTAACCCTAACCCAATGGGTTTTCATTAAGGGCATTTTCGTAATTTCATTGTAAAGAGGGACATGGGAGACTCATGGGGGACATAGGAGATTATGTTTTCTCCAAAAGGACATATGGGGTGATTTCTCGTTGTAGGGTTGGGCCAACCGAAAAACCAAACCAAACCGAACCGATTCTCCGGGTTCTTTTCACAACCGAACCATTCGTACCTAAAATACAATTCAAATTATACTAAAATCGCATCTTTGTAATAATAATTCCATTTGGAGGTGTTGGACTAAGTCTTTTAGTGAATGGAGTTTTTCGAGTCAACAAAAAAAAAAGCTAATCTTAATTATCAGATTCTCGAGGGATGAAATTGGATACCGTTCTAATGTTGTTTGTTTTTTTTTTTATTTATCTTTTCGTACTCTCTTTTACATGTAGATCATTTGTAGCATGATTACGGCTCATCCCAAACAATAGGACAGTCCAAACAGAAACCTTAGGGAGTAGAGAGAAGATAAACAAAAAGGAGGAAAAAGAGAACAAACTCTTAAAAAAAACCTACACGTAGGCAGTATTACAAAGGAGAACACGCTTGAGCATTGCTTAGCTAGTCAACATGGATGGAATTTGAAGAGGAGAATTGGAAGTATTGAAACCATAGTGATGAGTAAGAGAGATCAGACGATGGACCGGGACCAGTCACCTTTGTTCCATCCAACCCATACAATTTTTTTCTCAAGATATACCTGATTTCTTTGATGATTACGGAAACCGGGCGAAAGGTCAAAGAGTGTAGTTTTGTATTTCTTTCTTTCCAAATCTCATATACTATCGCTTGGAGCAGAATTCCACATACTGTTTTAATCTTTGACGAGTTTGAGCAAATTAATCTTTACCCAATTGAAAGTGTCTTCGAGGTTCAAAGGAGGGATGAAGGAATGGTGGACAAACAACCCATTGATGATCTGAGTTGAGATCGTACACCCGAAGTAGAGATGCAACTTAGTTTCACGAGCATTATCGCATAGCAAACAAAGAGAAGGAACTTGTACTCCCCAGCTCAAAAAATTGTCCCTTGTAGTTAATCGGTCTCGCATCACCAACCATAAAATAAAGGAATGCTTAGGGATATTACCAAAGAACCAAACTGATTCCCACCAGTCAACCGAGCCATTTACTGGGTTAAGAGCAGTCCAAGTAGAGGCTGAAGAAAATTAACCCAGAACAAGGGAATTTGGATCCTTCCAAAGGTACTCATCATTGGTTATCGAAAGAATAGTGTTGGCAGCCGGTAAGCAGGTTCTTAAGAGAGTGACGGTGGGATGCCTACCAATAGGTCCCATGAATGGCCTGGGAAACAGTACTAAACCTTGCAATGCTAGTAACGTGCGGACCATTAGGACCAGTGAGCTCAATCAAGGGTCCGAGGTCGGTCCAATTATCATGCCAAAAGAAAATAGTGTTCCCATCTCCAACCTTAGCATGAATGAATGGCCTTGCTACCTCTCTGGTTTTAAGGATATATTTCCAAATCCAACTACCATCAATTGTGGATGGAATGTCCCAAAAACACGTGACCCCTTATGAGGTTTGATATGATCCAGGAGATCCACAGTGATCCAGCTTTTGTAAACAAAATCCAAATAAGTTTTAATGAGAACACTCGGTTCCAAGCTACCAATCTTTTCAGACCAAGGCCACCACAACTCTTAGGTGTGCACACTGACGCCCACTGATGGCCTCTTGATTATGGAGATGCAAAAAGTTTTAAATTTATAAACCCTAATCTGCAAGTGCACAGTTGACAATTGTAGTACTTAGGGATCGATCCACAGGAGACTATGTTGTTACGCTATAAATCTATATGATGCAAAATAAGCTAAGAGAAAATATATTTGGTTTTGGGATTTTTTTAATGAAATAAAGCAAAACAATAAAATAAAGGGATAGACAAATCAAAACACGCAAGATAAAAGCAATTAAAAGAAACTAATGCAACATGAACTACACGGTTTTTAAAGAGATGAAACTAGTGTTCTAGAGCTCAAGTCACTATGGTAGAATCATTCCCCTTTCGAGGCTCCAAAACCTATAATTCCTACCCCAATAGACTCAACTTTCGATGGTTATTGCAAGGTGGAATCACGCTGTAAGAATTAGATTCGATTGCTCACTAGACTCCTTAACTAAACTTTCGCTTGTTAAGACGCCAAACCTATCAAATATTAGATCCGAACGGTACAAAAACTTTTGGAATCGGTATCAATCTTATATCGGTCACTAGATAGCTAGTCTAGATCACGCCTTGAGCACAAATAAAGATAGAGAATCATGCTAGAAACAAACTCAATAAATATGTAGAAGAAGCAAGCAAAAGAGCTTTAAAATAACATATTATCAAACATACAACTACTCTACATGTTATGAAACATGGAGCAACTAGAGAAGTTGATAAAACAGTAGATTTGTGCTAAGTAAAGGCTGGGCATAGGTGGATCTCTAAGCACAAAGCTTGAGAAGAACACCATGGCCTTCATCACTCTTTTACAAAGGATAAAGATGAAGATCTAAAGAGAATAACGAAAATACATGTTTATTATTGATTTTTGGTGCCTAGGGCTGCTCTACTTCTCTCAAGAGGCCAAAAGCAAGTATATATAGGTGTAGGAAGTGGTCTTGGGTCGGTGGAACTCCTGCCTTTCGTCTCCACCTGAAACCCTAGCTTCCACTCTCGACTGGACTTGTCCCGATTGCTCCGGCGAATCCGACGATCCTCTTCCCGTTTCCGGCGTCACGGGATACGAAGCCGTTGGATCGGACCTTGTAGCGTCGATCCGTGCGATTGAGGCTGATGCGTCTTTGACCGATGCGGAAAAGGCTAAGAAGAGGCAAGAGTTACTCAGTGGAAAATCCGATGGTGTTGATGAGAAGAAGAGTGATGGAGTAAACGATGTTTTAGCTGCGCTTGGTGAAAATCTCAACTGTTCCTTCTGTATGCAATTGCCTGAGAGACACGTCACGGTTCGTTCTCACACTCTCTCTCAATCTGTATCACTAGATTACGAACGAGACTCTTATGCTTTGCTATTGTACTGGATCTAGTGCTCTGATTTGCTCACATCTAGGGTTTTTTTGTTAGTTTAGTGAATCTAATGTGGTGGATCTAGTGCGTTTTCTCTTGGATTCACTAATTTGTTCATATTTAGGGTTTTTTTGTTTAGTTTGGTGAATCTATTTCTTGAATTGTTGAAATGTCATTATTGGATATGATTGTTTGCTTTTTTCCCCACTTGGTTTACTAATTTGAGCAGTGGAATCGTTTATTCAAAGGCATAGACTAAACTTATGCTTACCATTTATAGTGACTCTTGAATCTCTACAAATGAGCTATTTTTATTATCCATTTTTGACAATTTGGTGTTCTTTTTAGAGATAGACCATAAAGTTTTTTGCTTTTGCTGAGTAACTGATATTCTGAACTTTACATGACTTTTTAGTGTTTCTTCTTTTCAAAATTATGTTTCTTGACATAGATGAAGATTTTAAGCAGTGCTGATGGATAATCTTTTATATATCTTTTTGCAGACACCATGCGGGCACAACTTTTGCTTGAGATGTTTCGATAGGTGGATTAAAGAAGGGAAGCGTACTTGTGCAAAATGCCGTGAAGCGATTCCTCTCAAAATGGCAAACAATCCCCGTATCAACGCTTCCCTTGTGGCTGCTATTCGTTTGGCAAAAGGCTCTAAAAGTGCTGCTGCTAGCACTTCAAAAGTTTTTCATTTCATAAGCAACAAAGACCGTCCAGATAAAGCATATACAACTGATCGTGCTAAAAAAACCGGTAAAGCGAATGCTGCAAGTGGCAGAATATATGTGACTATACCACCGGACCACATGGGTCCCATACCAGCTGAGAACGATCCTGTCAGAAATCAGGGAGTTTTAGTTGGAGAATGCTGGGAGGACAGACTTGAGTGTAGGCAGTGGGGGGCTCACTTCCCACATGTTGCTGGCATTGCTGGACAATCAAATTATGGAGCTCAATCTGTGGCGCTCTCTGGAGGTTACCTGGATGACCAGGATCACGGAGAATGGTTTCTATACACAGGAAGGTTTGCTTTTAATCCTTGCTCCTGGTCCATTTGATTAATTCTTGTTTATTTTACTTCTTGCACTCATATAGAAGTAGTTATTCTCCAACCTATTGACTGACTTCCTCTCTTTTTTTGCTTGAATATGCCTGGATGTGTCACGCATAGTGATGTTAAAACGGGCGGGCCCGGCCCGTTTAGGCCCGGCCCGCCGAAGCCCGTTATATTTAAAATCATTTAAGAAATAGCCTGTTTTAAGCCCGTTTATATTTAGGCCCGCCAAACACTAGAAGCCCGTTAAAGCCCGTTTACCTTTTTAGTGCATTTTTGTGGTTTTTTTAAAAAAAACATTTAAATAGATTAGATAATCAATATGATATATTTGTCTTTATTAAAAAAAATATAAGGGAGGATTGGTTTAATATTCTAAAAGTTTTGTAAAATTTGAAAACTAAGCCTTATTTTAAAAAATTTGAAAACTAACTTTTTTGTTGAATAAAAAAAAAGGAATTATCTAATTTTGTATTTTATAGATTTTTTTTTAAATAATAAAATTTCAACAACCAAAACTAAACCCTAAGCCCTAAATCCTAAACTTAAACTCTATCCCAAAAAAGTATACTCTAATTTAGGAATAGTTAACCCAAACCCAAAAATTTTAACTACAAATTCATTAAAAATCAATTTTTGTGTTTAAAGTTTTTTGGAACAAGGAAATTTCTCATTTTTTTTATTATTATTTTTAGTTTAAAGATATATTTTTGTTTGAGATTTTTATTATTAAAATATTGATTTTGATTAAAGCTTACTTGTTTATAATTTTGATTTTAATATAGAAAAGGTTATTTTTCAAAGTTTTCAAAAGAGGGGTTAGTTTTCAAAACAAAAAAAATTTTTGAGAATATTTTTACAAATTTCGTCTATAACAAATGTGATAGATTTGATTTAAGAAAAAAAGATTATATAATAATTATGATAGATTTTACACTTTTTAAAAAATATTGTATGATAAATGTGATAGATTTTACATTTTACAAAAATAGTTTATATAATCAATGTGATATTATATCACTAATATATTTGATTTGACTTGACTTAATTTTTAACTTTTTATAGAAAACCTTGAGAATTGATAGGATTTAAGTTTTGCAAAACTTTAAATACATTAAAAAAAAAAAACTTAAACGGGCTACCCGTTTAATTATGTAAAAACCCGTTTAATAAACGGGTCTAAACGGGCTAGCCCGTTTAAGCCCGTATATATATAATTCGTAAACGGGCTTTAAACGGGCTCATTTTATAAAACAGGCCCGTTTAGGCCCGCGGGTTTTAGGCCCGTTTTAATATCACTAGTCACGCAGTGGAGGAAGAGATCTCAGTGGCAATAAAAGGACTAACAAGAAACAGTCTTTCGACCAGAAGTTTGACAAGTCGAATGAAGCTTTAAGACTTAGCTGCAAAATTGCAAAATGGGGTATCCTGTTCGAGTTGTCAGGTTAGCTGTTATACACTCCATTGTACTTGCCATCTTTCTCATTTTTCTCTTCAACTTTCCTTTATTGGAAATTGTACTAGAAAGGTGAAATGGAATCCACCGAGTTAACTTTTGTGTGTTTAGATACCTTTTCTAGTTATTATCTATCTACAATGATACAATCTGAGCAGGAAGTGTTGTAAACTCTTGAACTTCTTTCTTTTTAAATGATTAGGTCTCACAAGGAGAAGCGTTCTGCATATGCCCCTACCAAAGAGGAAGGGGTGAGATATGATGGGATTTACAGGATTGAGAAGTGCTGGAGAAAAGTTGGAATACAGGTACGTATATAGCTAACAACCGTATATTTCCTTCTGTTCTTATTACCCTGAGCTGACCTTTTCTTTTGTTTTTCTTTTGTTAAGACAATGACAAAATATATATTGATACAAAGGTTTAGATAGGATGCTTGATTACCTTCCGTGCATGTGATCTACTATAGAGAAGTGTGATGAAATTTTCAAAGCCTTGGTAAGCTTGATCACAGATTTTGCAAACCAATTCACCCGGTTCACTCCCCTTATCCTCCTCACGATATCCTGAACACACACACACAAAAAGTAGCCAGCTCAGCAACATGACAGATTTGCTGCTTGTTTCAAGCACATTGTGAGAGAGGACAAACACACACCTACCATAAGACACTCCATGAAAAGAATAGTTCCAAAAAAGTGGTATCGCCTTGTACTTTCAAGAAAGTCGTATAGCCTTATTGGAAACTCGGTGGGTTCATCGGATATGAAGATTATATTAGCTGGAGGTGATTACTCTGGATAAAATCACAAACAAGACCCCGAATTCCGGTTGAACCTGTTTCAGAAACTCTAGACTTGAGACACACTCTATTCAATTATTATTATTCAAAGGCACAAGGATACAAGATACTAACCGTCATGGACACAAGTCAGACCGATACCACCACTGGAATAGACTTCTCTCAGGAAGTCAACAAGCACTTTTGTTAGTAGGCCAGCGACAGTGATGGTGAGACGACCAGAGTAGCCTTTCAACCTTTATAAACCCACGTACTTTTCATTCTACAATTGTTTCCCCATTTTCAGTCTCCATGTCACTTTCTACTGTCTAAGAAGCATCATCCTCCATAGACTTTCGTTTGTTCAGAGAACTTGCATGACCTATGTCACTATCACACTCGAAATAAGAGATGAAGAATGATATAGTATAGTCAAGCTGTCTAAGAAGCAATGAATCACTTTTTTACATAAGTGATCTGCGTAGATAGAATAAATTTGAAGAGAAAGAAATAATTTTTAGCTGATTATCTCAGCTTAGAATCTATTAAGTTCATTTTGCAAAATAGTTTTATCATTTGAAGCATACTAGCCGAACTCCAAACATACACAAACAGTGCATATAAGTAATGAAATTTATTAGAAAAAAAACACGAGACTTGATAATAAGCCTTCCTGTGCAAAAATGGTCGCTCGCCGCCTCCACCGCCTCCATATGGGTAAAACAGAGGACTGAGGTTGAGTGTTACACTACCTGCTTTTACCAACGCTTTATAACCTAAGAACAACGGTTGAGATGTACTCGATTGTTTGCATCCTTACTGATGTGCTTAAGAATAAAATCCATCTTGTCCTTAATATAAGCATCGGCAATCTGTTCTATGTTCCCTAATGTAGAGAAAAACTAAAATATTTAATCAAACTTATCCTCAATGTAAAGAAAATAGCAAATACAGTAAGAAATTATTAGACTTATCCTCAATGTAGAGAAAATAGCAAATACGAAAATACAGAAACTTACTTATATCTAACGTTATTATGGGAACATAGCTATGATACAGGGCATTGTAATTTCTCTCACTAATGCGAAGGGGTTCAATACAGCCTATCACACCCTATTATCTATGGTGACTTTAATGAGATACATAGTAGTAAAAACCGAAGAGTATACGTCGGTTTACCGGGTTTTGAGATGTATATATATAAGGTCTTAAAGTTTTGTATATTGTAACACACGAGTTAAATAAGAAACCCTAGACGGGATATTCATCTCAGCCATTTTCGTTCTTTGCTTTATCGTTCTTATTCACAACACACCCCCTAGGTGGATCGGGCCAAGGAAACCTTGGTTTCTGACATAGTGGACCAAGCAAGGCCTCACGTAACTAGGAGGTATCCCTTTGGGGATTTGATTACTTTCCAAATCCTACAATATCACACAGGATCCATGCCTGAGATCAAAATCAAAATAAAATCCAAGCTCTAATTCCAACCAGAAGGAAGAATATCGAAGGATGGAGAATTACCTGAGACGAGAGAGACGAGAGAGACTAGAGTGTTACAAAGCGAATGAGATGCGGAAAATGTTTCTAGGGTATTGGAACTTTTTTGTATTGCAATTTAGGCCCCTAACTTTAACATTTTTTTGTTTATTTGACCAAACTTTTACATATAGGTCTTTTTTTAATTAGTTTCATATCTAATCAATAATTTTCTAAGCAATAATTTTCTGTAAATTTGTTCTATTCCGCATCTTGCTATTTAAGACTTTGAGATTGAATTCTTGATCTATGGAATTGAACTTCTATGAATTTTAATAGATTTGTAACTTCAACTTGTAATTTGTATCAAGTGTCTTGGTCTAGTGGTTACCTCCTCATCAAAAATAAGAAGAGGTCACTAGTTCAAATCCACTTCGGAAGAAGGAGATTTCCAAAGGAAATTCACTAAATGCTGACTCCGGGCCCACGTATATTAATTTTTCGACCCGATCTTCGAGGTTATCAAAAAAATAACTTGTTTTTTATATTAAAAAACATATATAATAAGAAAATCGTCATAGTTAATTTTCAATATTTGATTTTTTTTGTATAGAAAACTGAGTAGTGTGTATTGTTTTTTTTTTCTTCAAAACTTTTCATATAACTTTGTATATATATTTTTTTCCAATATATTTTTCATTAACTCAAACTCAAATCTTACAAAAAAAAAAGAGAATTAAACATCTTCCTAAAATTTCCCAACATAAACTAAACATAATAAAACTTAGAGAAGATAAATCATCATCGCGAAAGATGGATAGCGGATCCGAGGAATGTGTCAAATGCGTCAAGATTAGAAATGTAGTCACTTAGAATTGTGACTTTAGAAGATTACCCATACCTTCAAAATTCCTCAAGGCGGTTAGGGAATTACTCGGTTTTGAATCCGAGAAGGACCTTACTCTCACAAGGAGAATATTAAAATGGACATTTGGTAGCTCTACAAGCAAAGCAACAGCTTATACGCGCTTTGCGATATCCTACACCCTGCTTTTCTTGCTTTCTGATAGATAACCATCGCAGCATGAGGTGGACCGTAGCTACAAAGCGGCTTGAGAAAAGACGTCACAAGCCCTGTGGTGGGAACAATCCCTCTCGACAACATCTCTTCGAATATCTCAAGCGCGTCTGCAACCTTACGGCCTTTAATTAGTCCCAAAACAAGCTTCAAATACGTGTCCATGTCAGGTTCACATTCCTCATCCAGCATCCTTCGGTAATACCTCACAGATTCATCAAAATCTCGAGCAAACATGAAATTACATATCATAGCGTTGTAAACAGTAGCATCGGGGGCACTACCCTTGTGTTTTATATCATCAAAGATCTCAACAGAATCGTTAATACGAGCAGCTCTTCCAAACCCTTCGATAAGGTAGCTATAAGACAAACAGTTTGGACCGAATTCAACTCTCAACCATCTCTTTCAAAATCTTTTCCATTTCTTCAATCTCACCGAGCTTCGACCACCCACTAAGCATAACGTTATAAGTACAGATATCAAACGGTATCTTACCTCATAGTCGAGGAAGCAATGCCCATCATCTTAATCTAAACCATACAAACTATGAACACTAAAGCTACTACTTCTCCATAGTTTTTTCTAATCTACATTGCTTTTTTCTTCATTTTCCCGTGGACTTGTTCCGTTTGGAGGATCAATGTAAGCACTTACCAATCATCTTAATCTAAACCATAAAAACTACTTATGCTTCTTCTTCTTTTTTCTCTTTTTTCTTTTCCCCTTTTCTCCTTTTTTTTTTTTATGAGTTTTCAGGATTAATGTATTAGAGAACTAAAACTACTTAACTAACTAACTACAAATGGAAGAGACCTGGTTAAAGGTTTTGCAGAGATGAAAGCCATTGCTCCATAGAGTTCTTCCCATCTGCACATTTCATTAAAAGAAAACAAAGCCGAGAATCAAAAAACTATATGGTTTGGATTTAGGACAAAAATGTTGTACCATCAATAGCAAAAACTGTCAATCATGACGCAAGACGATACAATATGAAACGAAACCTCTAAGACCGAAACCATCAAGCGAATGTATTATAGATTCCAAAACCTAAACAAAAAAGCAAGAAACAATCAAGGTTCTCGATTACGAATTCATCCATAAATAGCCAGAAATTCTCTTAGCAAAAACACTACTAATGAATAACCACACAGCTAATTTCAATCACCAAATTACCGCCTAAACACTTCCGTTCAATCACCAAAGGGGCTTTTCCGACGGATTTCCGACGTTTTTGGCCGTCGGAAATCGCCCTGTTTTCTTGTAGTGTATGATGCAACTCAAATTTTATTATTTTTAACGAGTTTTTTCAAGTAACATTTTTTTATTTATATACAAAATTAAATTGATAGAAATGATTAAAGAAAATCAAAATCAACACTTCTTAAGTCGAGTCTCAGATTTTGTGAAGCTTTTTTATGTTTTCGTAGACAAAAACTCAAAAGAGTACAAAAGACAGATCATGAAAGGTGGATCGTTGTTGTTTCACTTTTTAAGGTTGAGACTAATGATGACTTTTTATGGATGATCACACTATTCACTATCATGAGACCAATTATTTAATGGAATTATTTTCTTTTTATTCTTCAAAGAAATTGTGAGTTTGCTTGAGATGAAGAAAGAGGAAAATGGTCTTTTAACTTTATCATTGGTCTATGAAGTGTCTTTGAACCCAAGCCACATCGCATCACTTGTTTCTCTTATGATTTCATCATATTCTTAACGTCTAAATTTACTTAAAATACATCTCTTCAAGCTAAAAAGAAAGATAAGTATGTTTAATTCATGAATCTTTGAAGCTTAATTAGTGATTGGTCTAAGTTAGTTTTTGAGTCTTGAAAAATAAAATGTTACTCAAATTTATTATTTTTAACGAGTTTTTTTTTTAGTAACCTTTTTGGTTTATATACAAAATTAAATCCGAAAAAGAAAATAAAAATGCAATCAAGTGCACCATTGTACATGTTTAGGCCCATCTTTACTGGACCATGGTCCTTTATTATTACTAAACAAATATTTAATCAAAAACGAATACTACTAAATCATCGAGTAAGATGATATTATTATGGTTAATTTGCTTAATAACAAAGAAAAAAATTATAGTTCAAAAACTAACAAAGGCAAAAAATTTTGATTAAAGTTGGCATTGAATTAAAGTCTTTTGGTTAGATTTTAAATTATAATTCTTTTTTTGTATTATTGAGCAAATAAACCTATATTATTATTAAATGATTATTTCCCCTATCCTGTAAAAATAAATCCCAATAACATTCTCTCTTACTTACTACAGTCATCTTCTTGACCGTCCGATTTAAAACCATCGTCTCCGATTCATTTGACGGCAACTCTCTCTCTCTCTCTCTCTGGAATTGATGAAGAAAAGCATCTTTTTGTTTTTGAAATTTACACTTCACGAGGGTTGACCTGTTTCCTGGGTCTTCAATTCATCAATCTCTAAATCCGATACGATCGAAGATTGATTCAAAAATCTCATCCTTCTTCGAGAATTTTGATTTTCTAGGGTTTCGATGGATTTGGATAGTATAGATTGTACTTCAACCATGGATGTAACAGATGATGAAGAGATCCATCAAGATCGCCATTCTTATGCATCGGTTTCGAAGCATCATAGTAATAATAACAGTAACGTGAATGCTGCTGCTTCTGGGCTTCTTCCTCCCACCACTAGTGTTCATGAGCTTCTCGAATGTCCTGTATGCACCAATTCCATGTACCCTCCGATTCATCAGGTCTGATTTTGCCCTGATTTCATTTTCCTGGATCTTTAATTTGTGAATTGGTTTTAGGGTTTTTCAGTTTCTGATTCGAATCATTGTGAATTTTTTAGATTTTTTCTACTTTCTTGCATATTTGGATGTTATTGTCTCTTTAGAGATTTATGAAAAATTACACTTAACACAATGATTTTGGGGTTTTATGAGTTTCTGATTCAGAACATTGTCAAATCTATAGGCTTTTTTCTACTTTCTTGTATATTTGGATGTTTCAAGCAATTATTATGTTGGTGTTTGAGATTCTTATTGTGAATTATGAAAAAAAAAAACACTTAAAATCATTTGTGTTAAGTGTTATGTTGTTACTAGCAATGATTTGATGTTATTAGCAATGGTTATGTTGGTGTTTGAAATTCTTGTTGGGAATTTATGAAAATTTCTCTTACCACAATGATTTTGTTTCTCTGCAGTGTCACAATGGACATACACTATGTTCAACTTGTAAAACCAGGGTTCATAATCGTTGTCCAACTTGTCGACAAGAGCTCGGCGATATCCGTTGCTTAGCGCTAGAGAAAGTAGCGGAATCACTCGAGCTACCTTGCAAACACATGTCACTCGGATGTCCTGAGATCTTTCCTTATTACAGTAAGCTTAAACATGAGACTGTTTGTAACTTCAGGCCTTATAACTGTCCTTATGCTGGATCAGAGTGTTCTGTTATGGGAGATATCCCTTTCTTAGTTGCTCATTTGAGAGATGATCATAAGGTTGATATGCATTCTGGTTGCTCTTTCAACCATCGTTACGTCAAATCTAATCCTCGTGAAGTCGAAAACGCCACATGGATGTTAACTGTAAGTACATATGATTTATGCGGGGCTCGTTTACTTAAACCGACATATATGCTTATGAAAGTTCTTCTCTTTTGGTTTTGTTTTGTGGTTTTCGAAATCGAATTTCAGGTGTTTCACTGCTTTGGTCAGTACTTTTGTCTACACTTTGAGGCATTCCAGCTCGGAATGGCACCGGTCTACATGGCGTTCCTACGTTTCATGGGAGACGAGACAGAAGCTCGGAACTACAATTACAGTTTAGAAGTGGGAGGTTACGGAAGGAAGCTGATTTGGGAAGGAACACCGAGAAGCGTAAGAGACAGTCATCGGAAAGTTAGAGACAGTCATGATGGACTAATTATACAAAGAAACATGGCTTTGTTCTTCTCAGGTGGAGATAGGAAAGAACTGAAATTGAGAGTCACTGGTAAAATCTGGAAAGATCAGCAACAAAATGGTGAAGGTGGAGGAGGTGCTTGTATCCCTAACTTATCTTGAAATCTCAAAATCAAATGGAAATTGATTTGGCTCTGATGTATCTGAAATGTCTGTAAATTAGGGCTTTTCTCTGTAATCTACTAAAAAAACTTCTTCTTCTTCCCTATCTCTCTCTTTCTCATGTCATGGAGGTTTTTTATAGTTAATTATGTATCTGAAAAATGTAAATGTTGAACCTTTTTACATAACAGAGTTGAGCACTCTCATTTTCATATTCCAAACTCCAAAGGTAGAGACTTTAAATAGAAACGTCGTCGTTTTGGTGTTTGTTTCTGATAAACCCAGTTTTGGGGGTTTTGAAATCTTCTTCATTTCCACATCAATGGAGGTTCTGAGTTCTGGGTTTTCTAATGGGTTCTTAAATTTCTCGACTTTATCGTCTAATTCGAACAAGAGACTCGTTAACAAGAGAAATCAACATCGTTTCAGCTTACCCATTTCCCAATTCCGGTTTAATCGCGGTTCGATTCTCCGCGTTTCGGCGAGTTTCAGAGAGAAATCGAGGCGACGGAATTCACTGAGGAAGAAGATCATCAGTGACGAGAATTTCCGTTCGAATTCTTCTGACTCAGGTACGAAATCTCGAAACGAAACCCATAATTTAGATCGTAGCGATGATTTGGTCGAGTTAAGTAGCACTGAGGGATTGAAAGATAAGATTTCTCAAGATTCGAATTTGCTTAATGAGCTTGAGAATTGGGTTTCTCGGTATAAGAAGGAAACAGAGTGTTGGGGGATTGGTTCGAATCCGATTTTCACTGTTTATAAGGATTTGAATGGAAATGTTGAGAAAATAGAGGTTGATGAAGACGAAGTTTTGCGTCGATGTCTCAGGGATTCGGAAGCAGTGAGTTCTAAGATTAAGTATGCTAAGAAGTTAGCTGAACAAATGGAGAATGGGGAAGAAAATGGTATACATAAGGATAGTTCTTTGGTTAAGTTCGTGTCTTCATCTTCTTCTGAGGCAAAGGAAGAGTTTCGTTTGGTTAGCTCGATTCAAAACGCGATTATCCGACTTGATTTAGTTCCAAAGTTGCCTGCGATTGGAAGAGCGGTTCTGTGTGGTTATATCGGACTTTGGTTGCTTAAGACAGTGCTTGTGTATAAGAAGAGTAGTAACGAGGTCGAGTGTACAGAGTTGGAGAAGGAGATGATGAAGAGAAAGATGAAAGCTTGGAAGGGAAAGGAAGTGGCGGAGAAAGGTTCCGTTGAAGTTTTGGAGACGCCATTGGTGTCGTTTGAGAAGCCGAAGTTTGATCGTAAAGAAATTATGAGTAGAGTAAAGGGCTCAGAGAAGAAATTGAATGGTGAAGCCGTGGAGTTCGATGATAAGATCGTTGAAATCAAAGCTATGGCTAGACGAGCACGGGAGATAGAAGCTGCCATAGAACTTAACGATAAGGAGAAGAGTGATGTGAATAAAGAAACGGGCGATGGTAAAGATCAAAGCTTGGGGATTCCAAAAGAAAGTGATCAAGAAAACACTAAACTTTCTGGTTTGGCTATTTCGAATGGTGAAGAAAAGCTGAGTAATGCGGTACCACTAGTTCCAACAGAACAATCTTCTAATGATTCTAAGGATAAGTTGAGTATGGTTAAGAAGAATAGCTCTCGTCGTAAGTCACAGGTCATACGGTCTGTAAAAGAGGCTAAAGAGTTCCTTTCAAGAAAAAGTAGTGAGAAAGAGCTTACTCAGGAACCGTCTCAGACGATTGCCCAAGACAGTGATGAAATCTTCCCAAAGCAGAGCGATAAAGAACGAACTATAGCTAGAAAACATGAATTGGCTGACAAAAACAAAATCCTCGGTGCATCTGTCAACGGAACCTTGAAATCTGCACCTGAATCTAATTCTTCTGAACCTTCAGAGAAAGATGTTGTAAACGAAAGAGAAGAACCTGAAGCAAGTATGTTCGATTCAGCCGAAAGTTCTTCTGGTGGTAGTGAACATATAGTTAAGGAACAAACATCAGGGAAGGAGGAGAACTGGATTAAGGAACAAACATCAGGGAAGGAGGAGAACTGGATTGAGAAACACTACCATGAATTTGAACCTGTTGCTGAAAAAATGAGAGCTGGATTTAGAGATAATTATATGGCTGCAAGAGAGAAAGAAACTCAGGAGCCAGGTACGATTTCTGAAATTGCAGAATTTTACCGTAATGAGGATAATAACGACGAGCTTGAGTGGATGAAAGACGAAAAGCTAAGAGACATTGTCTTCCATGTCCGAGATAACGAGCTTTCTGGTAAGGATCCGTTTCATTTGATCAACGCCGAAGATAAAGCTATGTTCTTGCAAGGCTTAGAGAAGAAGGTCGAGAAAGAAAACGAGAAACTATCTCATTTGCATCAATGGATTCATTCAAACATCGAAAATCTTGACTATGGAGTAGGTAATATATCTTCTTCTCTACCACTTTAATTTGTAACGAGGTTTGCTCGTATATTTATCTTCCTTCCTCTTATGATTCAGATGGAATCAGTGTGTATGATCCACCGGAGAAAGTTATACCGAGATGGAAAGGACCTCTACTTGAGAAGAATCCCGAGTTTCTCGATAACTATGAAAAACAGCGCGAGGCCTTGTTTACTGGAAAAGCTGCGTCTTTATCTCCTTTGGAAAAGGAAGAACAGAGCTCTCTTCAGGAATCATCACAGTCTGTTTCCTCTGAGAACACTCTCGCTTCTTCGTCTGAAACTACTTCAAGCCGGCCAACGATTGTAGTAGAAGGAAGTGACGGATCTGTTAAACCGGGGAAAAAGTCAGGAAAGGAGTATTGGCAACACACAAAGAAATGGTCACGCGGGTTTCTCGAGTTGTACAACGCAGAGACTGATCCTGAAGTGAAAGCGGTTATGGGAGACATGGGAAAAGATTTGGATCGTTGGATTACAGAAGACGAAATCAAAGACGCGGCTGATATAATGGAAAAGCTACCGGAGAAAAACAAAAAGTTCATGGAAAAGAAACTCGAAAAACTCAAGCGAGAGATGGAGTTGTTCGGTCCTCAAGCTGTTGTGAGCAAATACCGCGAATACGGAGAAGTTAAGGAAGAAGATTATCTATGGTGGTTGGATCTTCCTCATGTAATGGTATGTTTTACTTACTAAACATTTTTAACATTATTGGAGAAGCTTTAAATCTAATCGTCTTTTGGTACCGTGTTTATTTCAGTGCCTTGAGATGTACACGGTTGATGACAAAGGAGAGGAACAAGTAGGGTTCTACACGTTGGAAATGGCGAAAGACCTCGAATTAGAACCAAAACCGCATCATGTGATTGCTTTCGAGGACGCAGCGGACTGTAGAAACCTGTGTTACATTATTCAAGCTCATTTGGATATGCTTAGAACTGGAAATGTTTTCATCGTTCCGCGCCCGCCCAAAGTAAAGAATTTTCACCATTTCAGTTTAAACCTATTATTCTATAATTCAAATTTGTTTCTTTTTTAAAGGATGCATTTCGAGAAGCCAAGGCGAACGGATTTGGTGTAACGGTAATCAAGAAAGGAGAAGTGAAGTTGAATATAGACGACCCATTAGAAGAAGTTGAGGAACGGATATGCGAGATTGGGAGCAAAATGTACCATGATAAGATGATGGAAGAGCGAGGCGTGGATATAAGCTCGTTGATGAAAGGTGTCTTTAACCTCAAGACCAAACCCACCAGAAAAAGAAGAAAACTGAAAAATCCTAACAAGAAAAGTATTTAAAGAGCCTAGCAACAGAGGTCAGAGGAAAGTCATAGAGTTAAGTTGCTCAAGTAAATTTTTTAGTTCGTAACTCGGTTTAGAAGTCAGAACCAGGATAAGGTCGAAGATACAATATCTTCTTATCAATGCAATTTTCCAGAGATTATAACAAAAATCAGAAAGAGTTTTCTCTATTGATGAATACAACATATGATACAAGCACGAATCTTTAGCCAAATCAATGCTAAGTGGCGATGATGATACTCAAAGTAATGAGTTTTTTTCTGCTAATGCGAACTTGAACCAAAAACAAGAAGAAAATTTGTGAATAAAAGAGTTAAAGAGTATCTTCTTAAGCTGAGACGAGATAGCTTTGGCAACAAAAGCAAGCAACCACAATACCAACTAATGCTCCAGCAAGAACCTGCGAAGGAGTGTGACCGAGCAATTCCTTTAGCTTTCTTTGACTTATCGGATGTCCTTCGAACAAGTCCCTTATGATCAAGTTCAAAACCTGACATCAACAAACACACAACATTGTCATGAACAAGATTCACACTTTGTGTATAATTCTCTTTCAAAACTTTCACTTTCTGGATTGCTATCATCAAAATGTGCCTAATGTCCATAATTACAAGAATGCAAAACTATCAATAAGAATCTTTCTTTAGAACACAAAAACAAAAGATCTTTCAAGAACCAACAACATACATCAACATTCACCTAAATGTCCATAATTCCATATCGAGCACAATAATGTATAACTTCAAGTAAACCAAGTAACATGAGGCAATTCACAAGCACTTCAAGAACCCTAAATACTATCAAAAACTCAAAATTCAACCATGAAGTAAAGAGCATTGAGCTGATTCCACCACCAGATTCCAACATTTCTACTCAAAACACTAAGCATTTACAAAAACTCAAACAAGGAATTCAGATTTGGTTTACTTTACCTCAGCTTGCATACCGGCATGTCGTCTAACACCAATAGCATCATACATAACAATCAAACTAAACCCTAAACAAACAGGAAACAACGAATCCGCAACTCCATGACAAAGCGCAACAGAAGTCGTCAAAGCGATACACAAAGCCGAATGTGAAGAAGGCATTCCACCAGAAGCATAAAGCAAACTCAAATCCCATTTCCTCTCAACGAAGAAATTTATAACCATTTTACTCGATTGCGCAAACAGCCACGCCAACACTGCGGAAACAAACGTCGGATTCGCAGAAAGCGTCGCAACGAAAGGACTAATCTTAACCTTAGCAGAAGCCGTTACGCTTAAAAGGGCAATCCCTAAACCACCGTTAACTTTCAAATCTCCGGCGAGATTCTCAGAAAACGCAGCCGTATCGTCTCTGTAAGCTCGAAATCGCGACATCCATAGCCTCGATTGAGATGAAACCAAACCCTTTATTGTACGAATGATTGGGCGTAATACACAAAAAGGGTTTAACTGGATTCGTCGATTACGATTATCACCACCATTGTTGAAATCTGAAGAAGAAGATGATGATTTACTACAGCTTAAGGATAAGGTGTTTGAAGAAGATTCGAGCTTTTTTAGCTTAACGAAGGTGAAACGAGAAGGGTAATGAGATAAGCTCTTTGAGAAACAAGCGAAAGAAGGATTTGATGTTGTAAGTGACGACTCCATGAGAGAAAATTGCTAAGCGACATACAGAGAGAGAGAGTTTAGAGACTTGGCGAAGAAAGATTGGAGATTTCATCAAAATGGGTCAGATTTTCTCCTTAATCTAATTCATTAAGGAAAACAAATTTTAATTAAGGCTAATTAAATTTTATATTTTGGGTATTTAACAAATTAAATTAACATAGAAATTGTGTGTGGTGTTAACGGAAAATAACATTGCGAGTATAGTGACTCGAATATACCCATAACGTGCAGGGCTTTTTAGTCTTTTTGTAAAGGAGAATGGGCCTAATGGTTCCATATTGGGCTTTGACTTTTCAATAGGGGTATTCTCGGTATTTGGTCTTATATATTCGTCTGAAAAATTCGCGGTTATTACGTTTCCGATCTATTCTTCTCCTTCTCGTACGGACTCGTCGGAGACCGAATCTCGCCGGGATTTTGATTCCGTCCGTTTTGAGTTAATCGGAGTGGTTAGGTTGATTCATTTTTTGAGATGGAGAGTTTGATTGCGCTTGTGAATAAGATTCAGAGAGCTTGTACGGCTTTGGGAGATCACGGCGAAGGAAGCTCCCTTCCGACTCTCTGGGACTCATTGCCGGCGATTGCCGTCGTCGGTGGTCAGGTACGATCTCTTAATCCTTAATCCGGCATGAATTTTTGAATCGGCGATTGTTAGATCTTAGGCATTGCCTTCTCGTTTCGGAAACATTTGGGGGTTTTAGTGCGTAGAAATGATCTGATCTCGTTTTTCATGAAATATGTTTTTAGATTGAAACTTTCGTTGGCTTGTTATCATGATCTGATGTTTTCTCCTTGAATCGTTGATTCGATCGTAATTCATGTTCGATTTTAGTGAAAATTTGTGAAATCCTTTGCTCTTAATCAAAACTGTTTCGTGTTCATGCAATGTGTGTAATTCAATCTACTGATTTGATGGGATTTTGGTATAATGTATAGAGTTCCGGAAAGTCTTCAGTGCTAGAGAGCGTTGTGGGAAAAGATTTTTTGCCTCGTGGAGCAGGTAAGGCTGATTAAAACGTATATGATATAGCTCAAGATATTTTCTCCTGGTATAACATTTACTTAGAACAACAATGTCTTCCATGTAGGTATTGTTACACGTAGACCTCTTGTCCTGCAGCTTCACAGAATTGATGAAGGGAAAGAGTATGCAGAGTTTATGCATCTTCCGAAGAAGAAGTTCACCGATTTCGGTATGTTTCTTCTTGTTTGTGAGGAAGAAATGCTCCTTACTTTTCTTGTGACTGCTTGTTATGTCCGTATTGTTATTTAATAGCACACATTCTTCTCATCTGTTTTTTTTATGTTTTGAGATATTTATTTATTCTTGGTATGTAGCTGCTGTGAGGCAGGAGATATCGGATGAGACAGATCGTGAAACTGGTCGTAGCAGCAAAGTTATATCTACAGTCCCAATTCATCTCAGTATATACTCTCCTAATGGTAAGAGATGCCATTGTACTTCTAAAATTTTCATCAAGAAACAATTAAAATGCTTTAGAAGTCCCAGTACTTGTACTAGTACACAGGGTGTGAAATTTTCTACCATCTTTGCCATTTGTATTCCATTCTCTGTAATCTAATAGTTTTCTTTCTTTAAATTGTTTGTAGTTGTGAATTTGACACTGGTCGATCTTCCTGGGCTTACAAAGGTAGCTGTTGGTAAGTGAGACTATCTTTGTTTTTCATGATAGTTGATTCCCCATCCCAAGTTCTCTTTATTGACAAACATCAATGACAACTTGTTGCCAATGATGTTGTAGATGGTCAGCCTGAGAGCATTGTTCAAGACATCGAGAACATGGTCAGATCGTTTATTGAAAAGGTAACTAAGATTTTAAAGAAATGAAAAGTTAAGCAGAATACGCCTATAGATCGATTATGCTTATAATGTCAGATCAATAACATGGTCAGATCTTTTATTGACAATGCCGTTCATAGCAAAGTAACAAAGATTGATCATTAACACTTTGACAGCCCAACTGCATCATACTGGCTATTTCCCCTGCAAATCAAGATCTTGCTACGTCTGATGCCATCAAGATCTCTCGTGAAGTCGACCCAAAAGGTGCCAGATTCTTCTTTCTTTATATGTATAATTGCTTTTTGTATTTACTTTGAGCTTCTTTTGTGAGGTTTAAGCCATTGAGACATAATATATTTGGTTTTAATTCACTAGGACATTGTATATATGGTTGAGTTGAATGGTCAGTACATAGTGTTCTCTATGAAGAAGGATTGCGTTATCATCTGTAATAAAACAATGGCAATGATAATCCGTGTAATTATTATATCATGATTGTAGTATGAATGGATTGATTCATATTACTAATTGTTTGCTTCGTTGCTGCTCTCAGGAGACAGGACTTTTGGAGTTCTGACCAAAATTGACCTCATGGACCAGGGCACGAATGCTGTTGACGTAAGTTTTACATTCAGGCGATAAGAACTTGTAAACAACTTTCTCTAATTCCGTTATATGAAAGAAATAATGAAGATAATTATGAGAATCTCACCAAATAGTAATGAATGAATATTGAACAGTCCTTAACTCTTGTAAATCTTTGGGGGGATTTCTCAGATACTTGAAGGAAGGGGATACAAATTAAGGTATCCTTGGGTTGGTGTTGTGAACCGGTCTCAAGCTGACATAAATAAAAGCGTTGATATGATTGCTGCTCGTCGTCGTGAACGTGATTACTTCAACAACAGCTCAGAGTACAGACATTTAACTGACAGAATGGGTTCAGAATATTTAGGCAAAATGCTCTCCAAGGTAATAAAATAGTCAAAGGAAGAGCTCGTACTTGACATACCAATTCTTCTTTGAATATTTTGGCATTAATAGCTACTCTAAAACCAGCTATAACTTTTTCAGCATTTGGAAGTTGTTATCAAGTCAAGAATTCCGGGACTTCAGTCTCTTATCACAAAGACCATTTCCGAATTAGAGACAGAGCTTAGCCGTCTTGGGAAGCCTGTAGCAGCTGATGCTGGTGTAAGTCGCCTTACATTCTTCGATTTCTTCTCTTATTTCAAATCCGTTAATACTCACTCTTTTGAATGCAGGGAAAACTGTATATGATCATGGAAATTTGCCGTGCTTTTGATCAAACATTCAAAGAACACCTCGATGGCACGTGAGTCATTGATCGATCGCACATAGTACTGAATTGTTTGCTAATGCAGTTTTTCTGGCTTTACGATTATTTACTTACTTATTAACAACCTCACAGACGATCAGGTGGTGAAAAGATAAACTCCGTGTTCGACAATCAATTCCCATCTGGCATTAAAAGACTACAATTCGACAAACATCTCTCGATGGATAATGTACGGAAACTAATCACCGAAGCAGATGGTTACCAACCGCATCTCATAGCTCCAGAACAAGGTTATCGCCGCCTCATAGAATCATGCTTAGTCTCCATTAGAGGCCCAGCTGAAGCAGCTGTTGATGCGGTCCATTCCATTCTCAAAGATCTTATCCACAAATCCATCGGCGAAACATCTGTAAGTTGAAAATATCTCAAGTTCATAAACTCAAAAACAAGAACACCTTTTTGAGTCATAATGAAAACAGGAACTGAAGCAATATCCGACACTGAGAGTGGAAGTATCGGGTGCAGCGATTGATTCGTTGGATCGAATGAGAGACGAGAGCAGGAAAGCAACTCTGTTACTAGTAGACATGGAGTCTGGTTACTTAACGGTAGAGTTCTTCAGGAAACTACCACAAGATTCTGAAAAAGGAGGGAATCCGACACATTCGATTTTCGATAGATACAACGATGCTTATCTACGAAGAATCGGTTCCAATGTGTTGTCTTACGTGAACATGGTCTGTGCCGGATTGAGAAACTCCATTCCGAAATCAATCGTTTACTGTCAAGTCCGTGAAGCGAAACGAAGCCTTCTTGATATCTTTTTCACTGAACTTGGCCAGAAAGAGGTACAGTAATAATAACTTAAGTAATATATGATTGTAATTATGTGATGATAAATTTGGGTTTGGTGTTATTAAAATTAGATGAGCAAATTGTCGAAATTGTTGGATGAGGATCCTGCGGTTCAACAGAGAAGGACTTCGATCGCCAAGAGGCTTGAATTGTATAGAAGTGCTCAAACGGATATTGAAGCAGTTGCTTGGTCTAAGTAGAGACTTCTTCTTTCACAGTCTTGAATTCTTTTATTGTTTCTTTAGGATAATGCGTTTTTCTTTTTATTTTTCATTCGAGTTAACATTTTGTTTCGGAATAAATTCAGCTATGAGAAATTTCAAAATTGAATTTGCGACATCACAATAACATAAAGTTTGACTGTAACTTTTAATAGAACAAATTTCATAAATTATGCAAACTAAAAAAAAGTTTGATTTTGTTGGGATGATGCATACGCATAGTTTCAGTGTACATAAAAGGTCATGGTTTTATTAGCTCTGTCAAGATCATGTGTAATGAAAATCATCTTTTTTTCAACAAGATCGAGTAAGCTAAATATACTACTATAGAGATTAGAGAAACCTAACAAAACGTCATACATAGTTTACCGTCGAGAAGAAAGAGAGTATTAGCAAAGAGAATAAACAGAATAGCACACCAAAGAAAGAGCTTCCGAGAGAGAGAGAGAGAGAGAGAGAGAGAGCCTTCTACGGCTTGGGCTTGTATTCCCCCCAGCGATGACCTAAAACAAACCAAGGGGAGTTTGATTAATGACAGGTTGTAATCAAGGATCAAGAATCAAGTCTGCGTACCAGGTGGACCATCCCAGCCAATAGTGAGTCTATCCTCAGGACCAAGACGAGCTGGTCTGGTCGGTCCAGTAATAACAACTACACTCCATCCTCCCATGTCAGTTCCATCAAGTTGGGCAGCCTTCTGTTTTGCGTCTTCTCCCCATAGACGAATAGAACCGCAACTGTCAAAACGAGTTTTTTAGTTTTCATGGGAGTAAAAAAAATTAACAAAAGCAAACTCTGGAGGAAGAAACAGAACCTATTGAGAACACCAGGTTTGTCTTCCCGGATATTCACATATATGATCTCTCCACATGACCTGAAAACTCTAAACAATGCACTCCTGACGACCTCCACAGGAAGCCAAGAGGGATATCCCTCTACGAGGAAGAAAGACTGACTGCAGTTATAGATAAAATGCGTATCATATAAATGAACAAACCTAAAGATATATAACAGGGAGTGCTCGCGTGCGTGAGCAGCAGCCACCTGATCAGGGCTATACTCACAGGATACTCGCTTTGAGGGTTTGTGGGAATCACAACATCGTACATGACTCCACAAACACTGAAGTGCGATATCAATACCATCCTGACATCCTCTGCACGAAAGTATTCGCCGTGTCCCTCAACCTTCACCCTAGGGTAACTGAAATAATAATATGCAACACAATTAACAACACATCTTCCTGATATGAGCTCAAAAAAAAAAAAAAAAAAAAAACGAGAGAATCAATTTACCGGCTTAATACATCGTCTCTGAGGATCCTCACAGCAGTCATACTAGCCTCATCATCGTTGTCTTTCGTCAACCCCTAAGACACCATCAAAGATCTAATAAAAAATTCTACTACGACGACTAAGTAAGGGAAAGCCATAGAGAGAAGAAGAGATTACACTGATGTCGATGTCCATGTCCGAATTGTTGCTATAGCTCCCGATGTTCATAGAGAAAGAGGCACCCTTTGAATTTTTTTTTAAGATTTAGGGATTTGGGAAAGAAAGAGGATAACGTGATAAGCAATCTTCTCGGCTCTTCTACACAGAACTTGGGCCTCGAATCAAGTTCGGGCCTCAGACTTAGCATGTTGTTGGACAAATAATGCATGATTAGTGGCTATGATACGATCGATTCTCTTCGTATATGCAATAATAATGATTACGATAATCTTCGCGCGGATAAACTCATTATAAAATACTATTAGTCCATTGAATTATCCAAAGAGTAATAGTCCCTTATATTATCAAAATATTATTAGTCCGTTTAAATTTTAGTCAGTAGTCCATTGAATTATCAACACAAAAATCCCAAGCTCCTAAAACCATGATCAATGGTTAGAGATCCACTTGGTCTCTCAAATATATTTTTTAAATACAATAAATAAATAAATAAATTTTTTGAATCCAACTATAGAACGACACGTGGCGAAAGTCTCTACAAATGTTAAAAGACGTCGCTCAAACAAGAGCCAGAAGAAACGTTGCTAGCCTTGGTCTCTTGTTTTTCTATTTATTTATTAATTTTTTTTAATAGTTAGAGACTTTATAAAAGACTCCCATTGCGATCTATACTTGGAGACTAATAATTTCGTTTAATTTGAAAATATAGTTAGCCACAGAGTTTCTGGGCTCTAGGTGCACCAACTATGGCCCCAAGGATATTTAAAGCAAAATTTGGTCGATTTGCTCCTCAGTTTAGTGGCTTTGATCAGCATGATCCGCAGGTCAGTGAAAACACTTCAGTTTATAGAATTAAGTGACCATTTCTGACGTTTCTTCCTGTTTAGATCGCATATTGGAATATATTATTCATGTGTTTCACGTTTCTTGGTTTGGTTGCATGAACTTCTAGCATTCTTGCTGGATAAACACATCTTATTATTGAGCATCCAGACAAACAAACGTCATACATATTCAAGCATACTTTACCGTCGAGAATAAACAAAATAGCACACCAAAGAGCTTCCGAGAGAGAGAGAGAGCCTTCTACGGCATGGGCTTGTATTCCCACCAGCGATGACCTAAAACAAACCAAGGGATTTTGATTAATGACTTTGTAATCAAGGATCAAGAAGAATCAAGTCTGCGTACCAGGTGGACCTTCCCAGCCAGTAGGGAGTAAATCCTCAGGACCAAGACGAGCTGGTCTGGTCGGTCCAGTCGTAACAACTACATTCCATCCTCCCATGTCAGTTCCATCAAGTTGGACAGCCTTCTCTAAAGCGTCTTCTTCCCATAGACGAACAAAACTGCAACTGTCAAAACTGAGTTTTTTAGTTTTCATGGGAGTAAAAATTCACAAGCAAACTGGAGGAAGGAAGAAACAGAACCTATGGAGAACACCGGGTTTGTCTTCCTCGACATTCACATACATGATCTCTCCACATGACCTGAAAAGTCTAAACAATGCACTCCTGACGACATCCACAGGAAGCCAAGAGGGATATCCCTCTACGGCAAAGCCAGAATGACTGCAGTAATAGATAAAATGCGTATCATGTAAATGAACAAACCTAAAGACAACAGGGAAGTTAATACCAATTTATTTACCGGGAGTGCACGCGTCTGTGAGCAGCAGCCACCTGATCAGGGCTATACTCACAGGATAGTTTCGGTACATCCTTAACAACTACATTCCATCCTCCCAACCATTCTTTACGAGGAAATGGAAACCCCACGTTACTTCCATTAAGTCTCAAGGCCTTCTTTTTATCGCCTTTCACTACAAGAAAACACTGCCAATTCCGACGGAAAATTCGAACCGTCGGAATTCCGTCGGCAATTTCCGACGGAATCCCGACGGAATGCTGACAAATCAAGTTTCGTCGGAATTCCGTCGGCAATTTCCGACGGAATTCCGACGAAGTGTAGATGTCGGTATATTCCGACGGTATTCCGACGGAATTCCGACGGAATTCCGATGTCGGCAAAGTTTGAATGGTTCATATATCTTCTGCGGTGGCCGATGTGATTGATGGGGTGTTATGTCGGAAGGTTTGACGGATTTCCGACGGATTTCCAGTTCTATATAAGTTTCCACATTTCTTCTGACGTTTATTATAACAACATCTGAAAAAAAAAAACAAAAGAAATGAGTTCTTCATATTTTCGGTCATGGATGGACGCGCCAATGAGGGAGGAGGGGTCGAACTTATTAACGACTGAATACGCTCAAAGTATTTGCGAGTTCATGCATTTACCTAGAAATCAAGAGGCGGCCAACAAAGGTCAGGATATCAAATGTCCTTGTTCTAATTGCGGTAATAGAATTAGTGGTTCGGTTAGTAAAGTTTGGAATCACTTATATATATATGGATTTAGGCCGGGATATAAGGTTTGGTTTTTACATGGAGAAACCAATTATGAATATGGTAGTAGTAGTAGTAATGCACCTTATTTTCCGACGGTTTGCGTAGGAGAACGTACACCGGAAGTAGATGTTGGGGTAAGTACGGTTGCGATGGTTAACGATGCGTTTAGAGAGAATTTGCAGTCGGGTGGGTATCATGAGGGTGATAGGGTTGAAGAACCTAATTTAGAATCCCGAAAGTTTTTCGATATGTTAGACGCATCAAAGCAACCTCTATACAGCGGTTGTAGGGATGGTCATTCACCGCTATCTTCTGCTAGTAGGATGATGAACTTGAAGACTGATTATAATTTGTCCGAAGAATGTGTTGATGCATTCGCCGAGTTCGTGAAAGATATTTTGCCAGAAGATAATTTGTCCCCCGGATCATACTACGAGATCCAAAAACTGGTTGCCGGTCTTGGTTTGCCCTACCAGGTTATAGATGTGTGCATCGACAACTGTATGATATACTGGAGAGAAGACGAGAACCGAAATAAATGTAAATTTTGCGGCAAACCACGGTTCCAGGACACAAGTGGCAGGGCGAAGATTCCATTCAAACGGATGTGGTATTTACCCTTAACGGAGAGGTTGAAGAGGCTGTACGAATCAGACCGCACAGCTAAGGCTATGAGATGGCATGCAGAGCATAGTCAAGATGGAGATATCACGCATCCTTCTGACGCGGAAGCGTGGAAACATTTCCAATCCGTATATCAAGATTTTGCATATGAACGACGGAATGTATACCTCGGCTTATCCACGGATGGTTTCAACCCATTTGGAAAGCATGGAAGAAAATATTCATTGTGGCCGGTCATCGTAACACCTTACAATTTGCCTCCTTATATGTGCATGCGGCAAGAGTTCCTGTTTCTCTCAATTCTAGTTCCCGAGCCAGATCATCCAAGACGGTCACTCGATATATTCCTCCAACCATTGATCTACGAATTACAGATGTTGTGGGACCATGGTGTCGAGGTATTTGATGTTTCAGTCCATCAGAATTTCAAGATGCGTGCGGTTCTTATGTGGACCATAAGCGATTTTCCAGCATACGGTATGTTATCTGGATGGACAACGCATGGAAGATTGGCGTGTCCTTATTGCCAAGACTATACTTCAGCTTTCCAATTGCAGCACGGCAGGAAGACTTCATGGTTTGATTGCCATAGGTGTTTTTTGCCAGCAAATCATCCATACCGTCGGTCTAAAAGACATTTCAAGACGAATGTACAAGTGTTTCATGGTCCACCTCCTGAGATAGATGGTCGCAGCATATTGGATCAGTTACGAGATTTTGGTGCATAGCGAACTCCTGAATGTGGGGGTAATGGCCATTACCCCGTCGACGGTTGTGGGGTGAATCACAATTGGCACAAGAAGAGTATTTTTTGGGATTTGCCTTACTGGAAAGACCATCTACTGCGCCATAATGTAGATGTCATGCATGTTGAAAAGAATTTCTTTGACAACATCATGAACACCATCTTAAACGTCCCAGGAAAGACCAAAGACAACTGGAAGTCTAGATCCGACTTGCCATTGATTTGTTCGAGGCCATCTCTTCATGAATCGAATGGTAGATTGCCGATGCCTGCATACCGGTTAGACGCTGGGCAGAAAGAAGTATTTTTTGAATGGTTCACAAATTTTGTACAATTTCCAGACGGCTATGCATCTAATCTACGTAACTGCGTGGATTCGACTGAAGGGAAGTTTACAGGAATGAAGAGCCATGATTGTCATGTCGTGATGCAGCGTCTTCTTCCATTTGTATTTGCATATCTTCTTCCAGAACCAATCCACCAAGCAATTGGAGGTATATTTCGAACTCCCATTACTTTCTTACTACCATAATATTACTATATATATATGTACTACTTAAGGTGTTTCATTTTTGTTTATAGGAGTTGGTGCATTCTTCCGAGATTTATGTTCAAGAACGCTTACCGTCCATGGGATACGTAACTTGGAGGCCAACATCCCGGCTCTCCTTTGTAATCTTGAGAAGATTTTTCCACCTTCCTTTTTTGACGTTATGGAACATCTTCCTGTCCACCTCCCACGAGAAGCAGCCTTAGGAGGCCCTGTTCAATACCGATGGATGTATCCGTTCGAGCGTTATATGTTCCACCTGAAGAAAAAGGTAAAAAATTTGAGCAGGGTTGAGGGATCTATTGTTCAACAAAGCCTAAACGAAGAAATCTCACACTTTGCCGAAACTTACTTTCCATCGGAAGCTCGTACTAAGGCGAGACGTCCTGGCAGACATGATGATGGAGGTCAGAAAGCTGACTATGCCGTGGTTGTACCTGAGTTGTTTGCCCAAGTTGGTCGACCAATTGGAAAAGGAAAGAAACGCATACTATCACAACAAGAGGTCACACATTTGCATACGTATATCCTAAGAAACTGTGACGACATTTTGAAGTATGAAAGGTATATCAGTTATTATGCTAAATTTATGGAATTATATATATAACTTCATCAACTAACGACTGCTATGTTATAGGATCTATATGTCCCTCGCGCGTGAATACCATTCTGATAAGTCAGATGTTGAACTTGCTGTCTTAAAAGATGAAGAATTTTCGGGGTGGTTGCCATGTTATGTAAGTTTAAGATAATTACTTACTCTTACTTTTACAAGTTTTCACGTTCATATGTTACTTATATCTTACATATATCATTTTTTAGGTGTCTGACAGTATAGCACGAGGTGATGAAATCCCAACATGGTTAGTGGAGTTTGTTCATGGGTTAAGAAGCACCGCGACTTCATATCGCGGGTTTTGCACTAGGGGATATTCGTTCAGGATCCGTGAAGAAGGACGTAAAAGGTCAACTTCGGACTAAGGTATATCGGCGCAAGCCGGTGATACCATGTACTATGGGATTTTAAAAGAAATCTTGGAAATCTACTATCCAGGAATGTTGAACTTGCGGTGCATTGTGTTTATGTGCGATTGGTATGACCCATCCAATGGTCGAGGGGTTCGAGTTGACCCTCTTGGTGTTATTTCGATAAATTCTAACCGGAAACTACCGTATTACGATCCATTTATCCTTGCGTCTCAAGCAGACCAGGTATCAATACAGTAATATGTTTACCTACTTACTCGTTGTTAAGGTTCTTGTTCATGTATATTACCAATAACTGATTTTAATTATTACTAGGTTTGCTACATTCCATATCCTCGAGTTGTCTACCGTAGAGATCCGTGGATCACAGTAACAGCAATAAACCCTAGAGGAAAAATCTATGGAGTTCCAGAACATGATGCTCTACAACCATCGAGAAGTGTAGAAATGTCACCGGTTGAGGAAATGGATAACATCGACCTTGTCGTTGATGTCGCTCATGAGGGGGATGATCTAGTGCATTCGGACGAAGAGGAAACACGTGGAGAATTTGACGACGATTCAGACTCCATCCCTAGTGAAGGTTTCTCCGAAGATTCAGAATAATAATTTGTGAATAAATATTTGCTTATTACTTCATGTTGTTCTCCAGAATTGTGTGTTCCATATAATATATTTCATTTGGTTACCAAAACCAATTGCAACTGCAATAAAACATTACATTTAATGAAACATAAAATTTAAAACAGATAAAATAAACAGGTACATTATAGAGTTTGAAATTTTAACACACAACCGTTATGGTAAAAAATTACATTTAATGAAACATAAAATTTGAAACAGGTAAAATAAACAGGTACCACTCCGAACTTACCATTTGTTAGAACCATTTAGTGATGTGCTTTCCCTTTTTTTTCTTTTCTGCATAATCTACAAATCCGTCACATAATTCCCTTTTGATTGCATCAACATCTATATTTAAGTTTGGCTTCTCTGGGCTTTGGGCGCAGTGAAAATCATAGTAATGATCATTTTCTGCAGATTCTATAAATCCGTCGCACAATTCTCTTTTGATTGCATCAACATCTAAATTTATGTTTGGCTTTTCTCGGCTTTGGGCGAATTCATAACCATAGTCGTGATCCTTACATACGTTTGAACCACTTCCACCGTAAGTATATGAATTTTCCATCAATTTACATGGTTGATCGACTTCGATACCTCGCTTATGGTCAGAACATTGTGGCTGCCTATCGTACATATGGTGGATGTTTGGCGAGCATTGGGTGTCAGGCACTATTGTTGATGTGGAATCTTCTTTATGGATTGGTGAGCACGTATCAAATTCCCACGAGTAAACGGGAATCTCTTGAGTGAATTCGTCGCAATCACCAGGGGTTTCCCACGAGTATTTTGGATTAAAATAAAATTTTCCCTCGGATGTTGTTTTTTCGTCTCCATTAGGAGACCTAGAAGACATTTCTGTGTTATTTAGATGTGTAGAAGAGTTACACTCCATGAGCTGTATTTATAGTCTAAGTTATATGTAAAAACTGTCGGTATTCCGTCTCTATTCCGTCTGTATTACCGATGGAATTAACACCGTAGGAAATCCGACGGTTTTTGATGTTGGCAAAGTTTGAGTGGTTATTAGTTAGGTGAAATGCAGTGGCCGATGGGATTGGTGGGGTCGTATGTCGGCGTGATTTGACGGTTTTCTGACGGAAATCCGACGGACTATATGTCGGCAAAGTTTGAGTGGTTATTAGTTAGGTGAAATGCAGTGGCCGATGGGATTGGTGGGGTCTTATGTCGGAGTGATTTGACGGTTTTCCGACGGAAATCCGACGGACTATATGTCGGCAAAGTTTGAGTGGTTATTAGTTAGGTGAAATGCAGTGGCCGATGGGATTGGTGGGGTCGTATGTCGGCGTGATTTGACGGTTTTCCGACGGAAATCCGACGGTCATCCGTTCTACATAAGTTGGCACATTTTCTCATTCCTTCATAAAAATTTTGAACATAATTTCAAAACACCGAAAAATTCAACTGCTTAATGGCAAACAGAGATCTATGGAATTACTATATAGAAAACCGAGCCCCCGGTCAAAACCCTCAAACCACACCTCTTGTTCCTTCAAGCCCTCCTTACGATAACTTAAATGTTACTGATGCTGAACCGACAATTTCACTCCATCCAACTCAACAATCCCAGAACCAAATGCCCGTAATACCGGGACCAGGCCAAGTGGTACGGCGAGGCCTGTTTCGAAAGAGGTCTCATGATGCAAAGGTGATGCGAGGTGAAAGTTCTCAGCCACGCCCAACACAAGATTTTATTCGTGAGGTCATTAATGAGGCACCACAAGCCGACCAGGATTTTAGTAGTCCTCGGTGGACTTCTACTATCGATTACATAATTTGAGAAGGTATATATATATATATATTTACCGTTATTACTATTACAATGAGTGTGGTTGACAAATACAAAATCAATCATTTATAAATGTAGGTTCTTATCACAATAGGACCACACCATTCTGGACACAGGTTGCTGAAATTCAATGCCCGCGTTCACAATTTGTGAAAGTAAAAAAGGTCCACGTTTCCTTCCAATTTTATTAACATTTAGAGAAACAATTTATCTGACAAGCTAGTATATTCCAATTAATCTATCAGATGGTGGCTATGCTCTCTAGTTTGACCCCCACTGACCATGGAGGTCTGCTTGTCACCTTAAAAGATCCGTCGGGAATAATCGAGGGAACCATGCACCATAACATATTCAAGAATGACGAGTACAGACTCACGACTGCTGTCGGTGCGGTTGTCATCCTGAAGAATGTTACTGTATGCCGTTTTGATAGGAACCCAAAGTACCTAAACATCACAGAGCGGAACATTGTTAAGGTACATACACCATTCGTTTATAAATATTTGAGGGATTGGTACATAAATTTTTTTGTTTTGAAACAGATAATCGGTGCCAATTCCATGATTGCAGAATACCACCCAACGGAAGTATGCACCATCGAGGAGGAAGATGAAGGAAATACTGGGTACGCATATGAAACAGTTCCAGAATCAGATGAAGAATAAATAATTTATGTTGCTTTTGTGTTAAATAATTTCCTACTATCTATTCTACGCGTGTAACCGGATAATGTTGTTATTTATGTGTAATATGTTACTATTTTGGTATTGAAATTCTGTATTTTTTTATAATGTAGTTGCTAAGTTATATCCAATGGTTACTTTTATTTTTTCGGTTCAGTTCTCGTCGGTTCCAGTTCGGTTCAGATAGGAAATTTAGTAACAAAAAACCCTAATTTTCTTCGATCAGTTTCTCTAATTGATTAACAAAATTAAAGACTAAACCAAAGGAATTGAGCCATACGAACATCTATGTAAATGAAACCCTAAATCACTATAAAGCAATTGGAAAATTAATTTGAAAAAAAAAAAAAATTCCGTCGGAATTCCGTCTTTATTTCCGACGGGTGTTAAAATTTTATTTATAATTTTTATTCGAAAAATATTTTTAAAAGTATTTCCGTCGGAATTCCGTCTTTATTGCCGACGGGATTCCGACGGCTATTAAAATTTTATTTAAACTTTTAATTCGGAAAATATTTTTTAAAAATCCCTTCGGAATTCCGTCGGAAATAAAGACGGAATTCCGACGGATTATAAATTTTTTTTTAAATTTAATTTCGAAAAATATTTTAAGAAATTAAATTTAAATGGAGTAAATTATCAAGAACTAAAAACAGAACAAGCCGAAGATTCGAAATCCATATGTACAACCACGACGTCGGCAAAGCCGAACGCCGGGTTAATCACCGGAGTATAGATCGAGCTTACTCTAGAAGGTTTGAGTCTTAGAGAGAAGAAGAGAAAGAAAAAGATGTGTTTGTATAAATAGTTGTCTTTTTTAAGAAAAAGATGTGTTTGAGTTTTCTTCTTTAATTCAGCATTGTCAATTGTTTTTCTTTTGTCAACGCGTGTCAATTTGTTCAATGTATAAATTTTATATGATTTAATATATTAAAGTCAATGTATATGTAAGAGACTGAGTTGGCAATATGCCCTTCAAGGAATCAAGAGAATTGTTCACATCTGCTCCCTATCTCTTAGGAGTGATTACCATTTTTTAAATACATAAAGAAACTGTCAAATCAAAGCACTAAACTAAATTATAAATGTGCATAGATCTAAAACATTATGTGTTCTGAAACGGAAATGGAGTAGGATAAAGTATTTGGGTATAACACCTAGATACCAGAAATTAGTAAGAAGATCAGTGTTCGGCTACTAGATATCGAGTTTCAGCAATGAAAAACATAATTTATGAACAATTGCAAAAATATCATTTTTGAATTATATTTTACAAATATGCTATATTTAAATTACTTTTTTATCAATATTTAAAGAAATAAAATTTAAATCCGTCGGAATTCCGTCTTTATTTCCGACGGAATTCCGACGGAAACCCTAATTCCCCTTGCCGCCTTTGACCTTTGGTTTCACCGCCAAAGCGGCAATTCCGTCGGAAATTCCGTCGGAAATATTAAAGACCGTCGGAATTCCGTCGGAATGCCGTCGTCTACCGTTATAAATCCACAAACTTCGTCTTCTCCGATTCCATTCGCACAAAACTGTAAAAAAATTTTTTTTCCTCCGCCGATTACGCCGTCGTCACACCGTCGTCACACCGCCCCAAATCTTTCACCAAATCATAATCAATGTACGTTTTATATAATTGTATAGAGTTTTTGTGGATTTTTTGTTGAATTTCGAGTTTGTATATGGTTTTAGTGAAATTGGATAGAGTTTTTGTGATTTTGTGGTTGAATTTGGAGATTGGATAGAGTTTGTGTGATATTGTGATAGAATTTGGAGATTGGAAAGAGTTTTTGTGAAATTGTATAGAGATTTTTGAAAAATTTGGAGATTGTATGAGAATTTTTGTGAATTTGGAATTAAAAGTTTGTATATAATTTTTGTAAAATTGTATAGAGTTTGTATATAATTTTCAAATGTTTTAATGATTTTTATGATTTTTTTTTAAAAATATGTTTATGAATAATATGTAAAATACTATGAAGAAAATACTAATTATTAACAACCTAAACCTTAAAATTTTAAAAACTAATTAAAAAAACTAAAATTTAAAACTTGAAATCCAACAAAATTTAAAATTTATTAAATCCTTAAAATTTAAAAATTTTTATTTCCATTATTAAAAATTGTCCACATTAGAAATGTTTTTTTGATTTTGAGTGATTTTTAAAAAATTTATTATTTGAATAATATGTCTCAATTTTCAATTTATAAATATCATATATACAATATTTTAAGAATATCATTTACAATCCTTTAAATTTTAAAATTAAATAACATTAATAAAACATTTTAAATCTTAAAATTTTAAAAACTAATTAAAAAAACTAAAATTTAAAACTTGAAATCCAACAAAATTTAAAATTTATTAAATCCTTAAAATTTAAAAATTTTTAATTCCATTATTAAAAATTGTCCACATTAGAAATGTTTTTTTGATTTTGAGTGATTTTTAAAAAATTTAGTATTTGAATAATATGTCTCAATTTTCAATTTATAAATATCATATATACAATATTTTAAGAATATCATTTACAATCCTTTAAATTTTAAAATTAAATAACATTAAGAAAACATTTTAACTCTTTACATTTTTAAAACTAATTAAAAATTTTAAAAAATTTATTTGTAAATTTTTAAAAATTTTAACCTTTAAATCCTTAAAATCCATTAACTTTTATTTGAAAATTTACAATTTCTCATAAATTTCTAATTGGAATTCGTAGGGACTATGGGCAGCATCATCGCTCTAGGACTAGGACTCCCAGTACGGGAGGTGCGAGTGCGAGTCACACTCAGGTTCCCGACAGTAATGTCGCGGTAGAGACGCCACGCATGTCTCAGCCCATGGGTACATCCAGCTCAGCTCCCACGGTCATGAGCATCGAGGAGTTTCTGTCGCAGCCCGGACGTGATAGGTTGCCTCGTCTAGATCCAGACGTTCCACCTAAAACGACATGGTATGTATTTTTTTAAATATCTAATGGTTTTAATTAATTTATGTTAATATTTAACTAAATATTAAAATAGGTTTCAATACTCGGGGAACGGGATTACGAGTTCTATCAATGCAATGATGAATTGCTTGGTAACTAAACCGTATCCCTCATACAGTGATATGCCAGTCGAGGACCGAGACACATGGTTCCGGCAATTTGCGGTATGAGTTTTTTTTAATCTTTTTAAAATATATTTCTTATATGACTCATTTTAATTTCTAATGCGTGAATGTTGTTTTTTTTTGCAGCAAGAGTTTACGTGGGACCCGGTCATCACGTCGATGGTCCGTAAGCAGTTCGATGCAAAGGCTTCGAGGAAGTACTCGTTGAAGATGAACGAGTGGAAGGAGAAGTGGTACAAGAAGAGGGAGGTGCCTAAAGTTTTGCAACCGAAAGAAACCTTATGGGCTGGACTTCTTGAACATTGGGAACGCGAGGAAACTCGGGCGTCCTCGATGCAACACTCATCTAACCGCAATAGCGACAGGAAGGGGAAGGGAAAGGCGACCCACAACCTCGGAGCAACGAGCAAGGCGTCAGTTGCGGATAAAATGGTAAGTTCGATGCTTTTTTAAATATTTCATACTTTTTAT
This sequence comes from Draba incana, assembly GCA_963576765.1. NCBI lineage: Eukaryota > Viridiplantae > Streptophyta > Magnoliopsida > Brassicales > Brassicaceae > Draba > Draba incana. Next base: position 32,539,311 of record OY755217.1, on the reverse strand, counting down.
AATTCGCTAATGAAATTTTATATGTTAACAGTTTCAGGAAACCGGTGTGCTTCCATCAAATCTAGATTTGATCAAAGCAACGCACACCAACAAGAAGACCGGTGAAATTCAAGATCCGGTTGCTCGAGAAATCGTGGAAACCGTGGAGAGGCGGCAGGAGGAGTACCTCCAATCGCAACCGATCGAGGAAGGAACTCCGGCGGCCACCAAAGTTCCAGTGGAGAAGGTGAACGAGTTCACGTACGAGGTTAGTAACCGTGTTGTTTTTAATCTAATTTCAAAATAATTTTTACTAGAACTAACTTATACGCTTTCATTATTTTTTCCCCGTAGGCGACTCCGAAGACAAGAGGCCGTGTATACGGTCTCCCTGAAGAAAGTTCGTCGTCCGTCTCCTCGGTTCGACATGTCGGTGCTAGCCGATTGTTGGCGGAAAACCGAGACTTGACCGAGCGCCTTAGGGCAATGGAGCAAGCGAGAGAGGCAGATAGGGCGGAGGCGGAGCGAGCGAGAGAGCAAGATAAGGCGGAGGCGGATCAACGATTTAACGCGCTGGAACAGAAGATGAACGAGTTCTTCCGTAACCATAGGCCCGAGTAGATTTGTTTTATATTTACGTTTAAATACTTTTAAATGTAAAACTTTTAAAATACTTTTAAAACAATTTAATATATTGTTTTCTTAATTTTAAATTTAATTTTAATAATTTAATTTCTTTTTATTTATTCAATTTATTTAAATAATTTCCATTTTTTAAAAAAAAACACGCATGCTGTCGGAATTCCGTCGGAGATCTAATTTCCGACGGAATTCCGACGGAGGTCTAATTTCCGACGTAATTCCGACGGTTTGTTTTCCGACGGTATTCCGACGGAGGTCTAATTGCCGACGGAATTCCGACGGAGGTCTAATTTCGGACGGAATTCCGACGGAGGTCTAATTTCCGACGGAATTCCGATTAAATGTCGACAGAATACGGCAATCCGTTTTCCGTCTGAGAACCGTCGGAAACCACCGACGATTTTCCGACGGTTTAAACTTTCCGACGAGATAGAAACGACGGACTGTTACCGTCGGAAATCCGTCGGAATTACCCTTGTTCCGACGGATTTCCGACGGTTTTGCCGTCGGAATAGGCAGTGTTTTCTTGTAGTGTTTGTTATAGAAATATATGAAACCACTTCTGTAAAACAAAAAACAATTTGTTAGCAAACTAGTTGAGAAAAATACACACAGCAAAGAAGCCACAAACCTCTCGGAACGACGGGTTTGAGGGTTTCTGGGAATCACAACATCGTCCATGACTCCACAAACGCTGAAGTGCGACCATCAATACCATCCTGACACCGTCTACACGAAAGGATTCGCCGTGTCCCTCAACCCTTACCCTAGGGTAACTGAAATAATAATAATATGCAACAAAATTAACAACACATCTTATTATGTATACAAAAATCTCCACAAAAAAAAAAAAAAAAAAAAACGAGCATCAATTTACCCGCTTAATCTCTGCTCTCTAAGGATCCTCATAGCAAACTTACGAGCCTCCTTAGCTTTTTCTCTCGTTAACCCCTAAGATACCATCAAAAATCTAATCAAAAATTCTACTACGAAACAGCGAACCAAAAATTTCTAGAAGAAGAGATTACACTGATGTCGATGTCCAAATTATTGCTATAGCTCCCGATGTTCATGGATAAAGAGGCAAATCACGGTCGCTTGAGATTTTTTTTCAGATTTAGGGATTTGGGAAAGAAAGAGGATAGCGTGATAAGCAATCTTCTCGTCTCTTCTACACAGAACTTGGGCCTCAGACTTATTAAGTGTTGTGGGCATTATTGAATGGACAAATAATGCATAATTAGTGGCTAGGATACGATCGATTCTCTTCGTATATGCAATAATAATGATTACATTTCTATTTATTTATCTTTTATTCGGTACTAGATTATGATAATCTTCGCGCGGATAAATTACTTTTAGTCCATTGAAGTATCGAAAGATTAATAGTCTGTTAAATTATCAAAATATTATTAGTCCGTTTAAATTTTAGTTTGATCAAAAAAAAAAAGTTAGTCGTCCATTGAATTATCAACACAAAAATCCCAAGCTCCATAGAGATCTATGCTTGGAGACTAATAATTTCGTTTAATTTGAAAATATAGTTAGCCAAAGAGTTTGTGAGCTCCAGGTGCACCAACTATTGGCCCAAGGACATTTAAAGCAAAAATTGGTCGATTTGCTCCTTAGTTTAGTAGCTTTGATCAGCATGATCCTCATAGAAATAAGTGACCATTTATGACGTTTCTTCCTGTCTTTCCGCACTAAAGATCGCATATTGGGATATATTATTCATGTGTTTCACGTTTCTTGGTTTGGTTGCCTGAACTTCTAGCTAGCATTCTTGCTGGATGGACCACTACAAGAAAACATGTGCTATTCCGACAGCCATATCCGTCGGAATAAGCCCTATTACGACGGATTTCCGACAGATAAGGTCCGCTGGTTCTAACTCGTCGGAAATCCGCGTTCCGTCGGTAATCCGTCCATCCACTCCGACGGAATTCCGGCGGAACATGGATCAGAGGAATCGATTGACCATCCGTCGTAATACCGTCGGAGAACCGATCGCCGACGGAATTCCGAGGGTCAACGACACCGACGGCAATCCGACGGTCTACGACACCGAGGACACTCCGGCGGAACACGGTTAACCGGAATCCGTTGACAATCCGTCGTAATACCGTCGGATAATAGATCGCCGACGGATTTCCGACAGTCTCTGACACCGACGGCAATCCGACGGTCTACGACACCGACGGCAGTCCAACGGATTTAGGAAACAGACGGATTTCCGACGGATGTAGGATTTTAATTAAAAAAATGAATTTTAAATGAATATTTAAATTAAATTAAAAATTAATTTTAAATTAATATTTAAATTTTAAAAAAAATTGAAATTAAAATTTAAAATGAAAATAAAATTGTTTTAAAACCAAATAAAAGTTCTACATAAAAATTTAAAAGTCTACTGTGGACGATAATTACGGAAGAACTCGTCCATCCGGTCTTCCATCCCACGAATGCGCGCTGCATCTGCTAAGCGCTGTTCCTCCAACTCCTTCACCCGCTTTGCATCCTCTTCGCGCTGTGCCTCCATTACTTTCATCCGCTCGAGAAGCTCAGCGTTTTGTGCCCGCAACCCGTTATCACCGTGAAATCGGAATGAAGACACGGAAGAGCTGGAACTGTCCTCCGGAAGACCGAAGACACGACCTTTGTTCTTCCGAGTAGCCTACCATATAAAATAAAACTATAAATGTTAAAACGTATAAGTATTAGAAGTTATTTTAAATTTGTTACTACTTGAAATCATTTACTAACCTCATACGTAAGCTCGTTGATCTTCTCAAATGGAACTTCGGTGAGCGGTGGAGTTCCTTCAACGATCGGTTGGGATAAGAGGTAGTCCTCACCGAGCCTCTCCACGCTTTCCACGATCTCACGAGCAAGTGGATCTTGAATTTCACCAGTCTTGCGGTTCGTATGCGCATCTCTGATCAACTCCAGATTTGAAGGACGCGTACCTTTCTTTTGGTACTATTAGCATTGAAAAGTAAACAAATATGTTAGCGATTATAAAAATAATTATTGTCATAAAGAAACTTACCAGTTGTTCTGCACGAGTCGCCTTGCTCGTTGCTCCAAGGTTATGGGTCGCTGGTCCCTTCCCCTTCCGGTCGCTCTTTTGGTTCGAAGACTGGGTGGCAGAGGTCGCCTTGGTTGCCTCCTGTTCCCAATACGCAATGAGTTGAGCCCATAACTCGGGACAGTTTTTCATATCCCGAGGAATCTTACGATGTAGCCACAGGTCCTTCCACTCGTTCAACTTCCGCGAGTACAATCTACCAGCCTTAGTGTCGAACTCCCATCGAACTCTATCGGTCATCTGTCTGTCCCAATTAAAATCTTGCTGCAAAGAAAAAACCCTTTAACGATTTAGTAATTAAAATTTTTATGTAATAAAACCGCGAATTGTTTAAATTACAAAATTTAGAAATTACCGCAAATTGCGGAAACCAGTTGTCACGGTCTTCTACCGGCATCGATAAGTATGTGGGATACGGCCGAGTTATCAAACTATTAAGCATAGTGTTGATAGACGTCGATATCCCGTTTCCCGAAAATTGAAACCTAACCAAAATTATTAAGCATGTTAACTAAATCAAAAACATTTTTAAATAAAACTTACCATGTCGTGTTGGGAGGCAACTCCGGATCTAGGAAAGTCATACGATCCCTTCCGGGTTGTGAAACGAAATCCTCGATGCTCATTACTGTGGGAGTTGAGGTAGTCGGATTTGGAGACTGTTGTTGTGTTTCCAAATTGGGAGTGCCGGGGATCTGGGACTGACTAGAATTTCGACGCCCCCGACTGGAACTACCGTCTCCAAAACTCTGCTGAAATCGTTCGAAATCCCTACGAATTCGAAGATTTTTAGGAATTTTGAGATTTAACGATTTACGGATATAGTGATTTAGAAATTTAGGTATTTAGTGTTTAGGGAATTTGGGGATTTTGAAATTTAGGGTTTAGGGTTTTAGGGATTTTGAAATTTATGGATGTAGGGATTTAGGGATTTTGAGATTTTGGAAATTTGGCATTTATAAATTTAGAGTTGTGAAGAAGATTAATGATTTTACTAAAAAAATTTTTACTTGTCAACAAGATTAATGATTTTACAAAAAATTCATTAATGATTTACTTGTGTTTTACTTGTGAATAAGATTAATGATTTAACAAAAAAGTTTTTTAAAAATTCTTAATATTTATAAACTTAGAATTTTTTTAAATTGTTTTTAAAAAAAATATTAATATTTATAAATTTATAAAATTTTAAAATTTTTTTTAAAAAAATCTTAATATTTATAAATTTATAAAATTTTTATATTTTTTTTACAAATTCTTAATATTTATAAATTTTTAATATTTTAAATTTTTTTTTTCCAAATTCTTAAAACTTATAAATTTCTAATATTTATAAAATTTGCTTTTAACATTTCTTAATATTAAAATCCCAAAATTCAATAAATCCCTAATTCCCTAAATTTATATATCTCTAAATTCCTAAAATTCTTTAAATACCTAAATCCCTAAAATGCAATACATTCCTAAATCTCTAAATCAAGAACAAATTATGTTTATCCAAAAATTTTTTTTATGAAGAACAATTTTTTTTTATGAAGAACACAAATTTTTTTTTTGAAGAACCAACTTTAAAATCATCACAAACTTACATTGGGATGTTGAATTCGTGATGGAGGATGTGATTCCGGCGGTTTGTGTGGTTTTTCCGGCAGTGTGAATCGGTTTTCCGCCGGTGGAATCAGTGTTCCGGCAGTGGAAATTTTTTTTTTCTCACTTTCTCCGTTGTGGTTTCGGGAAAAAGGAGAGACAGATTTATACAGGGTTTTCGACGGAATTCCGACGGCCTTAGTTGTTCCGATGGAATTCTGACGGATTGTGCCGCCTTTTCGATGATCACGAGGCGTTAGACGGGTGAAAAATTAGGTTTTCCGTCGGCAATTCGTCTTAAATTTAAGACGGATTTTCGACGGATTTGGTTTTTTTATGATTTTATTTAAACCGACATAAGTTAATAAAGGTTTTTAAAGGTAATTATAAGGATTCGAAAGTATATGATATGGTTTTAAAGTTGATTATAAGGGATTTTAAAGGTAATTAAAAGAATTTTTAAACCATTTCACAATGTTTTAAAGTTGTTTATAAGGTTTATTAAAGGTTTTTCTAAAACAGATTATAAAAATTTAAAAACATACTATAAGTTTTTTTGAAACATATTATAAGGTTATAACCAACTACTATTTTACAAAAATCTTATACTTTTTTTAAAACCTTATAATCAACCTTTAAACCTTATCATATACTTTACGTAAAATCATAAAAAAACCAAATCCGTCGGAAATCCGTCTTAAATTTAAGACGGATTTCCGACGGATTTGGTTTTCTTATGATTTTATTTTATAATTTTTTTCTTGTATTTGTAAAATTGTTTTTAAAACACCAATATTTCCCAATCCCTAATAGGAAATATAACACATGACCACATTATATGATCGTACAATAGATACTAGGACATTATTTAACATGAAACAACATAAAGCAGTTATCATAAAATTATTCTTAATCATGGACGAGTTGGCTGTTTATTCTTCATCGGAGTCTGGCACTGTTTCATATTCGTACCCAGTAGTTCCTCAATCTTCCTCGATGGTCGATGCTTCCATTGGTTGGTATTCAACAATCATCGAATTAGCACCGATTATCTGTTTGGAAAATGATTTTAGTTAAGCATTCCCATGAATATTTTTAAACGTATGGTGTATCTACCTTAACAATGTTCCGCTCTGTGATGTTCAGGTACTTTGGGTTCCTATCAAAACGGCAAACGGTAACATTTTTCAGGATGACCACCGCACCTACACCAGTCGTGAGTCTGTACTCGTCCTTCTTAAAGATGTTATGGTGCATGGTTCCCTCGATTTTTCCTGAGGGATCTTTTAAGGTTACTAGCAGATCTCCCTGGTCATTGGGGGTTAAACTAGAGAGCATAGACACAATCTGATAATGAATTAAATTATATACTTGTCAGATAAATTGTATGTCTAAATGTTAATAAAATAGGTCGAACACGTAAACCTTTTTGACTTTCAAAAATTGTGAATGCGGGGATTGAATTTCTGCAACCTGAGTCCAGAATAGTGTGCTCCTATTGTTATAAGAACCTACATGTATGAAGTATAGATTTAGTATTTGTCAGCTACAATCATTATTGTAAAAGTAAAAACGGTAATTATATATATATACCTTCACGTATTATGTAATCGATAGTAGAAGTCCACCGAGGACTACTAAAATCCTTGTCGGCCTGTGGTGCTTCATTAATGACCTCACGAATAAAATCTCGTGTTGGGCGTGGCTGAGAACTTTCACCTTGTATCACCTTTGCATCATGAGACCTCTTTCGAAACAGGCCTCGCCGTACCACTTGGCCAGGTCCCGGTATTACGGGCGTTTGTTTCTGGGATTGTTGAGTTGGATGGAGTGAAATTGTCGGTTCAGCATCAGTAACATTTAAGTTATCGCAAGGAGGGCTTGAAGGAAATAGAGTTGTGTTTGGAGGGTTTTGACCGGGGGCTCGGTTTTGCATATAGTAATTCCACCGACATAACACCCCACCAATCCCATCGGCCACTGCACTTGATTTGTTAACCACTTAAATTTTGCCGACATCGGAAACCGTCGGCAATCCGTTGGAAATCCGTTACATAATTCTGACAACATAGATCCGTCGGAAATCCGTTGTTACAGCTGACCAATCAAACTTTGCCGACATCGGAAACTCTGCAAGCCGACAGAAATCCGTTACATAATTCTGAAGACTAAGCTCCGTCGGAAATCCATTGGTACAGCTGACGAATCAAACTTTGCCGACATCGTATAGTCTGAATTCCGTCGGTAATACGGACGAAATACAGACGGAATACAGACGGTTTATATATATAACTTCGACTATAAATACACCTGATGGAGTGCATATCTTCTACACCTCTAAAAAAAAATATGTCTTCTAGGGATCCTAATGAAGACGGGAAAAAAACATCCGATGCAAATTTTTTTAATGTTCCAAAATACTCGTGGGAAACCAAATCTCATTGCGACGAATTCACTCAACAGATTCCCACTTACTCGTGGGAATTTGATACGTGCTCACCAATCGATGAACAAGATTCCACATCAGCAGTAGTGCCTGACAGCCAGTGCTTGCCAAACATCCAGAACATTTACGATAGGCAGCCACAATGTCCTGATCATGAGCGGGTTACTGAAGCCGAATAACCATGTCAGTTGATGGAAAAGTCAGATACTTACGGTGCAAGTACTTCAAACGTATGTAAGGATCAGTACTATGGTTATGAATTCGCCCAAAGCCCAGAAAAGCCAAACTTAAATTTAGATGTTGATGGAATCAAAAGTGAATTGTGCGACAGATTTATAGATTTTCCACCAAAGGATCATTACTATGATTTCGAATTCGCCCAAAGCCCAGACAAGGCAAACATAAATCTAGATGCTGATGCAATCAAAAGCGAATTGTGCGACGAATTTGTAGATTCTCCACAAAAGAAAAAAAAGGAAAGAACATCACTAAATGGTTCTAACAAATGGTAAGTTCGGAGTGGAAACGGACATATGATTGTAAAATGAGGAGTTTATTATGTACTTGTACCATAACCGTTGTGTGTTAAATAATTGCAAGTCTCTAATGTACCTGTTTAAGAATATGTGTTTTAAATTTTATGTTTCATTACATGTTAAGTTTTATGGGAGTTGGAAGACCAATATTTATCGTTAATTAGTCATCGAACATGAGTACATATATACTATTAAATAATATGAGATACAAGGTTTGTCCACCGCTGAAATGATTATGCCTCCTTTATTTGATTTTTATTTGTATGTTGTAATACTTAGATTCTCGTCCACAATCGGTTTTCTTAATGAAATGAAAATATTATAGGGAACACACAAATGTGAGATAAGAACATGAAAAATCAAATATTTATTCACAAATTATTATTCTGAATCTCCGGAGGAACCTTCACTAGGGATAGAGTCTGAATCGTCGTCAAATTCTCCACGTGGTTCCTCTTTGTCCGAATGCACTAGATCATCCCCGACATGTGTGACATTAATGAAAAGGTCAATGTTATCCATCTCCTCCATAGGTGACATTGATACACTTCTTGATGGTTGTAGAGCATCTTGTTCTGGAACTCCGTAGATTTTTCCTCTCGGGTTTATTGGAGTTACTGTGATCCACGGATCTGTACGGTACGCAACTCGAGGATGTGGAATGTAGCAAACCTATTAATAATTAGTGGATATTGTTAATATACATGAACAAGAAACCTTAACTATGAGTACATAGGTAAACATATATAGTGTATTGATACCTGGTCTGCTTGAGACGCAAGGATAAATGGTTCGTAATACTGTAGTTTCCGTCTTGAATTTATCGAAATAACACCAAGAGGGTCAACTCGAACCCCTCGACCATTGGATGGATCATACCAATCGCACATAAACACAATGCTCCCCATAGTACATGGTATCGCCGGATTGCGCCGAAATACCATAGTCTGCAGTTGACCTTTGACGTCCTTCCTCACGGATCCTGAACGAATATCCCCTAGTGCAAAACTGGGGATATGAAGTCGCGGTGGTGCGTAAGCCATGAACAAACTCCACTAACCATGTCGGGATTGATCGACCACTTGCTAAACTTTCGGAAACCTAAAAACGATATACGTAAGATATAAGTAACATATGAACGTGAAAACATGCAAATGTAAGACGGATGTAATTATATTAAACTTACATAACATTTTAACCACTCTGGAAATTGTTCGTCTTTCTGGACAGCAAGTTCGGCATCTGTCTTATCACAATGGTAATCACGTGCGAGAGATATGTAGATCCTGTAACATAACAGTCGTTAGTAGATGAATGCAAATAATTAAATAAATTTAGTATGATAAATGATATATATACCTTTCGTACTCCAAAATTTCGTCACAGTTTCTGAGGACATATGTATGCAAATGTGTGACCTCTTGTGGTGATAGTTTGTGTTTCTTTCCTTTTCCACTTGCTCGACCAACTTGGGCAAACAACTCAGGAACAACCACGGTATACACTGCTTTCTCACCTCTATCATCATGTCGGGGAGGCCGTCTCGCCTTAGTACTAACTGCCGGTGGAAAGTAATATTCGGCAAAGTGAGAGACTTCCTCGTTTAGGCTTTGTGCGACAATAGATCCCTCAACCTTGCTCAAATTTTTAACCTTTTTCTTCAGGTGGAACATGTAACGCTCGAACGGATACATCCATCGGTATTGAATAGGGCCTCCTAAGGCTGCTTCTCGTGGGAGGTGAATAGGAAGATGTTCCATAACGTCAAAAAAGACGGTGGAAATATCTTCTCAAGATTACAAAGGAGAACCGGGATATTAGAATCCAAGTTATGTATCCCGTGGGAGGTAAGCGTTCTTGAACATAAATCTCAGAAGAAAGCACCAACTCCTATAAACAAAAATTAAACAAGTTAATACATATATAGTAATATTATGGTAGTAAGAAACTAATGGGAGTAAGAAATATACCTCCGATTGCTTGGTGGATAGGTTCTGGAAGAAGATATGCAAATACAAATGGAAGAAGATGTTGCATCACGACATGACAATCATGACTCTTTATTCCTATAAACTTGCCTTCCGTCGAATCCACGCAATTACGTAGATTAGATGCGTTGCCGTCTGGAAATTTGACAAGTTTTTTGAACCATTCAAAAAATACTTCTTTCTGGCCAGCGTCTAACCGGTAAGCAGGCATCGACAATCTACCGTTCGAAACATGAAAAGATGGCCTCGAACAAAACAATGGCAAGTTGAATCTAGACTTCCAGTTGTCTTTGGTCTTTCCTGGGACGTTTAATATGGTGTTCATGATGTTGTCAAAGAAATTCTTTTCCACATGCATGACATCTAGATTATGCCGCAGTAGATGGTCTTTCCAGTAAGGCAAATCCCAAAAAATACTCTTCTTGTGCCAATTCTGATATTCCCCACAACCGTCGACGGGGTAATGGCCATTACCCCCACATTCAGGAGTTCACTCTGCACCAAAATCTCGTAACTGTTCCAATATGCTGCGACCATATATCTCAGGAGGTGGACCATGTAACACTTGTACATTCTTCCTGAAATGTCTTTTAGACCGACGATATGGATGATTTGCCGGTAAGAAACACCTATGGCAATCAAACCATGAAGTCTTCCTTCCGTGCTGCAGTTGGAATGCTGAAGTATTGTCTTGGCAATAAGGACATACCAATCTTCCATGCGTTGTCCATCCAGATAACATACCGTATGCCGAAAAATTGCTTATGGTTCACATAAGAACCGCACGCATGTTGAAATTCTACCGGATTGAAACATCATATGCCTCAACAACATGCTCCCACAACATCTGCAACTCACAGATCAATGGTTGGAGGAAAATATCGAGCGACCGTCTTGGATGATCTGGCCCGGGAACTAGAATTGAGAGAAACAGGAACTCTTGCCGCATGCACATAGATGGAGGCAAATTGTAAGGTGTTACGATGACCGGCCACAACGAATATTTTCTTCCATGCTTGCCAAACGGGTTGAAACCATCAGTGGATAAGCCTATGTATACATTCCGTGGTTCATATGCAAAATTTAGATATACGGATTGAAAGTGTTTCCACGCTTCCGCGTCAGAAGGATGCGTGATATCTCCATCTTAACTATGCTCTGCATGCCATCTCATAGCCGTAGCTGTGCGGTCTGATTCGTACAGCCTCTTCAACCTCTCCGTTAAAGGTAAATACCATATCTGTTTGAATGGAATCTTCACCCTGCCACTTGACTCCTGGAACCGTGGTTTCTGGCAAAATTTACATTTATTTCGGTTCTCGTCTTCTCTCCATTATATCATACAGTTCTCGATGCACACGTCTATAACCTGGTAGGGCAAACCAAGACCGGCGACAAGTTTTTGGATCTCGTAGTACGATCCGGAGGCCAGATTATCTTCTGGCAAAATATCTTTCATGAACTCAGCGAATGCATCAACACATTCTTCGGACAAATTATAATCAGTCTTCAGGTTCATCATCCTACTAGCAGAAAATAGCGGTGAATGACCATCCCTACAACCGCTGTATAGTGGTTGCTTTGATGCGTTTAACATATCGAAAAACCTTCGAGATTCTAAATTAGGTTCTTCAACCCTATCACCCTCATAGCCACCCGACTGCAAATTCTCTCTAAACGCATCGTTAACCATCGCAACCGTACTTACCCCAACGTCTACTCCCGCGGTAGGTTCCCCTATGCTATCCGGAAAATAAGGTGCATTGCTACTAGTACTACCATATTCATAATTGGTTTCTCCATATAAATACCAAACCTTATATCCGGTCCTAAATCCATATCTATATAAGTGGTTCCAAACAGTAGGAACCGCAACAGTACTTTTATTACAGCAATTAGAACAAGGACATTTGATATTCTGACCTTTGGTGGCCGCCTCTTGATTTCTAGGTAACTGCATGAACTCGCAAATACCTTGAGCGTATTCGGTCGTTAATAAGTTAGACTCCTCTTCCATCATTGGCACGTCCATCCATGACCGAAAATATGAAGAACTCATCTCTTTTAAATTTTTAGATAATGTGAATTGTGTTTCTTTTACAATGTGAATTGTGTTACGATGGAATGATGGAATGTCGTAGCTTATATAGAACGCATTCTGTTGGAAATCCGTCACAAACCTCCGACATAACGCCCCACAAATCCCATCGGCCACCGCTAACGATAAGGTAACCAATCAGACTTTGCCGACATCGTAATCCGTTGGAATTGCGTTATAAAATTCCGACGTTTAGGAAACCGTCGGTAATGCGTCGGTGCAAGTTGACGGTTTACCGACGGATGCCCAACACTTTCCGTAGCCGTCGGAAATCCGTCGGTAAATTGTGACAGATTTCCGACGGATTGTCGGAAGTCGGACTTTCGTCGGTCGACCGTCGGAAATTTCCGACGAAGGTTCTGTCCGTCGGAATATCACCTATTTTCTTGTAGTGGACTCCACGACGACGTAAATCGTGTAAAGAACAAGCCTTATGAAGAAGTGGATGTTGAATATTGGTGAAATCGTAATGATTTGTTCAGGCTTAGTATTTACTAAGGAAAGACCCTCCTAGTATTTTCTATCACTAAGACGTTTGTATCATATTTCTGGTTGAATGAGCAATACAAAGTCTCACTACCTTTGCCAATGCAATCAATGTCTATAGCTTTTGGCTTAATATAATTTGAATTTTTCCATAGTTGTTTTCAAATTAAAAGTGAATTTTGAAATCAAGTATGCATGAGTTTGGACAATTTGACAAGACATGTTCGAAAACAAACGCACAAAGCAATAATAAACCCTATAGTTTGAGAGACAATAAATTTAGAAAATAAACACACAAAACATAATAAACCCTATAGTTTGGGAGACAAATTCAGAAAAATAAACACATAAAGCAATATAATAAACCCTATTCGAGATTGAAATTTAGCTCATCCATCACCACGAAGGTGCGTATGACATAACTCCCAATCCTCAAAAACCCGTCGTAACCCCTCTGCCGTCCATAAGACTCCTGCACTAGAATGTAAAAGATGTCGTTTTCTGCAAGCATTGCGTAGTTATTAGCGGTCCTCATGTTCGGATTAAGATAGTAAATTTGCTATAAAAAAACAAAACAATACAAAAGTTATCACAATAAAAGATCAACAACCGTTGGAATAATTATCCACATTAGATAAAGAAAACTTACTCTATCGTTGTTGATAAAATTGTTTCTTTTTGCCACTGGGAAAATTACGGTTATCGGATTATCATCTATACACTCTGCTATGTATTCCTCAAAAAGAGTGCGGTCGGCGAATTTGGTGTAGTGATGCATTTGATACGTTTGTACCTATGTTGCACGGAGACACCATTTGGGGTGACGTACCCGTACCAGGGACGAGTATAGTTTGGGGATGGCTCGGAAACGTCCCCAAAACGGTTCAGCTAATGTGGCGACAATAACAATTAATGGTGACGTTTCTGAGCCGTTTTGGCTTCAAAATTGGTGTCCCCGTGTAGAAATATCCTTGGGTTTGGCTTCATATATAAAATTACACTTAAACTTTCAAAATTAGTGTCATCGTTTAAATTAGGCTATGAAGTTTTTAATTATCTCATCTCTAATTATATTACCCTCACTTTTTCACTTCCTCATTTCTTCACTCTTTTTCACCTATTTTCTGGTAACGCCATCCATCACTTGTATTGTTGATGTTTTAGGGGAAATATTAAGCCCATAATATTCTTTAAGGTTTCTAAACGTTGCCGTTTTATTCTAAAACCAAAATTCTTCTCTTTTCTTTTTGCGTTTTCTTTCTCCCGACAATCAGGGTTCGTCCCAAAATGAGTGATCTGATTCCTCCCTTGGATTATGAGTTTCTCCTCGACTCTGTTGTTCATCAAGGCCGTCTTAAAATTTGCTGGATGATTGTCCTTAGTCGGCAACTAACTGCTCTTTACCGAAATCACAACCTTCTACCGTCTGCTACTTGCAATAGCTCTACTACAATGACCATGAGTATCTTGATCAGGACGGTAGGCTCATGAACGGCCACATTGGACTTAGATCCCTAACCGATTTCTTCGTGAATCGCGGATTTTGGCTCGGATGACAAGCCAAGAGTTCGTTGACGATTTTAGTAGGCGTGCTATGGATAAGATTATGGAATTCGACTACCACCCGTACGTGTTTGAATTCTCTCTTTTTTTCTTTTTTTGGGTTTAGTCTATGTAGATATGTGGTGTTGAATTGTATGTGTTTTGTTTGAGTTTTTGACTTTGAGTAAGAAGACATTTGTTGAAAAAAAAAACGTAAGAAGACATACACATGTGGTGTTGAATTGTTCTCCCTCTGTTTTTTTTTTTAATTGATGTTCAAGGAAAAAAATTTGTTTTGAAAAAATTGATTTTTGTCATTCTCAATGCATTTTAATTAAAAAATAATAATTAATTGTAAATTTCAAGACATTAATCGGTTTTATTGAATTACTATTGGACTCGAGTTATAGAAAATTGTTTAGTGCAAAAAATAAGACATTTATAACTAAGAATTAATGTGTTTTCTTAATAGGTGTGAAAATTTAAGAACATCAAAAAAAAAAAACGGAGGGAGTATGTGTGGTTTGATCTTTGTTGCCGCAATTGGTATATGTGTTTTGTTTCGGCAATAGAGAAGATATGTGGTTTGAGTTCGGTTTGACTTTTGTTTCGGGAATTGTGTTTGGTTGGATTTTCGTTGCCGCAATTGGTATATGTGTTGCACCAAGACGGGTATGGGACATGGCACGAAGACGGGAACGGAGACAGAGACGGAAAACGGCAAATTGAAAAATATAGGGATACGGGTTCGGCGTGGATACGTTAACAAAAATATATATAAATGTAAAAATATAAAGCAAGTCATACATAAATCTCAACATTTAAAAAAACTTTAGTATAAATAAGCTAAATCACTTAACATTCATTTTTTAAATCAATTTTAATCTAGTCATATAGGTGAAAAAGAGTGAAGAAATGAGGAAGTGAAAAAGTGAGGGTAATATAATTAGAGATGAGATAATTTAAAACTTCATAGATGAATTTATAGAGTAAGATTGCAATGACTAGATAAAATTGATTTTTTACCGAAAAATTAATGTTGAATTGGGGACTAGTTTGGCCGTAGAACTAAAAGTTGGGGGATTCCTATGATCGATCATCAAGTCGTCAAGAGTTGCATTGTTGTACGTAATGCAATAACAATATAGATAAATGATTGAAATAGTAGTTGAAAGATCGTTACACACTCGACATTTTTTCAAAAATTTACATACATGATAGATGAGTTTTGATTCCGAATCCCAAGGTCGTAGTTCTTCTTGTTTTCACATATTAACTAGTTTTGTCTGCTCAGGAAGTTGGTTTCGCAAGCTACCATATTCCACTTATGGAAACAACGGAATAATGTGCTTCACAACTTTATCTCTCTCCCAGCTCAGATCGTGTACAAAAACATCTATACCGAAGTCAAGAACTCAATCTCTGCGAGACGGTATATAAAGCATTTCCGTAACCTTATGTCTCTTTGGTTGAGATAGCCTAGTGGCTCCTCTTAACCATTGTAAATTATCAACACCTTGTTTTTTTTTTCTTTTTTTGGCATGGTGATGGTGCTTTTAGATTTCACTTTTTTATAAAATCTCCTTCATTTTAATGATATTTACCCTTTAGCAAAAAAAAAGTTCACCAACAACTATTTATACTTAAATGCAATCATAACCTACATTTTTAAATCCATCACTTCAAATATCTAAACATATCAAGAAGCCGTTTTTTTATTCGTGAATCGTGCAAAAAAGAATTAAAGATCATGAACGAAAGAAGGCTCCAAGAGCCAGGGCAATGGGAAGTCGAAAAGAAACATACAAGTCAAAAAAAAACAAAAGAGCTTGCAAGTGTCTATCCTCTCATTTTCAATCCACCGGAAAACAAAAAGAGAGAAAAGGAGAAATCAGAAGAAAGGTGATAAAATAATAAAAATGTAAATGGAGATGCGGGGAATCGAACCCGGTGCCTCTCGCATGCGGGGAATCGAACCCCGTGCCTCTCGCATGAGCTACATCCCCTTGATGACTTCAAGCCTCTTGGCAAATCATATTATAAGCATAATTTTGTTACGTTACATATATATTTTTGTTTTCCAGAAAAAGTAAACGCAAACATGAGCTGCAAACGGAAGGTTTTTTTTCTTCTATAAACTGGTGAAGATTGTTGGTTCATTTGGAAAAAAGAAACATGAACATAATAAACACAAATGCAGACAATCAATAGTTAAATACGTAACTAATAATCATTGAGGCTGTAAAGGTTTGTATCACAATAATAAACCACAAAAGTTTACTTTGATTCTAAGTTCTGTTCCAATATCGCCTTAAGACCAAATAAAGAAGAAAATGTTGATCGTGGCACCATCCTGACCAAATATACCTAATGAGTAATGATTCAGACGACGACTGATCCACTTCCCACTCTGGTCCATTTACGACCCCACTCTCTCTCTTTCCCCATCTCTTTTTTCATCAAAACAAGCAAAGTTTAACTCCAGATTCTCAATATCTTAAAAAAGATTTTATATTGCACTTGACAATTGTTTTAACTGTCATAAAGCAATTATTATCATTCGAATTTTGTCGGTTCACGTGTCGTTTTCTTGACAGAGGGGACATAAATTGTCCGATACTTCACCAGTGAAACATCAACTCCAGTTTCTCTCTTTCTCAAAAATCAAATCGAACAAAAAAACAACAACTTGATGATTATGATTGATCTCCTTCTTCAACTACTTTCACCACCAAACTCAATCACTCTTCTTCTTCAAGCAAACATTTCCCAAAAAACCTTCATTATTTCTTCTTCTTCTCGTCTCTGCTTTGATTCAAACCATGGGAATACTTGTTGGATTTTACATTATTTGTCTCTTAATCGGACAAGATCTACCTTTTCTAGTTGCAGATGACGTCATCACCGATCCGTCTCAAAATCTCTGTTTTGGAAACAGATTATCCGATTTCCTTCCTCCTCCGTACAACAATATCTCCGATTCAATGCCTTGTACACCTCTCTGGAACACATTCGTCTTAAGGGTAATCATAAAAATCATTCCTTCACACATTCATCACTCAAAAAGTCAAACCTTTTCACAATTTACTCTGTTTTATTTTTGTGCAGTACTCTGAAAACAAAGACAATGTAATGACGATAATACTCTCAGCATTATACACAACCGGGTGGGTCGGAATCGGATTCTCGAAAGATGGAAGAATGGTTGGATCTAGTGCGATGATCGGTTGGATTTCGAAGAAGGGTCATGCTAAAATTCAACAATACTATCTTCAAGGAACGGAGAGAGATCAAGTTGTGCCGGATCAAGGAGAATTACAATTACAAAAAGTTCCTCCGGTGGTTGCTCTTCATGGAGCAATGATTTACTTAGCTTTTCAGGTCAAATTCGCAGTTAAAGTTCCTCGTAGAGCCGTGATTCTTGCGTTTAGCACAAGTTATCCTTCGAAGCTAGGTCGTTTGAGTAAACATGATGATAAAACTACAGTCATAGTCGATTTCTCCAGAGGTATATTTATGAACATTATTAGATTTTGTCATTTCTAAACACAAATCAGATTGGAAAATATGGTCATTGTTTTTTTTTTTTTTTTTTTTTTGATAACTTAAAAAAATATAGTTGGACTAACAATATTAATTTATAGAGTTTTCACTGTAAAATGTTGTTGCTACATTTCAAGGGAAAAGACATAATGTTGTAAAATATTGTTGCTATATTTCAAGGAAGAAGATATAGTGTTTTAAGTAAAGCTAACAATTATATTTCCATAATAGTGTAGACAAGTTAAAAACAGGGGAAAGTGCAATACTTTACTCTGTCTTGTGTGTTCTTGGTTTTTGCAGCAAGTGGAGTAAAAACATCTATAGATACAACCGTTTCTACGGAGAAGACGAAACATGGGATCATGGCGATACTCGGATGGGGTTTCTTGCTTCCTTCAGGTGCAATCCTCGCGAGATATCTTAGACATAAAGACCCTCTTTGGTATTATCTTCACATCGGTTTTCAATTTGCGGGTTTTATCTTCGGTTTAACCGCTGTTATTCTCGGTATTCGGCTTTACAATAAGATTCAACTGAATATACCCGCACACCGAGGCATCGGGATTTTTCTTCTAGTCATTAGTATTCTTCAGGTTTGTGAATCAAAACTTGGTATTCTCTAGAGTTTAATAATCGAAATAACGGTACATTGTTTATTGTTTCTTTAAGGTTTTGGCTTTCTTTGCGAGGCCGCAAAAGGAGACAAAGATGAGGAGATATTGGAATTGGTATCATCATTGGATTGGAAGAATCTCTTTGTTTTTTGCGGCAGTGAATATTGTTCTTGGGATTCGATATGCGAATAATGGAGGAGATGGTTGGAAAATTGGTTATGGATTTGTTTTGGGAGTGGCATTACTTGCTTTTGTTGTTCTTGAAATATTCAGGATTCGTGGCTCCATTGGTTCACCTTCTTCTCATACGCCTCCATCTTTTGAGACACACACACATCCAAGTTCTACTAGTGTATGATTCAAGATCCTTTGTTTCTTGTACATATATTTTTTTTGTTTTTTTTTTTGATTTTTTTGGCTAAAAGTCATCATGGTCCTTCAATTTATAGAGTATGAGTGACTTCTGTTAGACCAAAATGGTGTTTTTTTTGTTTCTTTCAAAGGGTTTTGTCTTTTTGTATGTCATTTTGAATTGTAAAGTGGAATTTTAAAGTTTGTGTTGTTTTTTGTTGTTGTATTTTGATAGAAACATAAAAAGAAAAGATTGTTTGTTCCTGGAAAAATACAAATTCTTTCTATTATTATTATGAGAAATGTGATTTGGTTTGTAATCTACAAGCAAAAAAAAAAATGTTAAAGATAGTCTATAACATAACATATCATAAATCTACATACACTTGTTCTCTAGTTTTATGGTTTTGTTTTTAGAAATATAAGTTAAGACTAAACATCGTGATTCTATTAGCTAAGTGTAAAAAATGAATAATTCATATACATCAGTATCATGAATGAATTATGAGTTTTGGTATACTATATAGTTAGTGGTAAGTTTTTAAAATAAATTTTCTCAACTTGTAATGTAATGAAATTCATTATATTTTATTTTGTCGTTTCCGTTATAGAAACGAAATATATAGGCCCAATATATACCTCAAGTTAATATAAAGCCCAACAAGGTTTTGATTTTTTAATCATAAATATTTCGACGCGCCACGTCGGATTTCATCAACGAAAAGTTTTCAACTTGGCGCTTCTCTAGGCCTGAAATTTCGACCCTTCCCTCGTCCCCAATCCCTGGACCCAAACACTGTTCCATTCCACCGCCACGTCATCATAATCCGATTTTCCAATATTCATTTTATCATTACTTATGCGAATTAAACCGTAATTAAATCGTAAAATAATAGTGAAATATATAAACCGCCGGTTTGTGTTTCCTTCTTCACAACACACGCTCAAAACAAAAACAGATCCTCCTCCTCCTCTCTCCGTCGCCGTCCGATTACCACAAGCTTTTGGGTTTCTCTTCTCCGGAACGAAACAACGACTGATTCTCACCGAAAATTCTTAGGTTTTCACGAGAAGGATTTGATTCGTCTCTCCATCGTTTCGAATTTCACCATATCCGTTTAATCCTCGGAGAGAAACGTACGAATTCGGTTTCGTTTTCGAATTCTGGGTTTGAAGATACGGATTCGCATTAGGTTTCATAGAGTATTGAGCCGAATTGCGAGAGGAATCGATACTTTTTCGAGGTTTTTTTTTCTGTTCTGGAGTTTACCGAGGAAGCGAATCTGTTGTTTTGATGAAATTAGGGTTTTGGAATTGGAATCTTGACGGTCGTTTATGTTGAAATTAGGGTTACGATATGATTCTGAAACGGACTGTGACATTTGACAGTCAGAATCTGAAGCGGTGCAAAATTGATTCAGAAAATGAGTATGGGAGCAAAAAAGGTGAGATTATGGTGTATCGGAGGAGACAAAGAGCAATCGTTGATCAACCATGTAAAGAACCCGAAGATCCTACAACTAGCGCAAGCTCCATAACCAGTAAAGAATCTCAGCTTGGCTCTAACCAGTCTAATATGTCCTCGCGTGGTAGAATTCGAGCTGTTCCTTCAAGGTTTAACGATTCCGTTCTTGATTTATGGAAAATTAGACCTCCTAAGGTTGAGTCAATGGAGTCTAGCCATGACGAAGATATAAAACTAGCGAAGAAGAAAGTCAAAGGTGGTGATGATAAGAATGGAAGCTCGAAATTGCATTTCAGCAAAGGCTCGAAGGTGTTTTCATGTAAGGATAATGAAGAAAGTAGCGAAGTTGATTTTGATGATTGGAACAGTGAAAAAGATGCGAATATCAGAAGTTCAATGTTATCTTCCTCCGACGACGCTAATATTTCTCTTCCCGTGAGAGGTAGAAAGAAGTCTTTAGCTGGTGGGTTTAATCTTGCTGATACTTCTGAGGATTTAGCGAAGAAAGGCGTGTACAAATCGGAGGATTTTGCGGTCGGCGATCTTGTTTGGGCTAAGTGTGGGAAAAGATTCCCAGCATGGCCGGCTAAGGTGATCGATCCGGATTCACAAGCGCCTAATTCGGTCTTGAAGCATAGCGTCCCAGGCTCACTTTGTGTTATGTTTTTTGGGTATTCGAAGAATGGAACCCAGAGGGTAAAATACTAATTTTTTAAGCTCACTATGTGTTTGATGCATCTATTTATACGACATTTCTCTGAAACTACTAGTTATTTACAGGACTATGGATGGGTAAGACAAGGAATGGTGTTTCCGTTTACGGAGTTTATGGAAAAGTAAGCAAATGAGACTTTTTTCTGGAATCTTTTGTTCTGTTCCTTAGTCTTCTGTGTCTTCAGATTTCAGGATCAGACAACCTTGTACAGTTACAAGCAAAGTGAATTTAAGAAAGCACTTGAGGAAGCAGTTTTAGCAGATAATGGGGTTGAGGGTAATTTGGTAGATGTTGAAATCAGCTGTCCAGATTCCTCTGCCACTGAATCTGACCAGGAGCTTGGACCTGCTTCTATAAGTCAGGCACGTTTCTTGACATTTATTTTATTTTTTTGTGGTTAGATCTTCAAATTTGCTGTTTTAATTGACTTGAGTAGACATAGCAAATCTGTTGAGGACATGTTCTTACTTTTAAGCTCAGCCAGTCAGTTCTATAGGCAACCTGTATAATTTCATAAGCATCTACATCTGGTAATATACTTTCTATTCTGAGTCATGAAGACATCATATATAGGCGTGGATGTACTGTTAGAGGCACAGTTTCATAGTTCTAAAACATTGTGCTGATTCTTTTTTTTGTGTGTAGGGGTCATGCCATGTAGACGTAAGTACCTGCGACGGCTGTGGCACAGTAATGCCAGTAGAATCTTTAAATATGACGAAAGGCTCACAACCTGAAGAGTTTTTATGCAAACACTGTTCAAAGGTTCTTAGAAAATTTCTTTACTTTTTGGTATTCTTTGGTAAAAAGGAATTGAATCCAAATTTGTTGTTTCAGTCGCGGAAATCCAATCACTATTGTGGCATTTGCAAGAGATTATGGCACCCTTCAGACGATGGAGATTGGGTGAGAACACTTTTGCTGAAATACTGACCTAAGTGATAAATTATTACATCTGTGTGACTGACACGATTGATGTAATAGGTATGTTGTGATGGGTGTGATGTATGGGTACATGCTGAGTGTGACAACATTTCGAACAAGCGCTTTAAGGTACACTTCCATCTGTAGATGTCAGTTTTTGGTTCTAAAGTACTTTAGACTACTTTCGAAGGATAAGACTAATTTGGTTATCATCTTAAGGAACTGGAGCACAGCAATTACCATTGCCCTGATTGCAGAGTGCAGCATGAGCATGCACCGACAATATTAGAAGAACAAAACTCAGTATTCAAGTATGTGGCTTCTCCTGCTTATGTTATTTGCATTGCTTTGTTTGTAGTTCCTTAATCTGAAAACTGTCCTAACCTCTGTGAGACAGGTGTACAGAAAAAACTACAGAGACTGAGCTAGCTGATGAGATTACTGTAGTCTGCAATGGCAT
The DNA here is from genome assembly GCA_963576765.1 of Draba incana. Classification (NCBI taxonomy): domain Eukaryota; kingdom Viridiplantae; phylum Streptophyta; class Magnoliopsida; order Brassicales; family Brassicaceae; genus Draba; species Draba incana. The sequence continues at coordinate 32,516,847 of OY755217.1, read as the reverse complement.
GGAAGGGACATATTTCCGAAAGTATCATGCGTAAGTGTTAGATATATCAGCCTTGCATTTCAATTTGCTCATTTAAACATAATTTTGTTTCTTTACTGGATATAGTTGCACAACACAATTTATTAATTTTTGGTATTGCCTGCTATGAAATGAATTTTGTCTTAAAACTAGGCATCTGTTATCAATTCCTTTTTGTTTAAGAGATGAGACCAACACAGTTATCTTGGAATATTGTTTTCAGAATTGAGTGCAAGTGTGGTTCATGTGGAGCAAGGAAGCAGCCACCAAGTGAATGGGAACGGCATACTGGTTGCAGAGCCAAAAAGTGGAAGTACAGTGTAAAAGTGAAAGGCACAATGCTAACTCTAGAAAAATGGGTACGGCACTTATACTATACTCTCATAAAGCTGGCTCTTATATACACCCCTGAAATTGGCATGCGTTTTTTTTAATATCTGTGCGAGATTTAATGCTGACAACAAGTTACCGCAGATTGCAGGATCTGGTGCCCTTACTCTAGAACCCCAGATGTTTGATAAGCAGAGGATGCTCGCTTTGCTGGAAGGTAGATTTACAGCTCAACTCTTATACATTGGCTTCCTTTTTGAAGTTCAAACTTGGTATGCTTACTACTTATCTTGTATGCGCAGAAATGTATGAGCCAGTTAATGCAAAGTGGACGACTGAAAGGTGTGCTGTATGTAGATGGGTAGAAGACTGGGAAGAAAACAAAATGATCATCTGTAACAGGTTACTACTCTATGGCCATTTTGGTTTTACTGGATTATACTGCGATTGTATAATCAAACATGGAGTTCTAAATTTTTAATTTGAACTAAACTTTTGAATATGTCTTCAGATGTCAAGTAGCTGTCCACCAAGAATGCTATGGGGTAAGCAAATCTCAAGACCTCGCCTCCTGGGTGTGCAGAGCATGTGAAACGCCAGATATCGAGAGAGAGTGTTGTCTTTGTTCTGTAAAAGGTATTACTACAGAATTAGCTCATTATATGTTTTCCCCTTCTTGCATTAGTGATAGCTTATTTTTGAGTATTGACTGTCCATTCAAAAGGTCACATTTAGTACAGAGGTGCTATAAGCTGAGCTCATTTTCCATTTCTCTATACTTCTTCTCTGAATTTTGAATCGGAATTTCCCTTCCATTTATGCAGGCGGTGCTTTAAAACCAAGCGACGTAGAGGGTTTGTGGGTTCATGTAACATGTGCTTGGTTCCGGCCAGAAGTTGGGTTTTTGAATCACGAAAATATGGAGCCTGCTGTTGGACTTTTCAAAATTCCAGTAAATACATTTCTTAAGGTATAAAAATGGTGGAAGTAGAATGTATAACCAACGTTTCCTAAGTGTATCTATAACATTTGACATCTGATATATTTCTGAAAATATCTTTTAGGTTTGCACCATTTGTAGGCAGATACATGGTTCCTGCGTGCATTGCTGCAAGTGTGCTACTCACTTCCACGCTATGTGTGCGGCACGGGCAGGTTACAACATGGAGGTTAGTCCTTAATCTGCTTAGTCTCTGTTTTGCGTATGATTGTCTTAGGGTTGTGTAACCGACGTTGTTTTCTGTGGAAATATTAGTTGCATTGCCTGGAGAAGAATGGTGTGCAGAGAACCAGGAAGTCAATTTACTGTTCTTTTCACAGGTTTTTGTTTTCCAGGCATATTCATTAATTGATCTGTTATGTAATATTGGAACGTACTGATCGCATGTAACATTTAACCCACTATGTAGGAAGCCAGATCCAAATAGTAATGTAGTTGTGCACACACCCGCAGGAGTCTTTGGCTCTAGAAATTTGCTTCAGAATCAAAATGGGCGCATCAAAGGTTCAAGACTCGTCTTGACCAAGAAGATAAAGCTTCCAGGTTCTGGAATCCAACCCCAAGCCGAACAGAGTCATGAATTTGATTCTCTTTCTGCTGCAAGATGCCGTATCTATATTAGATCAAACACGAAGGTATACTATCTTGGGATCTCAAATAATTGTGGACATAGGACAATTTTTCATCCTTAATTGTAAAAGGAATATCAATGATATTTGGTACTATCGAATCGTTGTTACTGCTAATGTTTCAGAAGATTGATCTGGAGGCGATATACCACAGGCTGAAGGGACCAAGCCGTCATTCTTTGGGTGAAATCGAGAATCTAAACTCTTTTAAGGCAAGTTTCTCATTCAGAGCTCCACTTATGTCAGTGTTTTACTTTCTTGGGACAGTTTCTTTCTGAATATCTCAGCAAGATCTTGATTTCCTTTAACTTTGTTACATCAGGAAGCAGATTCATCAGGTTTTACCTCATTCAAAGAACGGCTAAAACATTTGCAGGTAGATGTTGATAGAAGAAGAGTTTAATATTTTCTCCATCTTGTTATCCTATAATCTTAATAAAGCATATTATCTTGTTTAGAGGACGGAAAATCTTCGGGTCTGCTTTGGTAAATCTGGCATACATGGATGGGGTCTGTTTGCAAGGAAAAATATTCAAGAAGGAGAAATGGTATTTAGTCTACGCCATATTATTAATTATTTATGATTATGAAATTGAATGTGATGTGCATCTTGAAGGAACTACTAACTGAAATTCTTGTGCAGATCATCGAGTATCGTGGGGTGAAAGTTAGGAGAAGTGTTGCTGATTTGAGAGAGGCAAACTATCGTTCTCAAGGCAAAGATTGTTACGTAAGTTCCGATTACTTTTATTTACTTTCAACATTGTCCCTTGCTTCTATATTCTAATGGTCAACATATCGTTTAACAACGCAGCTATTCAAGATAAGCGATGAGATAGTGATTGATGCCACAAACTCTGGAAACATAGCACGATTGATCAATCATTCAGTAAGCTTCCCGAATTGACACAGTAGACCAAAACGTAGTAGTAACTAGAACTAACACGAGGTTCACGTCTTGTGCAGTGTATGCCCAATTGCTATGCACGTATAGTGAGTATGGGTGATGGAGAAGAGAACAGAATCGTCCTCATAGCAAAAACCGATGTCTCAGCTGGCGAAGAGCTTACGTAACACTTCTACTTTCCTCTTTCTCTCTTCCTGTAGAATAATAATATACTTCTCCCAAGCTAATAATAAACCTATTTCTGCAGGTATGATTATCTCTTTGAAGTTGATGAATCTGAAGATATCAAAGTGCCTTGCCTTTGTAGAGCTCCTAACTGCCGAAAATTCATGAACTGATTAGAGCTCTCCCAAGTCAAGTCCATTCTTGCAGCGGTTTAAACCGTCTGAAAATTTGAACAGTAGCGACGACAGTTGGAAGTTTACGGTTTTTTTCGATTGATTCATTAGATTGTACATTCGCCGGCTACATTTCCGGGCGATGCAATTTTGTAAATGTGTAGGATCTTAAGAAAATAACTCATAGGCAACAAAAGAATACTTTACATTTTATTTGATTTGATTGATTTTAAAGGTTCTGAAGTGTCCAATTGTTGATAGCTTTTAATTTCTTACATAATTTTGTTTCTAAACATCCTATAATATATAGCTTCATGATTTTACTATGCCATCTTGATTTTTTCATGAACAAGTAAAAAATCACACGGGTAAATATTATAGCCCTCGGTTCATGCTCCGTTTGTTAATGCTAAACCGGGTTCGACGCTCGAACCGATATAAAATTGAAATTTGACTATTCAGATCTGAGGGAATGAGCTCAGAAAGTTTGTTACAGGGCATTTACGTCATTTGACAATTCAAAATTTTCGAATTTGCTTCGTCTCCTTCGCGGGGTATATATCACTAGGACGCGATTCAGAGCTAGAACAAAAATTCGAATCAATTTTTCTTAACAAACTAGTGAGATACTGAGTGAGAGAGAGAGAGAGAGAGAGAGAGAATGAGGTTGAGATCTGGCGATGTTGGAGCAGATAGTAGAGGGAAGAGGAAAGCTCCGGAGGGAGACGACAATGGTAGAGCAAAGAAACGATCGGTTCAGAGGAGCCCTCTTCCGAGAGACGAAAGAGGTAGATGGATGAGAAGAGTTGTTCATAACAAGGATCACAGGAACGGGAAGATCCTTAGAGGAATCCATGGTTGTATATCTCCTCGAAGCTCTGCTTATACTTACCGTTCCAGCTTCTCATGGTATTTTTCTTATTCCTCCTCTAGATTACACGCGATTTCGAATTTATTAACGTAATTGGATCTGTGAGAGTTTGGGTTTAGCTGCAATTTGATTTTGAAATGTGTGTATGGTGTTTGATCTTACTGGATTTGATGGATCTAGAACTTTCTGGGAATTCAAAATATCTGAATCGATTGGATTCAAGTGAGAAATAGATGTTTCTATCGTCACTGTGTAGTTTCTGGAAACTGGGATTTGAATTTTTTTGTTCATATTTTTCGCTTTGGATATTCGAAAAAAGTTGAATCCAGATAAAACGAGGAAGAATTTTGAAAACCGATAGCTATATGTTGTTCAAATTTGAATATCGATCTCTGTTCGTGATTGTGTAGTTTCTGGAAATTGGGATATGAGTTTTTTCTTCATATAATTCGATTTGGATCATCAAAAAAGTTGAATCCAGATACAGCGAGGTAGAAATTTGTAAACCGATTGCTATAAGTCTTTCAATTTCGAATTTGGTTTCTTAGATCTAAGTTTATATCACAGATTCTCGAGTGTATTCTTCTCAGTGTGTTTTCTCTGTGTGTAATCTCAGGTTTGAGCAAGATATATGGACATATATTTCAAGGTTTTTGGATGGTAAATCACTGGTGATGCTTGGAGCTACAAACAAATGGTTCAACAATATCGTAATGGAGGAAGCTATTTGGAGATTTGCTTGCTTGCGTGATCTTCAGGTCCCTGATCCGTTTCCAGTTTCTTCGAGCTGGATTAAGCTTTATGCTTCAGCTTTTGGTAAGGAGGATAACATTTTATCGCAAAATTCCGATTTCGATACAATGGTGAATCTAAGAAACGATACGAACACTGTAGATGGGAGCCACTCTTACTTGTTCCGCCAGAGGGAAAAGCATATCGGTCAGTTCCCTGAATTGAATTCATCATATACTCTCTTAGTTTGGTAACTTGGAAAAAGCCACAATATGCGGAATCGATTTACTACTCTCTGGATGTTTGACATTGAAGTGGTACATTTTTGACATTGGTATTGTAGATTGGATGCGCATTGGTGCCTTTACTCTCGATTCTCGAATATCGCTCTTGACTGAGAGTTTGATTGCTCCACTGAAAGTTCCAAGGGAAGCAAACACTGAAAGGATGCTACAATCCACTGGTTCATGTGTTATTAGAAATATCAAAAGTGGTATTTGGATTGCAGGTAAGACCAATATTCTTATTCATGAAATCTTCAGAAACTTTTGCACTATATGGGAAAATATGTAACAATGCCTTAATGATTTTTCCAGATTTACAGCTTGTTCGTTGCCCTGTTTGTGATCTCAGTACCTGTGATGGTAAACAATGCTAAACATTTGATGCTAGGCACATTAAGATGTTGGTCTATTAGTTTCTGCAAGTAAGAGTGTTTTTTTGTTTGTTGTGTAGGAACAATGCAAACACTTGATGCTAGGCACATTGAACTGTTCCTTAATGAAGGCTACAAAGATGGAAGCTGGGAATACAATCTTATCGGATCTCACAAATTGCAGAAAGATGCAAGGGCAGCTTGTGGAGCCATCTTTGATCTCAAACACCTTAAAACATCTTCATCCTCAGGTAAACTTCAAGCTCAATTACACGAAATCTTTACCTCTGGTAAACACACCTTCTCATGAAATGAAAATCTTAATAGGTATTCTCCATCTCAAGTCTTGGACTGGTAAACCAGATGATTCTCAACCCAAAGCAGTCATCGCACCTCACGCAGTAGCTGTTCACACAAGATTGCAAGAAAACGAAGGTATAATAAATCCCCATATCACATTTGCATAATCAATCATCTTCATCAAGTTCTTATACACACCTCTGTATCTAAAATGCAGGAATCCTTGTGAAGTATCACACGATGAAAGCAGGAACAGACGGTGACGTTGTTTCCATCAGAATCTCCCAGCAGCTACTCTGATTATCTATCCTTCACAAATGTGTGTTCTCACTCACACAAAAGTCTCAAAAGTATTTCTGGTAAGCATATTGGGTATTCCTTATTATTTACAACTTTACAATATGTTGAAAGAACAATTGTAAGAAGGTTTATTATGTCAAACAATTCTATACCAAATCAAATATATATCTACTGTTGTCTGACTTTCTCCAGTACTTATAAGTATACTTACAACATTTTCCCTTGGTGCCTAACCAATCACATTATGACTTTCTCAAAACAACACTTCCTCTATGTCCTTCTCTTCTTCTTCTTATTACCTCTCATAAGCGCCTCGGAACCAAAACGTTGCTACAGTTCTTCATGTAAAGGAAACAGCCTCGACGTTGCTTTCCCTTTCTGGCTATTCCCGAATCACTCTTCGTCCTGTGGCTACCCAGGATTCAACCTCTATTGCAACGATGGTCACGAGACAGCCTTAAACCTACCAAACTCCGGACCATTTCTTGTCCGAGAGATAAAATCGCAACGTATTCGCCTCAATGACCCCGATAAATGCTTAGCTAGAGTCTTCTCAGCTTCAACGCTTCCGAATCACCTTTCTCTCCTCTTCACCTTGTCAACTACACTTTCTTGACCTGTCCTAAAGAAGACGTCAAATCGTCTTCTTTTAAACCCATCCATTGCCTTGGTAATTCCACGACTTCCTTTTTCGCCTTCCCTCTAGAGCTCGTTGGTTCAATGCCGCCTTCTTGTCAAGTATTCAAGACATTACTCCTTCCTGTTTCTTCACCTTCCGCCGTGGACCTCAATGATCAAGACCTATGGCTCAAATGGGACTCACCGGATTGCACGAAATGTATCGATTTTACTCCTTTATGTGGCTTTATAAACAATACCACCCTCCAAGTCAAATGCTTTGCATACGTTGATTCCGGTACGAATCCCTCTTTCTTCCCTCATAACTTCACATCTGAAACCATAAATTTCAACAAACATATCGAAGATTGTTAATAGGCATTATTACTATCCCAAGTCTCTGAATTTTGAACTTGACCATTTCTTTTGACAGGAAACCCATGGTTAATAACCCTAAAGATATTCAGCATTTGCCTATCCATACCATTCTTTCTGCTAGTGACTCCAGCACTCCTAATCATTTTTATACCAATAGAACAAATCAAGAAGGTGGAATTAGGGGAAAATAGTAAAAGTCTTGTCCCTTGGTCAAATGATACTCTATGTTCCATTTGTTTATCCGAATACACAAGCAAAGAGATCGTTAAGTGCTTACCCGAGTGTCAACATTGCTTCCACGCCCAATGCATCGACCCGTGGCTCAAATTGCATAATTCTTGCCCGATTTGTAGGGATTTTCCGAATAAAATTCCGACCAATGTTGTCTTGATTTGATTCGAGTCTATCTTAATCATTTTTTGCGCTTGTTCTTGTCAAGGTTGGCCAAAAATGTACGTGAGACACACGCGTTTCCGAGCGAGTGAGCGTAATGTAAGCTAAACAAAGACAGAGTTATAGGCCCACATTTTTGGATTTTAAATAAAATGGGCCTCAAATGCATTTATTTAAGTTAAGTTAAATGAGAATGTGTTTAGTACATGCAATTACTAGAGTTAATTAAGATTAAAGTCTCTAAGGGTAGGAACAATGCAATTAAGCACATAAAACTTCTTCTCTAGTGAGAGCTATAAGTTGCTATAAGATTTCTTTAAAACTTGGAAGTGCATGACTGATCTCGAACACCTTAGAGTTTCTAGTACGCGCAGTGTCGGCCCTGAAAATGTGAATGCCATAAGAAAAAAAAAGTTTGGGGCTATTGATACGTAAAAAAAAAAAAAATTGGGACCGTTAGTTATATACAAAAATACATGAAATATTTTGAGCCGGAAGCTCATGCTTTCTCTGCTTCTACTCAGGGCCGGGCCTGGGTACGCGAAATCATTTCATGATCAATATAGAGTTTATTCTATAAAAAGTCATACCAATAACAATGAATATAGTAAGTCTATCTATCCAGATCGTATCTTCTTCACTTATGTCAAATATCATACTTACCATGTTATCATGTATAGCCTCTCTGTATAAATGTTGTAAAAAAAAAAAAAAGCCTCTCCGTATAAATATGTACAAGTCATATCAATATACAATAATCACTTGCACATAGATTTTATATACAAAGACTTATTTAAGATGACTATTCTAATCCCAAATTATATTTATATTGTTCTATGACGTTTTCAGTTTACCTTTCTACAAATACTTACAATTCCCTTTAGTGCCAAACACCAAAATGAGATTCTCAAAACATCTCCTCCATCTCATCTTCATCTTCATCTTCCTCTTCTTCTTCCGTCTCCTAAACGCCTCAGAGCCAAAGAGTTGCTTCACTTCCTCGTGTGGAGGTCGAAACGTCGTCGTTTCTTTGGCTTCATCAAGCTTCAAATCGAATGAATCATTGATTTTGTCTTTGGCAAATGGTAATATTCTACTCATTAAATAACTAATGGCCATTATATAAAATATCATAGTCATTGACGTTTACCGAAATTATTTTACTTGATAAATCTATTAAGTACCAATTATATTACAAGAATGTTGTAACAAGTTATACAAAAAAACTTATACAAAGCTGATCCTTCACCGTTTCATTTGTTGAATACAGGATTTTACGACTTCATCTTACTCGTATTAAAGTTAATCCACATCTCCCTTATCGGGGCACTTATCGCAATAACAAGTTATGTCGCGTATGTCATGTTCAGCTCGGATAGGCTCCCCGCTGAGATTCGACGTTCTATTGCACGACTAGCTAGTGGCAAGACGCGTGGTTGTAATGCTGAGTCTACGATCCTAGAATTGTACAAGAAAGTGGAATTAGAGGAAAATATGAAGCTCCCGGGGAGAAACGATGTTATATGTTCAATTTGTTTATCGGAATATACGAGCAATGAGACCGTTGGGTGTTTGTATAAATGTGAACATTGTTTTCACATCGAATGCATCAATATGTGGTTGCAGTTGCGTCGTACTTGCCCGATTTGTAGAAACACTTTGAATTGTTCATTTTCTAAATGATATATACATTCTTAACAAAAAAAAAAAAACGAACGTTTATACGATTGCATTCATTTTTGCTTGGGACAAACGTTGTATTGATTTGATTTTGGTTCAATGTTATTTTTTTTTTGTATGGTAATCTTTTTGTGAGATGTTGCGCATTTTCGTAATGTTCATGCAAAAATTCTTCCTAATAGTCGTTGAACCTTGAAGTACCATGAGAGAGAGACACGCGTTTCTGAGCGAGTAGAGGCCCATTGTTTCGTATTTTCTGACTTTTTCCAATAATCTATAAATGTTAACTACTCTTCATGTTCATATCCCTTAGTGCAAAACCACATTATGACCTTTTCAAAACAACTCTTTCTCAATCTCATCTTCATCTTCCTTCTCCTAAACGCCTTAGAAGCAAAACGTTGCTATAGTTCCTCATGTGGAGACGTCGACGTTCGTTTCTGGCTATTCCCCAATCATTTTACGTCATGTGGACACGCCGGATTCAACCTCCTATGCACCGATCGCCACGAGACAGCCTTGAAGCTTCCAAAATCAACACTATTTCTGGTCCGAGAAATTGACTATGAAAAGACTAGTCTCGAAGGCAAATGCTTCAGTTCTTCTAAATTTGGTAAAAAACCTAATTTATTGTCTCTTCTTTTATCCTTCACGTACATCCAAAATGATAAGTTTAGGATCATCTAGCTTCAAATCCAACGAATCGAGTTAAAAAAAAAAAAAAAAAAATCCAAGGAATCCTTTCTTTATTTTTTTGGAAAATGGTAACTATCTACTCAATAAATAACAAAACAAATCAAATCAAAATCTAGGTTACAAGGACAATCAAGTCATTGACTTTTTAATTTTATGAAAATCACATCTATAAAATTCCAATATTACAACATGCGAGAATGTTGTGTAACCGTAGAATATTAATATGTAATTACTTAATGTTAAAATTGATTCTTCACCATTCCTTTTTTTGAACACAGGATTTTACGACTTCATATTACTTGTACTAAAGTTAGTGTGCCTCCTCCTAGTCGCATTACTCGTCGCTATAACCACCTCTGTGGTTTATGTCACATTCAGTTCCGAGAGGCTCCCTAGGCAGATACGACGAACCGTGACACGGATTTTTGCTCGCAAGCCGCCTACTGGTCCAGCGAAGTATCTGATCACGACATTGTACAAGAAAGTGGAGTTAGAGGAAAATATGAAGCTCCCGGGGAGAAATGATGTAATATGTCCAATTTGTTTATCGGAATATGCAAGAAATGAGATCGTTGGGTGCTTACTCGGATGTGAACACTGTTTCCACATCGAATGCATCAGTACGTGGCTCAAATTGCATTGTTCTTGCCCGATTTGTCGAAACGAAGTCTCACCACAAACTAAAGTTTGTAAATTGTAACTAAGACCATCATTAACGCAGACCCGAAAGTGTCTAAATGAAGTGTTACAAAAATAAAAAAATAATAAACTTTGGAAAAGTTGTTCCTAAAAACATGGTTAAGTGTCCAATATTGGATATTTTTCGGATTTTAGACACTCAAATGTCTAAAATTTAATATATTTAATTCTAAAAAGTTTTTAGACACTCTTCACCCGGGTCTCTGTTGTGGATACTCTAACGAACGTAAATAATCACACCTTTTGCAAAATTCGTTTAACTTTTGCATTATTTTTTTTCTATTCACCTTTTGCATTTCGTAAAATATTGTGCTACACTTTTACCACAACCTCTTTGATATTTTATATCACATTCTTTTGTAAAAAATTGTTAATGTATACATGCAAAATGCAACTTTTTGTAACTTCGGTTATGTTGTATGTTTTTTTTTTTTTATGGTCAACTAGTTATATTGTATATTAGATCGATCTCTAAAATCGGTTAATGATACTCTATCAAAAAATGTTGTGGTTTCGTAAAATATTTCACAACCACACCACTAGCCCTTAATTATATATATAGTAGGTAACAAGAATAATCTTGGGGGACAATTAGTGGCGAATCTAGAACTTATTTTTATGAGGGGCAATGTATATAAAAACCAAAATACAAGAGAGGTATAAAAAAAATTTAGTGCAAAATTACACCACAAAAAAAAAAATCCATATGGGGCAAGTGCCCCCCTACTTATCAATGTGGCTTCGCCACTGGGGACAATTGAACTACTTTTATAGGAAGACGTATCAATGTCAACTAATATAAGAAGATTTAGGTCGACTATTCTATACGACTATATAAAATTAGATATATATCTAAGAATATATTGTTCTATGACTTTTTTCTATGAATTTATATTAGTACCAACAATTACTATTCTTCATGTCCTATCCCTTAGTGCCAAACCACATTATGACCTTCTCAAAACAATTCCATCTCCTTCTCTTCATCTCCTTTGTCTCTCTCGTAAATGCCTCGAACCCAAAACCTTGCTACACTTCTTCGTGTAGATTCGGAAAGATAGACGAAAAGATCCACGTTCGTTTCCCTTTCTGGCTATTCCCCAAGCAACCCGAGTCATGTGGCCACACAGGATTCAACCTCCTATGTACCGATCATCAAGAAACAACTTTAAAGCTTCCTAACTCGGAAACATTTCTGGTCCAAGAAATCGACTATCTACATCAACGTATTAGCCTCAAAGACCCTGAAAAATGTTTAGCGAGACGACTTCTCAGCTTTGACGCTTCAGGGTCTCCTTTTTCTCCTCTTCACCTACTCAACTATGCCTTCTTGAGCTGTCCTAAAGAAGATGTCAATTCCTCTGTTTACGGACCCATTCATTGCCTTGGTAATTCCACGTTTTCCTTCTACGCTATGCCTCTAGGACTCGTTGGATCGATTCCTACTTCTTGTAAGATATTCAAGAAATTACCTATTCCGGTTTCTTCACCTCTCGCCTACATGGCCGGATTTGCTGGTGACCTCAACGACCAAAACCTCTGGTTGAAATGGGACTCCCCAAATTGTACTGTTTGTGAGAGAAAGACTAATTCAAGATGTGGATTTATAAACAATACCACTCTCCAAGCCCAATGCATCAGTTCTATAAACTCCGGTACAAACAATCTCAATTCTTACCTCTTCTATTTACTTCACAATCTTCCAAACAAATTTTTTCCCATGAGACAATTTTCAATCTTCCAAATTTATCAAAAATCATATAGTTTTCAGCATATTCTTTCTGAAAATATACATTAATGGTGGAAAGTTTCAAATCCAGGGAATTGTTTGATTTTTGTTTCTTTCATATCTAATGATTAATTAGACAACAACATGAATCTAGTTGGCATTTACTAATGACATTAAAATCATTGACTTTGATTAAGTAAGCAATCACATCTTCAAATAAGCAAACATGAAAGAATGTCGTAACATTAGAATATACTACACTAGATTTAAACCCCTCGCGATGCGAAGATTAATTGATTTATAGTAAATAATTATGGCTTAAAATATTTTAGAGAAAAACATACCATATTCTTAATTTAAACCTTAACTTATTATATACAATATTCTTAATTCAAATCCTAACTTAGATAATGTAATGTTTTGACAAAAAAAAAAAACTTAGATAATGTAATATTTCAAATTATAGGTTCATATGTAATTTGAAAAATATAGTCTCATAACTCATATAGTTTGAAGAATTTGGAAATTACTAAAGTATACATACTTGATATATATAAATATAATTTAAATCATTAAACAATTTGATATAACAACTAAACCATTCGTACATGTTTTGACGATCCTTCTTTGATGCTATTTCGTAAACTAAACATACCACTAACCAAATTTTCTTTATCTTTATTTTATGTTTGTTTATTTTCCATTTTAATTTCTTCCTTTTTGAGTAACTAACAATTTTGGTATTGGAAAATTTACATATTTAAATAATTGACATGTGTCACAATCTAAACGACTATTTAACACGTGTCGCGATCTCGTGAGTTACAATTATAAGAACTCTCCTTTATATAATAAGATTTATTTTCCATTTTAATTTCTTCCTTTTTGAATAACTAACAATTTTGGTATTGGAAAATTTACATATTTAAATAATTGACATGTGTCACAATCTAAAAGACTACTTAACACGTGTCGCGATCTCGTGAGTTACAATTATAAGAACTCTCCTTTATATAATAAGATATACATAGAAGTTTGAACGTTGACTTTTTTTTTTGGGTAAAATTTTGAGCGTTGACTTGTTTTGTTGTTTTGAAACAGGATTTCACAGCACAGGCTTACAAGTACTAAAGATAATCAGCCTCTCCCTAGTCGGACCACTCATTGCCTTGACTATTTGTGTCGGCCTTGTCATGTGTAGTTCCGAGCAAGTCCCTTCACAAATACAACACGCCATGGTTGCACGTCTTTCTGGATCCGTAAGACCGCAACCAAGCAACGAAGTCATCATCACAAGGACAGGTCTCGATGAGTCTACGATTGAGTCATACAAGAAAGTTGAGTTAGGAGAGAGCAGAAGACTTCCGACAGGGTCAAATGATACTCTATGTTCCATTTGTTTGTCCGAATACGCAACCAAAGAGACCGTTAGGTGCTTACCGGAATGTGAACATTGCTTCCATACCGAATGCATCGATGCATGGCTCAAGTTGCATAGTTCTTGCCCCGTTTGTCGGAACAATCCATCTCCGGCTCGTGAAGGGTGCAACTAACTTTGTATGAATTGATTTTTTTTCGGATTTAAGATTAATTGTTTTGAATAGTTTTGTAACCTTTGTATATATAACTTGGATCTCTTGGTTTCTCTCAAAAATTGTTTTAAATGGTTCTGTTTTGAACTTTTTTAAGAACTTCGAAAATATTTCGGCATTATCTCTAAAGATCATATAATTAGAAAGATATTTCTCGTAATTTTCCCATAAATACTCTAGGAGTGTCCGAAAAGATTTATATTGAGATATCTTACATACTAAATACGAAATTAATGAAAATTTTCCTTTTTTCTCTAATTTACTTTCCTCTATTCATTTTATTTGTGTATCTTTTTTTTTTTACCACTTTCTTTTTGCATATATAAACGTGTAATCACGTTCTTGGTGATCACTCTTTTTTTTGTCCACTTTCTTTTAGCATTATAAGATTTGTATATCTATCCTCTTCTTCAAGGCACGTAAGGTTTTTTTGTCTCGTACTCTTGGTGATCACTCTCCGTTTCTGATTCCTTTGTGAAAATAGTTTTAGTCTAAAGCTCAAGTTTTTTTTTTTCCGGGTTAATTGAGTTTGTGGGTTTGTGGCTTTGTGCAAGTGATGATTAAACAGACAGGACATCAGAAATTAACTGTGTTGACTTTTGTCTTAGATGGAAATCTCTCTGATGCATAAACAAAAAACTCTCTTCACTTTTCACTTTTCACTTTTTGTGGTTGTGATTAGTTTTTCTATTCCTGTTAACTATTAAGGTCGTTCATATTCGGTTTTTGGATTCATGTTTCTCATAGATTTATTTTATTTTATTTAAGTTGTTATCCTAATGCTAATTTACTTATAAGTTTCTTGTTTAGGTAGTCTATTAATTCCTCAAAAAAAACTCTAATAAATGTCTAAAGCCTTTGAATTCATACAAAATCAAAAGTTCTCATTCATTTCTCTCTCTTTATGTTTCAGAATGGATGCAAAGAAAGATGACTTCTCCATCAAGAAAATATCTCCGAAGCTTGGCGGAGAAAGAGGAACTCGAAATCCTAATGGTCCAACTTCTTCACATGACTTGGTCGAGCAGATGGAGTTTCTTTACGTAAAATTAATCCAAGTAATGAAGCACCGTGACGCAAGCCCTATACCCTACGGATTTATCCCCTTCGTTGAAATCACTCTCGGAAACTACAAATCCTCTACAAAAAATCAACCAATTGGACGAGGAGGAAAGTGGAACAATTTAGTCTTTGCTTTCGACAAAACTAAAGGTGATGTCTTAACCGTTACTCTCAATATCTTTCAACCCCAACAACCCGAGAAGTGTACCGTAGTTGGCAAGCAAACTTTCAAGGTAGCCGCTGATATTCCGTCTAGGGTTCTTCCTGATGCAAGCCTCGCGTCGCGGTGGTACTCTATGCAGGATATGGAACTGGAGATGTCGATTTGGTTTGGTACACAAACCGATGAGGTTTATTCACAAGCTTGGTTTTCAGACGCCTATCATGTGAATGCTAGTTGCGTGACCAACACTCGACCTACATTTTACGAAGCTCCAAGGCTCTGTATGGTTAGGGTTACAATTGTTTCAGGACATGATTTGTTTTCTAACGATGGAAAACGATCTCCTTCGGTTTACGTTACGGTAACCATCGGCAAATTCTCTCTGAAAACCGGAATTGCTTCTGGTTCGAACCCGTCTTGGAATCAAGATCTACTCTTTGTTACATCAGACCCGTTAAATGATATTGCGTTCATAAAATTATTTGACCGAGTCGATGATCAACATGAAGAATGCATAGGAAGTTTAGAGAAGAAACTCTCAGAAATGGTTGCGCTTAAAACCCCTGGAACTGCACCAGTCTTGTTCTACGACATTAAACCCCCGGTTAAAGTTGAACCGGCTGGCGATACGAGGCGGTTTGCTAGCACGATCAAGATGAAACTAGCTACTGATCAAGCTTACCATGTTGCTGAGGAATGTAGCCTATACTCGAGCGATTATCGAGCTTTTGCGAAAGGGTTATGGCCAGGTTTGCTCGGGAAATTAGAGATTGGGATTTTGGGAGCTTCCGGTTTGCCAGCGATGAAAGATTGGGGCGATGGTAGGAAGAGCACTGATGCTTATGTTGTGGCTAAGTATGGTAATAAATGGGCAAGAACACGAACTGTTATCGATAGCCTCTCACCGAAGTGGAACGAGCAGTATAATTGGGATATTTACGACAGATCTACGACCATTACACTCGGACTCTACGACAACTGCCAAATCCTAGCGGCTAACAATGACACAAAGGACGCTCCGATTGGTAAAGTGAGAATTCCATTGAGTAAACTTGAATGGGACACGACGTACACAGTTTCGATTCCGATACTTGGTTTAGGGAAAGGCGGATTGAAGAAATCGGGTGAGCTTCAGCTTGCGGTTCGTTGCGTTTGGTTTCTTAAGTCTTACCCTAAACTTGTAGCTTATAGTTGTTGGATACTACCGAAAGCTCATTACAAATCTCCAATTTCGTTGCTTCAAAAGGAGGCTTTGAGAGTACAAGCAGTTGAAATGAACTGTCTGAATCTTGCGAGAACAGAACCGCCATTGAGAAACGAAGTCGTGACTGATATGTTGAAACCGGCGAGTCATAGTTTCAGTTTTAGGAGAGCTAAGGCTAATTGGGAGAGGTTATACAAATGCTTTCAGTTTTGGTACAGTTGGTATGCTTGGCTTGATGCAAACGTCAGATCCACACCGGAGTTTACTCCTAAAGTGATTGCGGTTGCCATCGCGGTTATCGCTATTGTAGTGTTTACTTGGTTATCCAAATGGACACTTTCTTGGCTGGTCAAGTAATTCCGTGTTACTTTGTGTTTTTTGGCGTTCGGGAAATCATTAGATTCTTGATTCGAGAGTATGACAGGCACATCAATGGGATCCAACCTCCTCCTCCTCAATTGATTCTCTATGATTTAAAGCTCGCGAAACTCGACGCGCCAAACCTAGACGAGTTAGCTGAAGAGTTCGACTCGTTTCCTTCGTCGGTTAGCGAAGTGGAAGTTCTTAGGATGAGGTATGATAGGTTGAGGAAGTCATCGGAGAAAGTGGTGACACTACTCGGCGATCTTGCGTCGCAATGCGAACGGATTGAGGCGCTTTTCAAGCTGCTCGACAATTCATATATTTACATGGCCTTCTTGGTCGTCTGTTTAGTGGTCGTGTGGGCCTGTTACTTGATTCCGTATCCGGTTTGGCTTGTACTTTTTACTTTATGGTGGGTTGCTTTACCGTGGAGGCGCAACGATCTGCCCACTGCTGTCAAGAATTTGTTCAGAAGATTGCCGACCAACCAAGACCTCATGTTCTGACTCTGGAAGTTTTTTTTTGTTTTTGTAAGACGTTTCAAGTTTCACATTTTCTTTCATATCGAAGATGAAAATGCAGCTCCTGTTTTATGTAATTGGGATTTGGTGTTTAAAATCCAGTTAGTAATAATAACTAGTACGAGTGTTTTTCTTTTAAAACGTAACTGTTGATTTTGTTTTGTGTTTTTTCAGATTCTGATATGTTTGGTATTCGGATTCTTGTTGCTCATATACTTTCGAGCCTCTTCGACTTAGGATTGCTATGATATTTAGACTTATAACGAGTTTCAGAATCAGACTTGTAATCTGCTCAACCTGATGCAAGCCAATCTGGAAAGGCAATGGACGAATCGTTTGTAGTCGTATATGAGTCAGCTTCTGATTTAGGCATTATAATAAAGTTATAAGCGTTTCTTCTTATTATTCCATGTTTATAATAACATAAATGCTTAAAACCATTCACACAAGTCACTGATGAATCAGTTTCAATCTCTCACGAGTTTCTTAGGTCTTTACCAGAGGGCTTATTAGAATCAGGACCTCGCTTGGTGTACAAGGAACCAGCCGCTGATACATCATTCAGAAGGCAAAGAGACCGCTGCAGAGAGAGGCTGGAAATTAGTGTTCCCAACGAACCAATACAGAGCCCATTTGAGGTTGCATAGAGTATACTTTACTGCTTTGGTCCGATTCTCTCGCTTATTGAAGCTCTGCGTTATTGAATACGTCTCCACTTTGTCGTTTTCGATCCTGCAAAATGATAATTCTATATAAGAAACTCTTTTAAGGTTTTTGGATTGTACCATTTTGGAAGGAGAGTGGGGACTTACTTGAACGGAAGTTTGAGGCATTTCTCTAGTGGAATATTGTTCTCTTGATCCTTTGCGTTTGCGAAATCGGCAAAGTCTTTAAGACATATCAAATACAATGTCATGGCTTTATCGTACCGAGTGCTCCAAAACAAGTTTACAGGACCAAACCTGAAGATGATTATCAAACAGTTCAACTCTCGAAAACAAACCAGCCGTAGAATATGCCATTGAAGCATTGGGAATTACTTACAGCTCATAAGTGTTGTTGGTGCTGTCCACAATCCTCGGATAACTTCCCATAGGCTGTATTTTAACTCGACATCTAAAAACGGGTTAATGGTTAAGGACAAACTTCATAACAAGAGTATCAAAAATGAAGGAAAAGGAATGTAAGATAGTAAGTAACAAGGATACTGAAACTTCGGCCGGAAATAGTTACACATCATGTGGAGGAGAAGACAGGCTTGCCCCCAAGCAGCATTTATCTCATCCCACTCAACCTAATAATGTTTCATGTGACTAAAATTTAGACTTTATGTAAGCAGGAAGAGGTTATGCACTACAAGGAAATTTGCAAAGCTTACCGGTACTTTAGGGAGTCTTCCAAGACGGAAATTGTTAATTGTACCAAAATCTCCATCATACCGTATGGGAAATGCATCAATCAGTACGTTTGTCTTATTTAATAACTCTAAATGTGCTTGTGAAACTTCAATCTTCGCCAATATTGCATCTCTCTCTTCCTGTTAACAAGGACATATATCTTTAACACTAATACTAAGAAAACAAGTGTCATGCTCAATTGCTTATAAAGCCTAAACCTTCACAGACTCAACATTGACTACATAGACCTAATTAACTGCTGTTATAAATATGAAGCATCATTTAGTGAAATTAGGGAGAAATCTAAGAGTATCACAAGCAACACACCTGATGAGCTATTAGTTGAAATTCGAAATTGTTGAACTCTTGCAAATACCTGTACAAAAGCATGTGAGAAAATAAGAGAGAGCACTGAAAATATATCATTTGCCAATAGGGGAACAATGAGAGAGCTTTACCGATCTTCCAGCTCGTTAAAGCGATTTCCCTTTGCCCCTAGCTCCTTCAGTTGATGGTTTACCACAGCATTTTGTTTCTCTGTTTCTTCTATCGCTGCAACAAGTTTTCTTTCTTCTTCCTCAATCTAAATAGAACAGTAACGACCAACAAACTTGTTACATTACATTATATCCAATTCACATTACCTTCTTTTTTTCCTTCAGAAAATCAGCTTCACTAAGAACATCTTGTGTCTCTCCTTCTAACCTTTGAACGCATGCTTCGTATGCTTCCACATCCCTCGTCACATCCTCGACTTCTTTTTCAAGTTTATCAGACAATACCCTCATGCATTCTAGCCACAATGGCTGTTCCACCTACAAACCAAAATGCCAAAATATACTATCAGGTCCATTCTTTCCAGCGGATAAGATCTTTAGCAAAGTGCCAAAATGTGACAACTTCATACCTGTGTCTGAGTTCTGGCGATATCGAAAGCACGTGTTAAGATGTTAATAGTCGCATTAAAGCCAGAGTTATTTGAATGTAATGGACCATTTTGCCCCACTTCATGCGACGGATTTTGAGAACCGCCTGAATCAGGAGGCGACTCAGTCTTATACACGACTATTGCCTTCCCAGAATGGCCATGAGGACGCGGTGGAATGCTCTGAGCATGAGGCTTCTGTCGAGGTAACACAACAAAAGAGTTGTCCATGCGTGTTGAACCAAGAACACTGTTGGCTCCATGTATGGATGAGCCCTGCATAGCTGGATTAAACAATTACATTCATTGTGAGATTCTTAACACGATTCATTACACACAAGTCTGATACCTAAACTCCTTATAAGTCTAAATACCATAGCAGTAACTTCTAAACCATACAATCTGACAATAATATTGAACCAATCCAAATTCCCAAGTCAAAGTAGCTTGAGAGTAGAAAGTTTTAAGAACCCTGAGAGATATGCCAAATTCTATAGCAGTAAAACAATGAGGAGAAGAAAAATTAGAGACTTAAATCGGTAAACAAGAACCCTAAAGCGAATTCGCACATATATATGAGCTACAAGGATCCGATCACCAAACATAAATCCCCTGAATTGTTAATTCCCAATCAAGAGAGATCACCAAGAGCCCAAAAAAAACCCATCATCAAGAAGCATTGCAGAGAGAGAGGAAGAAGGCCCTAACCGGAATGAGGTGAATCATTGAAGAATTTTCCGGCGTACGAAGCGACGCCGAAGATGGTAAGGGAGTGATGACAATTTTGGCAGACCCATTTCGGAAAATTCGGATCCACCGGGAAAGTCCGACTCTTTTCTGGAATCTCATCGCGGACATGAACTTTTCGGAAGAAAGCTGTTCGCAAGCTAGAGTTTCGTTTGAATTTCTGGAGTATCACTCTTAGCTAATCAACAATCATGAATCTGTGTGATGCTTGATACGACTCGTTCTCCGGCTAAATTTCTCTCCGGGGAACAAAAATCTGATGAAAGACACACTCACAGAGAAGCTTCTCCGTTAATTATAAAATATGTAATTTAAGGAACTATGAAAACCCAGTGGTCTAGTGGTAGAATAGTACACTAGATACCCGGGTTCGACATACGTCTGGTGCATGGTTTTTTTTTTTGGGTGAATTGCTGGTGCATGATTTTTGATAGTAAAAAAGTTTTCCATAGATAATAATATTCTCCATATAATTTTTATCGTAAAATTCATTACTTAAACCAAATTTTAACAGAATTTATTATATATGTGTTTAACATTTGCATTTGAACTTGGTAAGTATATAGTTTTAAAAATGGAAGACGATCAATGTTTCAAGATTTAGATTTTGCTTTACTAGTGTAGACATAAACGCAATCGATTACGATGAAATAAGAACATAGTGAAAAATCAGAGATTTTCAAGTATATGAACAATTTTTCAAGAGATGAGATCAAGTTTATGAACAATTTATTTCATACGTATTAATATAAATCATTGAGGAAATCAGTGAAATCATATAAAATCATTGAAGAATTATTGAAAAATCATATATTATTATTAGCCACAACATAAGTGTTCCTCTTCTTTGGAAAATCTTTCATCGGTTGTGAATTTGTAGCACCCAAAATCTTAGTCTCTAATTTTCTAGTCACTCTGGACCATAACCCTTTAGCGTAAGCTCGATAATCATTGGCGTACAAGCTATGTTCATTCTTCAGAGACATGGTAAGCTTGATCAGTGGCTAGCTTGACTGGGCCATGGAACTGTTTTGTATCGCCTGCTGGTTCGACTTTAACCAGTAGCTCAATGTTGTAGAATAAAGTTGGTAGATGCATGAAACTTTAAGTGCTCTCATATCTAAATTATTCTTCTCTAATTTTCCTATGCATACTTCGTGTAAATCATCGACTCAGTCAACTAATTCTAAGCATACAATACAATCTAACGGATCTGATGCAACAAAGATTAGATCTTGATTCCAAGATGGGTTCGAACCAGAAGCAACTCCAATTTTCGACCGGCTTAACCGAGTGTAGCCTTCATGTGGATCAAAGGAGTCTGTTTTGAGTTGTTAGAAATCAAATCATGACCAGAAACAATTGTACGCCTAACGAAACAGAGCCTTAGAGTTAGGTAAATTCTAGGTCGAGTGTTGATCACAGAAGCATTCACATGAGATGCGTCCGGAAACCAAGCACATAATCGACTTCACCGACTTGTGTACCGAACCAAAGACCGACATCTCCAAATTCACGCCATAACCGTTTTTGGTATTCTGCATGGCGACATCTCCAAATTCACGCCATAACCGTTTTTGGTATTCTGCATGGAGTACCACTATGTTGCGACCCTAAACGAATTTCAGCGGCTAGCTTGAAATTTCTCTTGCCAATTATAGTACTGTTCTTGGCTTGATCAATGACTTTGATTGTGACGGACAAGACATCGCCTTTCTTCATACCATCTTATACTACTCGCTAGTTACTATTTACGGCAATTAGACAAAAAAAAAGTTAAAAAGAAATGCTATGATCTCAAGTGCAATCTATGTCACATAGATTTTGCAAATATTGAGGCACACAAAGAGCATCTCCATTTATGAAAATATTTGGGTTGAGAATGTGTCAGGCCATGTTAAGTCAAAAGAGAAGCGTACAAATACAATAATAAGATTATCCTTAAATTTATGTAATTGTCTAATGTTTTTTATTGTTGGTTTATTTGTTTGCAAAGTAAGTTCTCGTGAAGTTTGGGTGTGTCCCACTTTAAACACCACTCACTCATCCCACTTATACCGACCCACTTCTCACGCCTCCATGCTTACTCTCACGGTCACGGGTGCTTATCTTCCTTTTCAGTTTTTAATTCTGTTTTCTTATCGGAATAAAATAAAATCTTGTATTTTAATCTCATTAATCAAATGTATATGTAGCAGCGGCCAAAAAATCCCATCTAGTCAGCATTCATATACTTTTTGTTTCAAACTATATTGATTTGAGTAAATTGAAAATGGTACATTGTATAAACATAAAGTCATAAACAATCGAAATGTTACATTAAATAAACAATCGAATGACATGAATTTTATCTAATTTTTCATCTCTTATAACCAAAATTACAAATAAATATGAAAAATCCGTGTGAGGGGAACATATAAATTGTTTTTTTGTTTGGGCTCCATCGGGCTCGGGCTTGGGCTTGGATTTGGGTGGGCTTGGACAATTGGATTTAAGGTCCATTAAGATTATTCTTTTTGGGTTAAATTTTTATTAAAAATCTAACCGAACAATCGCAACCTTTCGGTTCATGTTAACCGAATAATTGCGACCGATAATCGCATCCCGTCGGTTCTTTAAAAACTTGCGCGCCATCATCGTCTTCCGACAATCTTTCTCTGCGAAATTTTTCTAACCCAGAAAAACTTCGATCCTCCGCAAAGTAAGTTTCGAGAGTATTCATAGATATCTGTTCGTCAGATTACGATTTTGAGTGTTGCGAAATCGTTTTTACTTACGGTTTTATCCTGGGATTCGTAATCGTATCAAACTGTCTCACTACGGGCGATTTTTCGAATTAAGGAAAGAGAGCAATCTCGACTCCGTGTTCGTTTTATTATCGAGAATTTTTTCTTCTTCTTAATTCGTGTTCATATTTCATTCGGATTTCTCAATTCGGTTTTCGCGGTTCCTACATTTGTCATTCTTCCTAAAAGCAACCAGAAACGATTTTCTTCTAAGTGGAAAGATAAAAAGGATTTCTACGAAGAAACACAGTCGATTCGCAACACACAAATACCGATAATCTAACCCTAAACCAGAGATTGCTGTTTCGGCGACCTAATCGTATCTTCGAAGAAAATCCTTGTAAGTATTGGTAAAGTAGAGACTCCAGTTGCATCAGAGTGTTTGACACACTCAAAACTATTGCTCATTTTCATGTTACTTGCTCAATCACTGTTTCAACTTACTAATTAGTCTTGTTATTGTTTCCCGAGAGAGCATTTGATGAATTCAGTTCAGTAAGAGTGAGTCCCATCTCTCATAAAACTGGTCATTTACATCTTGACCGTTGAGATGAAATTATTGATTGCTATTGATTTTAAACAATTGTTGGCTAATCTTAGACATATTGGTCAATTTACAAATCGAATTGAGCTTAAACTTTGTGTATTAAAAATATAATTAAATTACTTTGAGAATTGGAGGTTAAGTGCAATGATTGTACACAACTATGTCTTTGGTTACTCGTTTAAAAAGATCGGTTGTTCGTTTTGTTTTGTTTTCTTACAGGAAAAAAGGTTTGAGTTTTTTGTACGATACGTTTGAGTTTTTGCAGTTCAATTATGTTAAAAATTTGGTATTTTCTGTTTTAGCAGGGGCTGATTCGTGTGTTATCAACCAATTCTCCGGTTCCGAAACCGCCAAGAAAATGGCTCAATGACAACATCAAGCTTTTTAAATCCAGTTTTACAAAAGCCTACAAAGGTGTGAAACCCAATTTGGATGCGAAGAAATTCCAAAGGGTCGGCTTGAACGGGATCAAGGAAGAGTTTGGGATGACATGTTCGATAACCGACGAGAATGACCAAAACGGTAACCCGACGGCGAAAATGATCCACTTTAGGGAGACTATTACTGAGCGAGCTGAGTTTGATTATCTACTTGAGAAGAAAAGAGCAGGAATCCTAGAGTACGCTAGGGTTATCGGGTGAGTTGATAGATCCTTAAGATGATGTCTTGTCTTGTAAACCAATCCTAATGATGTCTACTTATGATTGTTAGCTACGTGGAACCCCTACCGCCGAGCTCTAAAGAGACTTTGGAATTCGACAGCATGATCGCTAAACAAGCACTTCCGCTTCGCTCGATTGGAGCAATTGAGAGAGGTTTCAAGGAAGCTGTAAAGTCGTGAGTGCTCTTTTCTCTTTGACCTTTGGATGCAAATCTCATGTTGTTACTGATTGTGTAATCTTCTATTCTATTGCAGGGGCTCTCTAATTGGCTATCCTGTAGAGAATCTCAGGATTGTATTGACAGGTGGAGCTTCACACGCCCTGGACTGCGGTAAATTGGCGCTGAAAACGGCTGCGATATACGCCTTCAGAGATTGTTACGCAGCGGCTAGACCGGTGATTCTAGAGCCTGTCATGTTGGTTAAGTTGAAAGTACCAAGAAAGTTTCAGGGTATTGTTGCTGCCGACATCAACAAGTAAAACCCCTACAAACACTTTTTTCTCCTTGCTCTATTTCAGAGTTAATAATAGCTCAACTTGTTCCGACTTTCAGGAGGAATGGTATGATCGTTTCCAACGATCAAGATGGTGACTGGTCACTCATCCAAGCTCATGTGAGAGCACATTTTATTTCTTCTTACTAATAATATCTTATATTTTCCAATCAACCGTAGTGAACATGTAAATTAATATGTTGTTTTGTAATAGGTGCCTTTGAACAACATGTTTGGCTACTCTACCTCTCTCGCCTCCATGACAAAGGTACTATCATCATCACCATCACCATCACCACTACCACCATCATCATCATCATTATGAATAATATATATATATTTTTTGATAATTTGGATAGGAAAAAGGAGAATTCAAGATGGGATACAAAGATTACTGTGCTGTGTCAAACGAAGTCCACACTCAGCTCGTCAACACCTACAACGCCAGCAAAGCAACTGATTGATTATGGTGGCTTGTCATCTTTGGTATATATTATTTGCAACCATCTTTTGGAAAACAGCAAAATCACTTAGGGCCTAATGGGCTTTGTCGAATGTCTTGCAACCATCTTTTGGAAAACAGCAAAATCACTTTTAGGGCCTAATCACTTAGGGTCTTGCAACCATCTTTTGAAAAACTATTTGGAGAACCACTTTTTAGGTTGGCCACGTTTTTGGAACCACCACCAGTCTCGACCATTTTCATAATTGTCATTCAGTTAATGGACTTTTTGCAATATTATTATTCACACAGTAAAATATTATTAAATTAGTTTAACAATTTAGCGTGTGAGCTCTTCTCTCTTAAGTTTGTTGGAATTATCCTCCTCCGCGTTAATTCGATTCGTTCCATTTCTTCTCGACCTTATCCAGTTTAAGAGTGAAATAGAGGAGTCGAGGTTTCGGAAGAAGACGAATCGTTTTTGATTTTGATTTCATCGAATCTGTGAGTTTTGAGAAGTGTTTTTGTGTGTGTGGAGTTGATTGGATGAGAGATGTCGATTCCGAAAGAGCCAGAGCAGGTGATGAAGCTGAGAGATGGATCGGTACTTGGGAAGAAGACGATTCTTAAGAGCGACCATTTCCCAGGTTGTCAAAACAAGCGTATGTCTCCTCAGATCGAAGGCGCTCCAAATTACCGTCAGGTCTCTTTCTCCGATCTCGATTTTTCTCGTTTTCGTTGTTGGTTTTTCTTCCTAGTAGTGGATAATTTCGATTTGAGTTGACTCGGAAGCTATATAGCCTCTGGTGGTAGTGAGAGATTTTGGGATCTCTTGTGTGTTCAAATATCTGGTTGAATTTGTGAACGAAATCGAAATCGGGTTTTCTTGGGAACACTATCGTTAGGTGGAATATAGGTTTGATGCCGTGCTAGTGTGTTATAAAATGCAGATTCCATATAAACCCCGAGTACTATTTGTTTATTGAAACTGGTTGTGACATTTTAGGTTTAATGTCATCTCATTTTGTTATCTGGTGTTGGTTTTGTGGACTATGTTACAGGCTGATTCTCTACGCGTACACGGGGTTGCAATCCCGACCGCTGTTGGGATACGAAATGTTCTTAGGCATATTGGAGCTCATAAGGACGGGAAACAAGTGCAAGTTCTTTGGATTAGTCTTAGAGAGGAGCCGGTAAATCCATTTTCTCAAACTTCTGCCACTATATAAAGCTTAGGAATGTGTCATTTATCTGTTGCTTTAATAGTCTTTCTCATTTACTACACATTTGGCAGGTAGTATATATAAATGGGCGGCCATTTGTTCTACGTGATGTGGAGAAACCTTTCACCAATCTTGAGTACACGGTACATAGGCTTTGCCCTCCTAAGTATAGTTTCACTTGCTCCCTATTTTATATGCGGACAGATCCTTTCGGAAAACACATGTTGTTGTGCGTTAATTAGCCTTTTATACATATTAGACACTAGTTTGTTGGGTAGAAGAACATTATCTCCACTAACAAAGTAAATCACTAACACTGTGTATGCGTGGAACCTTTCATTTGTGACATTTAGTTTTTTTTTTGATCAGGGAATCAACAGGGTAAGGGTAGAGCAAATGGAAGCACGGTTAAAAGAAGATATTCTCATGGAGGCGTCTAGGTATATATAGTTCACTGTGACCACAAGGTCCTTTAAGTGACTTAACTTTGTCTGCATCATTGTTTTTGCTTTGAGTGTAATCGACCATTTTCCTGGCAGATATGGGAATAAGATACTTGTCACTGATGAACTGCCAGATGGTCAGATGGTGGACCAATGGGAGCCAGTCTCAACTGATTCTCTAAAAACGCTGCTTGAGGTAGGACATTGGGAATGAAGCCTGTGTATGATCCAGAACATGCACCCTTTTATGGGATTTCCAGGTTTATATACTTATTTTTGCTTATCCACTACTCTGAATCTAGGTTTACGAAGAATTGCAAGCTGAAGGCTACCTAGTCGATTATGAACGTGTACCTGTGACGGATGAAAAGTCACCTAAAGAAACTGATTTTGATACGTTGGTAAGTCTTATGCTAACGAAACTAGTTAAATCATTTTTACGGGCAAGTTTAGCGAAACACCAGGCTAGTAGAATTTATATACATGTCATTCCTCTGGGTCAACAACCTTGAATGATCTTATCTCTTTCCATTTGGTATTTGCTAGGTATTGAAATATTGATGTTCTTTTGTGTTTCCAGATTAGGAAGATATCTCAGGCTGACATTAACACGGAGATAATTTTCAATTGTCAAATGGGACGTGGACGTACGACAACTGGAATGGTGATTGCAACTCTTGTCTATTTCAAACGTACTGGAGCATCAGGTACTTCACCTTCTCCAACCACTCAACTTACAAAGAAGATCAGAAGAAAGTCTAACAAATGCTGTTTCTATGAATCATTTTTTCTTTGAATAAGATCAAGGATTCCCAAGAAACAATTCTTTTGGGAGAATCTTTAAAGCTGGTGAAAATATTACTATTAATCTGCCAAATTCTGAGGAGGCAATCCGTAGAGGGGAATATGCAGTTGTTAGAAGTTTGATACGAGTCTTAGAGGTATTTAGTCCCCTTATGTTTGTCTTAAACTGATCATCTTGCTGGTCCTGCTTGTTCTTACTGGTTTCATGATTCCAGGGTGGTGTAGAAGGCAAAAGGCAAGTTGATAAAGTCATCGACAAATGTTCATCCATGCAGGTATTTTTGTTAATTTTAATAGTGAAGTGTACGATCTTATATATAAGAAACTGTAAAGTTTTATCTGACTGGTTTTCACTTAAGTAAAAGGTCTAAATTTTATTCATTAATCAACTTACAGAACTTACGAGAGGCAATTGCAACTTATCGCAGTAGCATTTTGCGTCAACCCGATGAAAAGAAGAGAGAGGCAGCACTCTCATTTTTTGTTGAGTACTTGGAAAGATATTACTTCCTTATATGCTTTGCTGTATATCTTCATTCAGAGGGTGCTTTCCTCCGATCTGGTTCGCTTGGCCATGTCAGTTTTACTGATTGGATGCGAGCTAGGCCAGAGCTCTATAGCATTCTTCGCAGGTACTGTCATAAAGTTTATTTTGTCTACATCTCCGAACATGTTATCTTTCTGCTTGCTTGTAGATATGGTTGTAACTTGCACCTTAGGTTTTCCTTTGTTTAAGTAGATCTCTGGAGTTGTACCTATATAAGCTGTGATAAAAGAATTTGAATGCCAGAATTAATCTGCTACTCCTATTTCAAACTGCTCATGATCTTCAGGTGTCTCATGTAAGTTTATTTGCCTCTTTCAGGTTGCTCAGGAGAGATCCTATGGGTGCCCTTGGATACGCAGCTATGAAGCCTTCTCTGACAAAGATTGCAGAATCTACTGATGGGCGTCCTCATGAGATGAGTGTCGTCGCTGCACTTAGAAGTGGGGCAGTTCTGGGAAGTCAAACTGTTCTGAAGAGTGATCATAGTCCTGGCTGTCAAATTTCAAGTCTACCAGAGAGGGTGGAAGGAGCACCAAATTTTTTAGAGAGGTTCCAGGATTTCCTGTATATGGTGTTGCGAATCCAACTATAGATGGTATCCGATCTGTCATTGAAAGGGTTGGGAGTTCAAGAGCTGGCCGGCCGGTTTTCTGGCACAACATGAGAGAAGAACCTGTTATATATATCAACGGGAAACCGTTTGTTCTACGTGAAGTTGAAAGGCCATATAAGAACATGCTAGAATACACGGTAATTATTTGTTTTTCTGTATATATCAACTCTTATGAATTGGTGGAAAAGCTTACATAAATACCTTTGTTTAGGGAATTGATCGGGAGAGAGTCGAAGGAATGGAGGCTCGTCTGAAAGAGGATATCCTGAGAGAAGCTAGGCGATATGATGGTGCCATAATGGTCATTCACGAAACCAAGGATGGACAGATTTTTGACTTGTGGGAACATGTGGATGCCGATTCTGTGCAAACACCCCTCGGGGTCTACAAATGTTTAGAGGCTGACGGTTTTCCGATTAAGTATGCGCGTGTGCCTATAACTGATGGTAAAGCACCCAAAAGCTCAGACTTCGACACATTGACATCGAATATTGCTTCTGCTTCCAAAGACACTGCTTTTGTCTTCAATTGCCAGGTTGAATTTACCAACCAGCTTGGATATTTTGATATTCTCTGAGCTTTTCTGTGCGACTTACAACATTTTCCTTTTCATTCATTCACAGATGGGGAGAGGTCGAACAACTACTGGAACTGTCATTGCCTGTCTAGTAAAGCTCCGAATCAATTATGGGAGACCTATTAAGGTTCTGTATGATGTTCTGACCCATGAAATTGTGGATGAAGATTCCTCAAGTGGTGGTGAAGAAAGTGGAAGTAATAACGCTGAAACCAGACCTCGTAGTTCAGGACGAAGAAGTGAGGATGAACATGGCCGTGCATTTGGAATGGACGACATCCTTCTGCTGTGGAAAATCACTAGATTATTCGATAATGGAGTTGAATCGCGTGAGGCTTTAGATGCTGTGATTGATAGATGTTCTGCATTGCAAAATATTCGTGAAGCTGTTCTGCAGTACAGGAAGGTTTTCAACCAGCAACATGTTGAGCCAAGAGTAAGAAGTGCTGCATTGAAACGTGGCGCTGAATACTTGGAGAGATACTTCCGGTTGATTGCCTTTGCAGCATATCTTGGAAGCGAAACTCTTGATGAATTCTTTGTGAAAGGAGAGCCTAAGAAGACTTTCAAAAGTTGGTTGCATCAGAGACCTGAAGTGCAAGCGATGAAGTGGAGCATAAGGCTAAGGCCTGGACGGTTTTTCACCATTCCTGTGAGTCATCATCGCCTCATTATTCAAGTAGAACTCTGCAAATGTTTTCTTGATTTGCCCATTACAGCTTTGATAATTTTTCTTGCAGGAGGAATTGCGGGCACAACACGAATCGCAACACGGGGATGCAGTCATGGAGTCAATTGTCAACGAACGAAGTGGTTCTGTCTTGGGAAAAGGTTCTATACTTAAAATGTACTTTTTCCCTGGCCAAAGAACTTCAAGTCGTATGCAGATTAATGGTGCACCTCACGTATACAAGGTATGCTTCAGAGAAATCTTATTCTTTTTACTATGACAACATTAGCGCCTAATATGAACCGGCAAACATTCATTTCAGGTCGATAGATACCCAGTGTACAGCATGGCAACTCCCACAATTTCCGGAGCTAAAAAGATGCTCACCTATTTAGGCACCAAACTACAAGAAGAAGGCAGAGATTCAACAGATAGAATAGTAGTTACAGACTTAAGAGAAGAAGCAGTTGTTTACATCAATGGGACTCCATTTGTCTTGAGAGAATTGAGCAAACCTGTTGATACACTCAAGCATGTGGGAATCACTGGTGCAGTGGTATGCCTCAAATCACATCTCACTTATAATGCAAGTTGCAAAATGCGGTTTTATTTATTCATATCTTTAATGCAGGTAGAAAGCATAGAAACACGGTTAAAAGAAGATATATTGTCGGAGGTTAGAGAGACTGGAGGTCGAATGCTATTACATCGTGAAGAGTACAGCCCAGCATCAAATCAGTCTCGGGTTATAGGATATTGGGAGAATATTCAACCGGAAAATGTGAAGACACCGGCAGAAGTATATGCTGCTCTGAAAAACGAAAACTACAACATATCGTACCGAAGGATACCATTAACAAGAGAAAGAGACGCATTAGCTTCAGATGTAGACGAAATCCAGTATTGTAAAGACGAGTAAGTATCATAAATCATCTGTTTTTTCTGTTTAATATATTTACGAAATGTGTTCCGATTTAGCTTATGGGCGATGTTTTTCAACAGTTCCGCTGGGAGTTACTTGTTTGTATCACATACGGGTTTTGGAGGAGTTTCTTACGCAATGGCCATTACTTGTCTCGTACTTCAATCTGGTCAGAACTTCGCAGCTCAACCAAACTCAAATTCTTCTTCTACCTTGGAAGAAGTTGATTCGCCTTCAGGTGCTTCTGATGAAGAAGCGTTGAAGATGGGAGATTACCGTGACATATTGAGTCTCATAAGAGTGCTTTCTCATGGTCCTCAAGCAAATCAGACGTAGATGGAATAATTGAACAGTACGTAAAAACCGAATTTCCCAAAATCCAAGAAGCCGCGAATTAGAATGTCGTAGACCATGAAATAACAACGCCTCATGGATCTCACTAAATCACAAGCTTCATCGAATCTTTTAGCATCAACCAAGGCTTTCGTGAGTATACTGTATGTCTCGATCCCAGGAGACAAACGTCCGACCTTGGTCGCAATGTGCTTTGATGATGAGATTGCAAGAGAGCGTGTTTGGGAGGGTTTGAAACTCGTTGAAAAAGTAATTGAACAGAGAGATGGCTTCGTCGTACCGTTTGGCGTCGCACATGGCTCCAATTACGGAATTGCAGATGAAGACAGTGTGTCGACACGAAATTTGTCCAAGACAGCGAGATGCGAGATCTTGGCGGCTTCGTCGAGATTAGACATCTCAATCATTGCCGTCACTCTGTAGCGTAGAGAAATTGGGCGGCGATCGATGTAGGTAGCGCAGATTGGACTACTTATTCTCCTACAAATACTGAAGACTTATTCTAGTTGAATTAATCAACCTTATTCAAATAACATTTAAACTTAAATACCAACTGATCCCAACGACTACCTTATTCTTTCAGTACGGACACGGTGGTGGAGGAGTTAGGGTTCAGTTTTGAACGGGATCACCGGGTCTAATTGATAATGGTAAGCGCACATCACTCTATATATCCATGGGCTTTTCTTCGAAGCCCACTAACAACTATATGACCCACATTTTCAGACTAGTCCATTCGAATTTTTTAAAAGTGGGTTAACGTCAACTCTGCTTCCGACAACATCCCGTTTTCGCAACACCTTGTGACAATGTATATCTGTCACTTAAGAACTTGTTCTTGGCTCTCGCCATATTGTAGGTCTCTCGATTGCCTCGCTATATCAAAACACTCAGTCCACCATTATCTTAACCACAACATAGTCCAAGCATCTGTTAATGGATCCCACATTGATCTAACATCTCATGGTACAATGCCCAAACATGAGTTTTTGAACCAATGAAACAGTGCCACTCGTTCAAGAGACAAAGAAAAAACCCAACTTGCTCCTCACGTGATAATCACTTCAAGTTCTTTATCATCTCTTTTCTTTATTTTGAAACGTATCCATTGATCATTGCTCTGAATGTTGAAACCTCTCGGGAGTTTATCATAGAGACTCGCGATAATGGTCATATAACACCTAGTCCTAACCCGCTCGAATGGCACAGTCTTTTCACCAAAACCCGAATCAACATTATGTCAACTGATGATATAGGTTGGGCCTTACGTCTCAGAAGTTTCGATGTAGTTACAGAGTAGGATAATCTTTCCCAACCATAACAAACCCTTGCAAATATGTTGTTCTAGACTGACATCTCCAAATACTCTCCATTTCTTTAAATCTAATGTCATACAAAATGATACCATGTAAACCGGCAACCGCAAAGTATTTCCCATCCACGTGCTGAACAGGCCAATTCAGGGTAATATATGGAACCTGGACCAAGAAATCAACATATAACAAATCTACTCCAGCAAGTGATACAGCAAATGAGCAAAAGGGAGTAATGGCTATGTTGATACGTAGCTGGAAGTTTTAGATGTAAAAGCTTAAGCTCGTCAGTGTCCTCCGCCTGAACCATGAGCAATCTACATCACCTGACGAACATAAGTTTTTCCTGAAACTCCTCTGTTTAAGCAACACTTTCCAAACGACAATGCAAGGATTCTATCACAAGATGCCTCCTCCGTAGCAAATAGTCCATACCCATATTCATCTCACTGGATGGTTCAAGTACCATTCATCAGCGGTTCGTATTTACAATCTTTGGTTGATTTTGGGGGAAGATGCAGAACTAAGTCCAACAGTTGACATCAATCGACATCCAGAAACAGACCAAACTGCAAGTCCTCTCAACTTCCACCCAACTGCAAAAGCAGAATTATCAAGCGTCCATGCAATGTTTATTGCTATTCCAGTGTATGCAAAAGCTTCTTTTTTCCATGAATTTAAAGTACCCGAGCCGACTTGTTTTGTGATATACACACAGCTCCTATCCTATGAATGTTACACCATCCTCCACCCTAAACCACCCATTGAGTTAAAAGCTGATATCTATCTTCTAACTTCAAAGTCAAGTCCTCAATAGCAGGAACTTCCATTGTAAACTAATCTAGCAAAATTCTAAGCGCAATCAACCTTTTACGTCAGACAAAACAGTCAACATATATCTACATTGGAAGACAACATGCTTAAAGGTCAACAGATAAAGAAATCATGCTGAGTGTGACGACGAGCTTCACTATTACAATAAACAAACGCATCAACAAGACAAGCTCGTGTACATTAAACATACAAAACACACACTTACTATGGCCATCAACAAAAATAAGCCTTTGCGTCTGTCCTCTGGGTATTTTCCACCCCTGAAACAAGAGAATGCAGGGTTTTTTGAGCATTCACATGGACACATCACATGGGCAGAGGAAGAAAACTAAAAGTCTAATTAGACATACCTTGCTAATATTCTGTCCAAAAAGTTCTACGGCCCTCACACAACCTGGTCAAGCAGAATCAAACATAGGCTTTAAGTAGTTGATTACGAGGTGTGTCTGGTATATTCCAAGAAATGCAGTGCAGGAACTTGTAGCAATGTTCCTTGTGCTATATACTTATAAGTAGCAACTAACAATCCGAAGAAGAGATTAACATCAAATATCTGATAAAAATATAGAAAACAAGACATACTCCATGACTATGATATCAAACGTGTCTCCACAAGCTGCACCTGAGATCCAAAAAGGTTGTAATCCCAGCTTCCACCGGTGTATCCTTCGTTGTTTAGGACCGGTTCAATGTGCCTAGCATCAAGTGTTTGCATTGTTCCTACACAAAGAAAAAAGAAGCTCTTATTTGCAATCTAATTATGGCAGAGACTAGTAGGCTAACATAAATCAACTTAAGTTTCTTTAATGGCAATCCAGTCCTACAATGCAGACAAATCGACAATAATTTCACATTATGGTCTACTCAACTCACATAAGATTTTCCTAAGGATACAACACTGTTCCTCTCAAAGAATCTGTTGGAAGAAAAAGACAATCCACTCTCCCACGGCCAAGAATCTACTCTCAGTTACCACAATTTAACCAAGTATCAGTCATTATACGCTTTAAATTGTCATTTGTCAAGCAAGATCATAGAGGGACTCATCAAGTGTCGCCTGCAAGTGTACAAATGTACTTGTCTTCAGAACAGAAGGAGGAAAATTGACAAGGAAAGAGTCAAACGATGTACATTCCAAAGGCGCTGACGAAATTTACCTGCAATAGTCGTAATGCGCAATACTGACTGACAGCAGGACCTTCTAGTTTGGTAATGACCTGCGCCATTTCTATACTTAGTGTGTGATTCTAAACATAGCCTAGCCTAACAGATTTCTACAGTTATCTATAGTAGTGACCCCATGCGCTCAAATTAAGGCTGGCACTGCTACTAGCCTAGTAACAAACACAGGACTGGAGAAAAATGAATAAAGGTAGAGATAGGAAAGTGGCAGCGAGAAGAGACCATTCTATTTAAAGAAAAAAAAGAGGACAGGACCAACAATACCTGAAGGAGGTGGCGGAGCAGGCAATGAATTATAGTCTGAGGCTGGGGTGTAGGCTCAAAACACGGAGACTCTGCACTTGCAGAAAATGAGAAACTCCAACAACGACACCCACGTTTGGTAGAAGTCCCAGGGGATCCAACTAAAGGATGGAACATAAAGAAACCGCATTTGAGTTGACAGATCAGTGAAAAAAAGTATAGAATTTTATACGGGAGATGTGTTTTGAGTGTCAATGTTGTCAACCATTGATTGTTGTGACAGAATAAAATTCAGAACAGAAAGACAAGCTGCCAGCATGTATGCCATCAATGGTAGTGAGAAATAGACTCTAGTACAAAATGATGAAGACTCTGAAACAGACCTTTTTTAGTTTTCAATGTAGCAACATCATATAATGGAGGCCAATCCTCTTTCTTGGCAAAGAGATCCACGGCAGCTTTGAATGGCTTCAAGGCATGAATCTCATCAAACATCCACGGAAAAGATCATCTGAGAGTCAATCCAATTTAGCTAATCAATGTGAGCCGAGCAATTAACCATACAATGTTGGCATAGAAATCAGCTATGAATCAGAAAATTACCTGCATTCCTCGATGCCCATAATCTAGCCAAGATACTCCCTCGACAAGATTTGTCTTCTCCTCTGATTGACCACATGTCAGCCAACATAGTTCAACTGAGTCTGTAAGTTCCTTCTCTCATCCATCAACCAAATCAAGAAGTGAAAGCTCGCCATTTCCCCTCGGTATAATACTGAAAGCTCCAAAAAACTACAAAGACAAAAAAATAAATAGAAATCAGGAGTCCTTCACACACAAAAAGAAATTAAAAAAAAATATATCCAGAAAAGATGCAATGACTACCGCAGATGAGGCAGATCTGCATTACCTCTCCTCTCCAGGAAATATTATATAAACAACCATCAGAGTTTTGCTGTCCCTCACAAAATTGCTCCTGCGCAGAGTGAAAAGAATTCGACTTACAGTTCTAATCCCAAATGCTACTGTGTGGACACATAGGGTAAATGTTGGGCTCGGCAGAGACACGTACAGAAAAAAGCACTTACACAGACAAGTCATCCCCAGCAAAAGGGACCTGCTCACTTAGCAAAAGAGATATAGTTGCAAATTCAAAACACAACTCCGAGGGTTGTCTCTCCACAGTTTTTATTATGCGTTTATCCATCAACTTTACTTTATACATATGAAGGAAGAATGATGATGTCTGCAAATTAAATCGAAAACCAGAACCAAAAAAAAAAATGTGAAAAGACGTACAAAGATAAACAGACAGCTAATTAGCTTCTTCACTACCATAAATGAAATGATAAAAAAAGAAAATGTGATAACAAAACAGGTAAGTGCCGAGATTTCATGCCTCTTGATCAAACGAATCAAACAAGATAGAACTGAAACGAGAGAGACTTAAGAATGTCTGATATTATCAACCTTTCAAAATTGAAAACAGGGATTTTCCTCATCCTTGAACATAAGAGTTATCTGCATTTACAAATCAGTAAACTGTGGGCTGGAGAAAGATTGACAAACTAACCGAGTAGCAGATGTTATCTAAGGAAAGAGTGAACACAAAGAACTTACAAGAAGAGCGATGAATTTGGAGTCTGGACTCCACACAGCTTGCAAAATTTCCCCTTCTTCTCGCACCGACTTCTCATCTCTCATGTATTTTCCCAACCTCGCTCGTTGCTAATTACGGGATAATCAACCAAAGACTATCAGCTAACGAACCCTGGAACCTAATTAAGAAATCACACTGACGAAATGCAGAGGTGATGAAGCACCTGAGAAGAATGAGAAGAATCCCAAAGCTCCAAGTGAAACGGAGAAACAACCAGCAGTATCCGGCCGGCGTATCATAAGGTACACGACTCGCTGCGAAGATCCATAAGCCATATACATCTTGGCTTCTTTTCTACCACAATGAAACGATCATGTCATCCTTGGCAGTATCTCTCAGAAATCAATCAGAAACATCCATAAGCCATATTCAGCTCTGGCCCAACGACTTGCCTCTACCTTCGCGAGCCAACCGTACGGATAAAAACCCGGCAATTCAACATCGCGATTGCCTATTTGCTAAGGCCAGGTTGAGGTTCCACGGAAGATATTGGTACCTGCTTTCTCAGTTCCGACGGAGTCGATCTGACTAGCTTCTCCCACCAATCGCTGCGACTCGGCTCGTGGAAACAGTTGAATCAGATTCGATAGAATCCATTTTATTGATTTGGTTATCGATTTGCGCCTTGTCCAACGCATCCAATCGATCGTAGATCTCAACAAACTTCGTCGATACTCGTCGGAAGATCGTGAATCTGCGGCTCACTTCATTTCTTTAACCTGCGCGATTCGATCCGTAGCTCCACGGCTAAGTATCAATGCGCCCCCCCAAAAAAAACTATGTAATTTCTTATTAGAACCAAACCGGTCCAATCCTAATATACGCATGACATAACCGGTACATCTCTCTCTCTCTCTCTCTATTGAACAGGTCCAATCCTATACACATGACATAACCGGTATAATCATAAATTAACTCCAATATAATTAATTCCTAAATTAGAAACGAATACAGTCCTATTTTCTTCTTCTTCTTTTTCGTCCTGTTATTGAACTTACCTGAGTTTTCAATCATAGTTGGTACAGTTGATGTCTCTCTCTATAGACCCGGTCCAATGCTATATACACATAACCGGTATAATCATAAATTAACTCCAATATAATCATAAATTGTAGTGGACATGTGTGTGCTAGTTTTTTGAATGTTTTAGTAGTTAACAATAAGATCAAAGTTTTATCATTCTTTGACCTTTAAAGAGTAAGCAATTCAAACAAAAGGGCTATTTGTTAATTGGGTCAGGCCCAAATGTCTAAGTATCAATGGGCTAAACTCTGTAATTTCTTATTAGAACGAATCGAGAGAGCTCATAGTTAGTTTTGGTACAGTACGTCTATCTCTCTCTCTCTATTGAACCGGTCCAATCCTCTATACACATGTCATAACCGGTGTAGTCATAAATTAACTCAATCCTAAATTAGAAACGAATACACTGTTACCAAAAAGTATTTTTGAGGCATCGGGAAGAGAGATGAGTTTGGAGGAAGACGATAAACGACGAATGGAATGAAAAAGACAGAGAAGGAGCAGAAGTAAGAGAAGAGAGAGTCTGAGACTCTAAGACCTGACCACATAGAGTCCAAAAAATGACAAGTTAGGGTGTTAGATAAAAGAGAAACCAAATGACATCACATATTTAATTTGATAAATAATTTTGTTATTATATAGTTGAACTTGAAGCTAAAGTTGAAGTTGTAGTTGACCGCCGATTGGATATAAGTATTATTCGATATATTTTAGCTATTCGTATTCTTTTGGAAGTAAAATGAACTTTAGTTTAAAATCAAATATATCTATTCAGCATAACAAAATCTAACATGCACATACATGAACTTTTGATTTATTTGACTTAGAAAAATCATGAATACCAATCTCTTTATTCTCTTTATGCATTTTGGTATGTTCGAAATCTTTAGTTTAAGATAAACTAGATTTTGGATAGCGTAGGATAATTTTTTAAAATTTTTTGGCTATTATAAAAAGTTATATCTATATTTTGCTATATAAATTTGTGTATGTTGTTGTAAATTAGAGTGTAAGTAAAATGTTTTGGATATTTTGTGTGTATAAGATTGTATTTTGTTCTTTAACAAAAAATAAAATAAAAAAACTTTAACAAAAAAATTGTATTTTGTTGTATTGTATAGATTAGTGTGTATAACAGGAATTATTAGGAGATAAATAATTCACCAAAATTTTATAGCTTTGACTAATAGTTGGGTTGATTCTCCTGGTTTAAGTGCAGCTACAAACATGACTTTTCATAACATTATCATGAACAATGTGACTAATCCAATCATTATTGATATATATCAGTCTAAGTGTCCTTTCTCTTCTTGCACTTCAAATGTAAGTCTTCTATTCACACTCGAATCTCTTAGCTACGTCACATTTTTCATAAATCGGGAAGAGTATTATAAAATGAGTATAATATGTTTATACACATTTTTCACATTTTTCATAAATGTGTATTATAAAATGAAGGTATTATAAAATGAGTATTATAAATCGGGAAGAGTATTATAAATGAGTATTATAAAATGAAGGTATTTAAGTAAATCGGGAACTTTTGTAGAGTATCTGAGATAATTTTTCTATTAATTATTTTATAAGAAGAAAAATATAAATATCATTTAACTTAATCAGATAAAATTCTAAGAAAAAGAAGAAGTATTCATTCATTCCTGTTTTTTATTTAAGTGAAAATGACAATCTTCATGTCCATGACATTATCATAAACAACAATCGATACTATGATTCGTTATTCCCTGTAAAAAAATCAGAGTGTAATCCAACTTCACCATCACACTTAGGTTAAGCGTCTGTTGTCCGTTATGGTGCAGATCTCAATGTTTTCTTTTTACCTCGTTCTAGCATTCATTCCGATATATTATTATTATTATTGGGTCTATTTTGGCTTTGACAAACACACAAATGTGAATCACACTGGGAGAAACAGAGACATTGAAGTCTAAGGTGTATTCTCCCAGTAAAGTAAAGACTCTAAGTGCAACAGAGGTTTATAGTAAAGCTTGAGACTTGAAGGAGTAAATCCCAACAATTATTATTATTTTTTTTATTTTTTTGATTTGTTTGCGCTTCTCTTGTATTGGTATTTCATAAATAAATTTGTCTTGTTGTTGTGAATCGATATTTGATTGGTGAAGTTGGGCGATTGGGGTTAGGGTTAATTCAATCGGTATATTTTCACCTCGATATTCAAAGATAATTAATCGTTGATTAATATTAATGATTTTTTTATTAAAAAAAGTCATGACAATCAGTTACTGTATTGTTAGTAAAATGAATATGGCATATCATAGAGCCCAAATTATTAACAGTTTTTGATGTTTTATTCTCAACAGTTTGGACTTTGGTGTTTGAATGTTACTTTTGTATTGGTTTTGGTTCATGTAATGCAAATACATTAGATTAATTCGGATAATATGGTTACTTTGTAACCATTTAGAACCGAACCCGATTGTAACCGTTTTTGCTTGGTTCTAAAATGGTTACCAAACTTCAAGAACCGTAAGAACCGAGAACCGAAAGAACCGACCTGAAATGTTCACCGGTTCTTTATGGTTACCAAACTTCAAGAACCGAAAGAATCGAGAACCGAAAGAACCGACCCGAACCGAACCGAAGAACCGAACGTCCATCCCTATTTGTGGGTGAAAACTCACAATAATAAATAAACAATTACATTAAGAAGAGTCACTTGTTATGTTGAAGTTCTATTAAGAAGAGTCACTTGTTACAAACTTTCTAATTATAATATAAATGTATGTATAAAATATTATTTTTTCTTGAAAACGTTATATACAGCAAAAGGTAGTGGATTCGTGAAAACTCAAAATAATAAATAAATAAATAATTACATTAAGAAAAGTCACTTTATTGAATCTTTGTATGTATATGTATAAATATTATAATCATCGAAATATGGTAAATATATGAGAGACAAAACAAAAACTTCTGAAAAAAGTAAACAAATATATATATATGCTGTGGCTGATCTAAAGGAAATCATTCCCTAAAAATCCAAACAATTGATGTGGTCCACAAAAAGTTACAAACCCTACTTCAGTGAAACAAACGGCTTCTAGTCTCTAGACTCTCTACAAGTATATTATATTTATTATTATTTTTGTATATATTTTCAAATAATAAACTTTTTTGCCATGTTCTTTTATACTGATCATGTCTTATTTATTCATATTTATGTTACTTCGACAAAAAGAAGAAGAAGAGGCATATGTACATCTTAATAGTTATTTTCAAGACCTACAAAAACTAAAGGTGAATTAATGAATTATATCAAAAATTAAAAGCATATATATATATATATATATATATATATATAAAAGTTAGGGTAAACGTAATCACAGATATTAAGCCTAAAACATGTACTTATATATAATATATATTATTGGAGCTAAGTATATGACTTAGCAATATTAACACTCTCATTTCTATTAGGCTTATGGTTTGATTTTGTTACTCTTAAATCTTATCTTCTTAACTCGGTTGTATATTAAAAAGAAAAAAAAAGCACTGGTGATTTATTTTTCATTATAATGAGAAAATATTCTGTTAATCAATACTCTCTCTCTATCTATCAGTTTCAATATATATCCAGTACGATACAACGTTAAATTTGTACCTCCTTTAAAAAAACAAAAACATATAAAATGTCACAAGCTTCACGCGAGAATAACCCATTAATTGGTAATAAAAGCAAATCCCTCTTGCCACAACATTTTCCAGCACATCCATGTTTCTGAATCTGAAGATTTAGACGTTGTCAGTACGTATTGGGTTATATTTGATTTGACATATATGGAGTTACATAATATACTATATTTGATTTATCAGATTTACTATAGTAATATATATATATATATATATATATATATATAAGAATTCAACACACAATAATATACATTCTTTTAACTTTTTTATTTCACGAAATGTTTCTGATTTGTTCCTTCCAAAAATCCATAAAATTGTGAATTGTCAAAAGGAAAGGAGCAGACAGACACATGCATGTTTATCATAAGAAAGAAACCAAGTGACATCATCACACTTTCGAATATATGTATACACATATTCACAATACCAAAAATCCCAAAATCTAACATGCACATGCACATATGTGTATTCTTCTTTCGACTTAGTAACATCATGATATTATACCATGTTATGCATTCTCTTTTTTTTTGTTGAACAACTGCAAGATTTCCATTAAGAATAAGAGCCTAAACCATTCATGTTATGCATTTCTCTAATTTCCATATATATATATATATATATCGAGCAAAATATATTGAGACATATATACTATACTTTTTTTTTAGTTGTTTCAACACGTAAGTTGGACCTGTTTTGTTATTAACATAATGAGTTTTATTTATGTATTTATACATATTTTTTATTTTTATTTTTGAATCATATATTTTAGACAGTTTACATGAATGTTTTATATCATACATAATTCCATTATTTAGAATCAATATTTTGATATCTGGATATGTAACGTAAAGAAGACCAATGGTTTTTGTTAGTATACTTACTATTCATCCATGTATGCACTGCGCTGACTTTATTTTGTTGACTTAATTATTTATTATTGCTAGGCATGGCCATTCAGATATTCGGTTCGGTTTCGGGTAGGACACATTCGGTTCCGGGCATTTCGGATAGAGGATTTTAGGACCCGTTCGGATAATTTAGAATTCCGGTTTGGGTTCGGTTCGATTTCGGATACCCAAAATATAGGGAAAAAAAACTAAAAAATCGGTTAAATTTCGTTAAATTTTGACAATATAACTAAGAACTAATAATTGATATCTTCATGTTTATAGTTATAATTTTGGGTAATTAGGTTATATCAAGTCTAAATATAATTAATATTTTGGGTATATAATTATATTCCGGGTACCATTCGGTTCCGTGTTTGGTTCCGGTTCTTCGAGTGTAGAAGTTTAGGACCCGTTCGGGTATTTTGTCTGTTCTGGATTCAATTCGGTTCCGGGTATTTTGTCCATACCTAATTACTGGCCGTGAAACTACAATATTTC
The DNA here is from genome assembly GCA_963576765.1 of Draba incana. Taxonomy (NCBI): domain Eukaryota; kingdom Viridiplantae; phylum Streptophyta; class Magnoliopsida; order Brassicales; family Brassicaceae; genus Draba; species Draba incana. Next base: position 32,474,204 of record OY755217.1, on the reverse strand, counting down.
AAAATACTTGTAAGCTAATAGTGAATGATAGGCATGCACATAAAAACCGAAACCTATAAAATACCAGATGGATGTGTGAGCTGGAAATTCACACAATTGAATTTGTGAAGATTCTTTAAAAGGAGCTTCTAGGGTTTCAAATACAAAAACAGGTTATGAAATTAGGGTTTTTCTATTAGCTGGAAAGCTGTATCAGTTTTTTATTAAAGATTTTCGGATCCCCATTTATGAGGATGTACAGGAGTATTTATAGTAATCTAAGTCAATTTGGCCAAGCCCAATTAGAAAAAGAAAACTTCCTAAGTCTTCTTGGTTTTCCTTCTAGACACAGCTTCTAGGTCGGCTGGGCTTTAAATGGGCTTTGACTTTCTGGCTTGACTTCCCGAAATAACCGGTTCACATATACTTAGTCGTTTTAGGAAATTGATTCTTCTTAGGGGAGATTGGACCCCTACAGTTAGCCCCCCAGTTCAATATTTTTATTAATAAAAATGTTTGAAATAAGGGTGTCCAGAACAAGAATCGTTTTCCGTTAGACCGCTGATGTTTTGAACGCCATAGTACTTCGGCGAAGTCTGCTCCGAAGTGGCCATACTGAACGCGGAGTGCTGTGCTCGCCTCGACGAGTTGATGGAATTGATAATCGGCGAATTGATTTGAAGCCGTGAAATTGCGAGCTGACTTGATGGAATAAGGTCGCGAGCTAATCTAATGAAGTAAACCTGCGAGGTCGCGAGCTGATTTGATGAAATAAGGCCGTGAGCTGATTTGACGAAGTAGAACTGCGAGGCCGTGAGACGATTTTGATGAAGAAAACTTGCGAAGCCGCGAGCCGATTTTGATGAAGTAAAATTGCGAAGCCGCGAACTGATTTGATGAAATAAGGTCACGAAGCCGCGAACTGATTTGAGAGATTGACAGCGAGATGGCGATGTGAAGTCACGAATTGACATTTGCGAGATGATTTGATAAATCGCGAGGTCTTTCGAAAACCGCGAGGTGGCGAGTAGATGAGGGAAATCCGTAAGGTTGCGAACTGCCCGAACATCAAATGCGGAAATCATTTGAGTCGAATTGAGAGCGAAGTCGCTAACTGATCCGAAGTTGAAGGAATTCCATGAAGTTACGATTTCAGGTTGCGATTAAGTTATGAGGGCGCGACTTGATCAAATCTCGAAACATTGCGAGATCATGGGGAACTAGAAACGGGATCTTGAGAACGCGAAGCCTTGAAGTCGCAAGTTAATTTAACCACAAACTCGCAGGATCGCATCTCGAGTTATCATGAAATCGCGGAATCACAAGTAGCTTAAATTCTTCCAATATGGTGATCCTTCAAGCCCGAATCATCGGCCCATTTAGAAATGCGGCCCACCTCGAAATCCGGTCAGCAACATGCCTATATAAAGAGCAATATACCTCATACATTGCTCACAATTTTTATTTCTCCGAAAACAGGTACCTCTCTCTCTTTCGTCTCTCGTTTTTTTTTAAAGTCATTGCTAGGGTTTCGACATTCCATCACTTTGCCGCCGCCGTGTTCTTCCTTTTTCACCGCCGATATCTGCATTTGCCTGGTCGATTGTTTGAGGATTCCGATTCACATTCGCGTTTACTAATCGATTTCTCGAGAGAAAATAGAAAATCCCCCTTTTTGATCTGAAATTATGTCGTCAACGGATTCAACCGAGTTTATAAGATATGCCGAGCTCCCCGAAAAGGAGAAATTGATCTGGGAATATTCTGACAGCGAGCCGCTTGTCGCATCAAGCTCAAGTTGCGGTCCGATCCGTGGTCAGGAAGAAACGAGTACTTCTGGTCGAGAAGACCAGACCAGATGTAATTCTCTTCTCGCCGACTTGTTCTCTTATCCCACTCCTTTCTCAAAGCAAAATCGCGAGACAAGGGACATTGTTTCGCCGATACGAGCCCCAAGAATGGATTTCCAAGAGGGAATTGGGACATCGCGTCCTTTACAGACTATTGCGACTCCTGTTGATAATGAACAACGACTCATTGTTGAAATTCCACACCTTCGCGACGAGTCGCCTAGTCCTGCCGAGCTGCCTCTTCCGGTAAAGATTGAAGAATGTAATTGGGCATATAACCCTCTCGCAGAAGCAGAAAGATTGGAAGCCTGGATCAGATCCGGAATAAAAGCAATCAAGAAAACGAAGCTGAGGCGAAAATAGCGTCCACCTCCGGGCTCTTCACGGTGCGACGAGGATTCCCTGGCGATCCTTCGCCTAGAATGCAAAATCCCCGATAATGTCGAGATGATTGCGCCATCCACTGAACAGCGAGAAGATAATCCCCCTGCTGGTACATTTACTGCATACGAATGTTGGTTTAGGGGTTTCTACCTTACATTCCCAATTCCCACAACGATTCTTCGATATATGTTGATTCATCACATCGCGCTTGCTCAAGTCAACACAAGATGAATTCGTTAAATGGTCGGACTTCGCGAGCCGATGAATGTGGCAAACCCATCGGGGTTGGTCACTTCGTTAATTTCCTTGAATTTTGCAAAAACTCTGATCTGGACGGCAAGAAATCGTATAACCTGGCGAACCGTCCTCAGTATAAAATCATAGATGACTTTCAGAACAAAGACCATGATTAGCGGAAATTCTTTTTCTTTGTACCGATATCAGCCGCGTCTGTTGAGGAAAAACACGCGGTGATGGCGAAGTGGGGAACTCTTGGTAGATTTTCTTAAAAGTTTATAGTGCGAATTGCCTCTTTGTTATGCTTCATTTAAACTTGCTAAACGATTGTTTTTATAGCTCGCCGATGATTGGGCACTCCTGTCCCTGAAATCGACAATCTGTTCAAGAAGCTTAAGGCTCGGAAGTATTTTTGGATTCGCCACTTCCATCTCCAGAGAGTTATTCGAGCTCGGAAGTCTGCTTTGAACGACGAGGGAGATTATCCATACCAAAGTAAATCTGAAGATCTGGAAATCATGCCGCACCGACCTACATTCCGTGATTTCTCAAAGAAGAAAGCTGTAAAGATTAAGAAGACAACTGATCTGAAGGCTGCTACCCCTGCTCCCGAGACATCCGAGTGGAGTATAGCCAAAGAAAATACTCCTACTGGAAAGAATGACGAGGCGGGAACCGTAGCTGCAAGTGGTTCTTTGGCCGTTGCTCCCTCTCAAACAATTATCATTGCCGACGAGTCCGTTGAACCGGAGCAAGATGCGAATTGAAAGCGAAAACTCTCTACTTCGGACAAAGGCAAAGGCATAGCTGGCGATGCAAAGAAATCTCGTCGAGACCTACTTCTCGAACCGATTCCTTCAAGTCCGCGATCTGGACAATCACCTACTCCCGTCAAACTCTATGACGATCCGTCTGCCAAGGCCGCCTTGTTGGCTAAGATCACATATCCCGGGGACAACTTTCTTATCCCTGACATGCTACTAAAGAGCAAACTCTACAAGGAATTCGCGTCTCGCCAGGCCAAGGTAAATTCTTTACTCTTGTTTGTTTTGCCTTGCTCCTTTCTTCATACTTCAGTTTTTCTGCAAGCATTTGCTCATTGCAACATAATGATCATAGCGTATAATCATGAGGTGAGATCTAGACAATCCTTTATTGACAAGGCCAGGAAGAAAGAAGAAGGCGAAAAGAAATAAGCCGCAAACAGAATGAATGAACTCGCTGCCGAACGCGACATATATAAGAAGAGTTATGACGACATGTGTAAGCATCTTCAGAGAGTTCGTCTCAAGAAGAAAACGGATGAGGAGAGAATTGTCGAACTGGAGAAAGAGTTATCGGCTCTGAATTTGAACCGCGAGAAGGATCTTGAAGCGGCTGCTTCATCTCCGAGGCGAATTGCGGCTGCCGAGATCCAATCTCAATTGAACCGCGCCTACGACTTGTTTAAAAGAATGATGAAAAAGCCGATCAAGAATATGTTCTCTTTCGCAAAGAGACGCCAACCTCCAACTCCTTGACGACATGGAAAATGCTACAGCAGAAGAACCTTTCGATCTCGTAGCCGAACGTGCTAAAATAATTGAGAACATGGTGAAGCTAGGATCTGCCTATGAGATCTTTGATGAGATAGCCGCCGAGTTGAGGAAGACACTAGGTATGAATTATGTGGTTCCCATTAATGTAAGGGATATAGCTGTTTCTCCGCGAGTCGAGACTGTCGCTAAGTCTGTTGGTATTAATATAGCTTCTAGATCCAACGATGGTGCGTTGGGCATGCGTTTGTGAGGTTCTGGCAAAGAAGTGAATGAAAGAGAGTCGATCGAGACTAACAAGATTGCCACTCTTGACCAGGAAGTTACATTAACTGATCTTCAGTGCGAACCAGCTCCTTCTGAACAGATCCCCAAGACTGGCAGACCGATCGCTGAGAAGCCGACTGGTGAGGTGGCGAGTTCAGCTGTCGTTATCGCCATAACTGATGGGAAAGAAGTAGAGGATGGCGAGCTGGTCGCCTAAATCCGTTGTGTTTTTAGGACTTGTTATTGTGTTTAAGGTTTTAAGACTCGCTATTATGTTTTAATGCCTGGATGGCTTTATCCATCTTGTGACATTTTATCTGCTTGATTGGTTGAGCAAAAATTTCAATGAGTACTGTAAGATTTGGATTTCGAGCGACTTGTTTATCGCTTTAAGATTTGCTATGTTAGGCGAGGCCAGTTAAAGCTCATAGGCGAGGCCTGTTATAGCTCGTTACTTTAAACAAATTTTGGTGTACAGATGAGTTCCACCGAATCTCTGACCCGATTATATTTGTCAAGTTTGACCAATGTTATATATAACTGGGTTTTGCGAGATGAACATTATGGTTTACGGACATATTCCCATGAATATATCCGCTCCAGTAATGAACTCTAAATTTATATAGCGCGCTTTTGATATCCGTTGTGGATGTATAGGTAAACTTCGCGATGAAGTGTTATATAGATTGCCATTATGGCCAATAATGACAACGAATTGGTATGGATGTCGCGTTTGGACCATTAGTCGTTTGCGGATTAATTGCATCTTTAAAATTTTAAGAGTTCGGCTAGGCGAAATCATTGTTATACATTGAATTTGGGAGTATGAATATACGCACCCATTCCCCCCCCCCCCCCCCTCTTTTGAGGAAAGGGGACAACTGAACCCGTCCGAAAACGAGCTGCCTACGTACCCTATCCAGGGATCAAGTCGCCCCATAGTTTGAGTCAAGAAACTTAGTACTTTTAGCAGTAGTACTTTTTTAAATGTCGCGCGTTCCAGGAACGCGGAATCATTTTGCCTTGCATTTTTGCGATCTCGTAGACGCCCGGACGAACCACCTTCATAATTTGGTACGGTCCTTCCCAGTGAGCGCCGAGTTTGCCGGCATTCGTCTCAGCCGTATTCTAAAATACCTCGCGGAGAACGAGGTCTCCTTCGTAAAAATGCCGAACTCACACTTTGGAGTTGTAATATTTGGCCGCCGCGGTATGATATTGAGTCATCTTAATGAGAGCTTGATCACATCTTTCGTTGATAAGGTCAAGCTTGTCGAGCATGAGGAGATGGTTGAGACCTTCCTGTTCCGAAAGTAGTCGTCGGCGAACACCCGGAAAATAGACCTCAGGAGGAATAACACACTCCGATCTTAACACGAGGACGAAAGGAGTTTCGCCCGTAGCGCGGCGGGGTGTAGTTCGATAGGACCATAAAACACCTTCAAGTTCATCTGCCCAACGACCTTTTTTAGCATCAAGTCGAGTCTTCAATCCATGAATGAGTGTTTTGTTCGACACCTCGGCTTGACCATTTCCCTGTGGGCAGCGAGGTGTTGATTTACTGACTCTGATTTTCCATTTGTCACAGAAGAGTTCGAACCGCTTGGAAATAAACTGCGAACCGTTGTCAGTTACTATCTCGTAGGGCACGCCGTGCCGGCAAATGATATTTTTCCAGACGAAGCTTTCGACATGCTTGTCCTTGATCGACCCAAATGCTTCTGCTTCAATCCACTTGAAAAAATAGTCCGTTAGGACCAGAAGATACCGTTTCTACCGAGATGGATGTAGTGGTCCGACGATATCCATCGCCCACCTCATAAACGGATAGGGCGCAGTGACCGAAGTCAATAACTCCGTAGGTTGATGAATGAAGGGACCATGACGTTGGCACTTCTCGCACTTAGCCGCAAATAACTCGCAATCTTTTATCATAGTTGTCCAAAAATATCCATGTCGTTTAATTCGGACGGCGAGTGAGCGGCCTCCGGAATGGTTACCGCAGGATCCACCATGAACTTCATGCATTATGCAGCGAGCTGCTTCTCCCTCGACACAGACGAGGAGTGGACCAGACAGTCGCCATTTGAATACCTCTCCGTGAAACATAATGAAACGCGAGGCCTGCGCCTTCAATTTGCGAGCCGCCCACTTTTTGGCCGGTACATCGCCGTCGGCAAGGTATAAACGAATTCGCTCAATCCACTTAGTGTCACAACCGTAAATTGTGGTCTCGTCGTCAATGGCATCCATTTCATGCGATGGTGGCGGTTCCTCGCTACACGGGTAAGCATCCTCTGGTAATTCCTCAAGTTGTTCGGGAAGAGGACCACGGTCAAAAGCTGTATTATCTGGATCGAGCTTTTTGTTTTCCTCCATTACATCCAGGATTGTATCTGCCATGACTGCTTCGGACTGGTCGAGGTCCATGGAGACTGGTTCAGCAAAATCTTCAGTCTGGTCGACGTCCGTGGAGACTGGTTCAGCAATATCTTCAGTCCGGTCGAGATGTATTGGATCCGCCACGGGACTAGCCGGCGAACTGTTGCTTAGACCCGCTCTCCGTTTTGCGGTTTGAGATCTTGTCAGCATGTTAACTTCTTTGGTGACTGCGATACTTGGTTTTTAAATGAACTCGATCGGGATGATTCTTTGAAGAGCTTCATCCGGCTGCGTCGATGAGCCGAGTGAAGCGAGGGCCTCTGCTTGCGAGTTCTCTGCCCTCAGAATTCTGGTCAAAGGAGCAGGAAGCCATCAACAACAGTATATCAACCGAGCTCAAAACCCTGACAGCAGCTAGCCGCGCACGAGACAGAGGGATGTTTCGACGACCTGCATCTCGTATCATCCCAACGACTCTGATCTCAATTCTAGCCAGTGCCCCTCGGGCTCGCGGACCGGTTGATGATCTCACCATGGGGTGAACTGAAGAAGAGCGAAACACAGATGACACCAATTCAACGCCAAGCCGACAAAGAAGAAAATTTCACTAAGTTAATTTACATGAACTACGAGGTGGCTTGATTCTTGCTAAAGGTACGTAGGCAGCTCGTCTTCGGATGGGTACAACTACCCCTTCCTTTAAAAAAAAAGGGGGGAGTGGGTACGTATATCTTATACTCTCACCGGACAGTCAAAAAATCAACAACATCCCTCGCGGATGGCTTCAAAGCGAATAACATTCTTCATGGATAACTTATATCTTAAACATATATTTATCGTTGTTGTTGGCCACAACAACGGTCTACTACATCCTTTACAGATTTAATTATCACATCCTAGCGGATTCAAAGCGCGCTATATAAATTCTAAGTGTTCATATTCGGAGCAAGGGGGTTCGCGGGAATACTCTTGTAGCCCGAAATGATCAATCTCAAAACCTATTTACCTAATCGCTGGTCTAAAAACGCTAAGTGTTCAATAGTGGAGCAGGCGTGTTCGTGGGAACACTCTTGTAAACCAGAATGTTCAATTAAAAAACCCAGCTACCAAATTGCTGGTCTAAAATAAAACAATTTAAGTAGTAGCTCGCCTATTACGCCTAACTGAAAACGCTAAAACAAGCAAGTAGACGTCACAAAAACAGCGGCAAGCTCTTATCTTCTAGAAAACAATGCCACTCAGTCCGCTAATATCTTTAGCAACATATCTTCATCCATTTCGCTGGAATTTTTGACAGTGGACTCGCCAATTTGACTGCAATATTATCAGTCGGCTCGCCACAAAACTTCTTCGAACCTGCTCGCCGCTAAGCGTCTTAAAACCGCCTCGTCGCTAAACTTCTTTAGATACCTTGACGCTAAACGCACTCGGTTGGTTCGCCGTTAATCTTCAACAATATTCCATCTCGGCTCGCCGGTTGTTTCCACATCACGAAGGCATCATGCACCTCGCCCTTATATTCAGGAAAACGACATCGAGTAGCTCGGCTCGTCGAAAATTCGCCATTGGGCTCGTCGTAGACTCGAAAACGAGTCCTCGTCGTTGGGCTCATCGAACTCAAAGATGAAATCGAGATTCTACTATGTCATTCGATCAAGCAGCACACAAAAAAAAAATATATATATTTTTTCGGTTGGTTCCTAAATTTCAATTATAAACCTGAAGATATTAGTTATTTTTTCGGCTATTTCGGGTGGTTTGGGTATTTCGGGTATATTTTGGTATTACATGTATATTTTCTTCGGGGTTTCAAGTATATTTTTGGTATTACGCTATATTTTCTATATTTCGAATATAATTTAGGTTTTCCTGGTATTGAATACCCAAACTGGTTGAGACTCGAAATTTTTCGAGTACCGAAAATATTTATGTACCTATTGGATCCTGAATTCTCCTATCCGGAACCAAACCAAATACCCGAATGACCATGCCTAGTACTTAATGAATTAAAGCATTAGGATTAGTAATCGATATTTTGGAAGTAGAATGAATTTTATCGTCCATATATATATATTTGGTGATTTAGATAGTTATGTGAATGTTATATATATATTATTAGATTATTTGGGAAAAAATATTGATGTCTAGATATGTGAAGACCAATGATTTTGGTTATCATATAGTATTAGACTCCAGAGTGTAGATCCCAATACTATATATATATATCCAAATCGGAAATAATTGTTTCTTGACCTAATTAACACATGGGACTAAACTCAATAATCTATACTCAAAATAGCTACTTGACCTAATTAACACACATCATGGGACTGATATAACCCAAATCAAGAAAGGATATATAATTCTTCCCCACCGTATATATATAGCTTGTTTCACATTTACAGCAACACTAAAGACTAATCAAATTTCTCTTAGAGCGCATGCAGCGGTGAAATTTGGTGGGTTTCATAAGCCCAAAAAAAAGAGTAAAAATGGATATGATAATTACTTTGGGTCTGATACGTTTCACTCCACTGAGTTTATTGATACCGTATCAAAAGGTTACGTGGCAACCACTGATTTGTTGCAGCTAATTTTCAATGGGGAAGACTAAAAAAAAAAAAAAAATCATTTGATAATCTTTTGGTTTTCTCTCAGCCGACGGAGAAAACGAGTGGTCTTCTTCTCCATCATCACTCCTTCCTCCGCCTTCGACGACGACCATCATCTCCGCCGCAACTCCCCACCGAAAGCCTCCGATGCTCTTCCTCTCCCTCTCTACCTCACAAAAGCCGTCTTCTTCACGCTCTTCTTCTCCGTCGCGTATTACCTCCTTCACCGGTGGCGCGACAAGATCCGGTACAATACAATTCTCCACGTCGTCACAATCACCGAGCTCGGTGCGATTATCGCTCTAAGCGCCTCTTTTATCTATCTCCTAGTGTTTTTCGGTATCGATTTCGTTCAATCGTTTATCTCACGCGCTTCCGCCGACACCTGGGAAGAAGATCTCGCCGAAGACCACCGCCTCGTCACTGGCTCTCCACCACCTCCGGTCGTCTCCTTATCGAATTATCAAATCAGGACCCGATTGTAACTGAATCGTTACCCGAAGAAGACGAAGAGATTGTGAAATCCGTAACAATAAAAAAATATAAAAAATTGCTTATGAAAAGTTTCATTGCTGCGTACAAATATCAAAATAAAATTTCACATTAAAAAAATATAAAAAATAATACTAAAAATATGTTTATGAAACTTTGTGAGTTTTATGGCTGCACATGCTCTTATTATATCTAAGGGAAAAAAATGTCATATAGGACAAAATATTCCTCTTGCCGAGACTCTCTCAACATACACGATTTTAAGTCAAACATTATTATTTGGTCTAGGCGGGACACAGCTCCCCCATACATATTTAAAAGACGCTTTTTTGGTCAATTTTCATTTGAGCTTTAAAAGAGTTAGAACTTGGATAAGTATATAGGAGCGGTGTGAGAGTGACAGGTGGCGCGTAGGTCAAGCACAACATAAGATCTTGGCGGCGATGTACAGCCGGATGGTGGAGTGTATGGAGCGGTAAAGGGAGGTCCGTTGATGGTATTGGCGAATGAGTGGCGGAGGAGGACATGGGAGCACGACAGTGTGAGATGATCGGACGGTAATGGCCGCGTGAGTTCCTCGTACTTCTGACCGGAGAGAGGTCAAAGCCGATTTGAGAAATCGGTCCGGCGAAGAAGGAGGTGGAAGCAAGCAAATGTAATGAAGAAGTTAACGGCGCCGGCCGTATTGCTTTATCTCCGACATTATAGCTTCTGGGTATTGATTATCTGAGATCGCCGATGCAAAAGCAGTGGAAAGAAAATGTCGAGCCTGGAGGCCTGCGGAGTGAGAGTGACAGGTGGGTATTAGAATAGATGTATATTGGTTTAGTGTATATAACAATAGTGTACAGCTTTTAATTCTAATAACAAGAAATTAATCTGAAACAAACTTTTCTCTCTCATTTCCTTCACCATTTCTTGTTCGTAATAGTGGGGTCCAGCTGTTGCAACGGAATTCAAAAGTTATTCTACCGTCACGTGAGGTTAATTATATGCTGCCTACGTGTTAAATTATATGAGGCCACTGGTGAAAACTTTGTGTCACTGTTATGTATCTCTAGCCTTTCTCACTCCCTCTCTCTCCGTTCACTGAGAACTTCCCTTCTTATGCCCTCCATGGCGGTTCATATATACAGACAGCTTTAACGTGATTCTCTCTTCTTCTTCTTTTTCTCTCCCTGGGTCTGAGTTTTTCTTAAGTTAAAGCATGTTTTACTCTCGTCAGCTTCTAGCCCGAAAAGCTCCGTGGGGTCAGATATGGTGAGTAAACAGAGGTTTCATGATTTTTGCAAGCTTTTTTTCTGTATGGAGCTACTTGTTCTGATTTTGAATATCGCATGGGAACTTCTTCGTCCTGATCAAGCATTTGTTACTGCTTTAAACGATCGATTTGGTTTCCGTTGTTTGATCTTACTGCTTTAAACGATCAAGCATTGCATCTCACCGTTGTTTTTTTTTCTTCTTCTTTTCAAGGATGGCCGCTACGTTGCACGCGAAGATCAATAGGAATAAACTGGACAAACTCGATATCATACAAATCCGGTGAGAGGAGATTTGTTCGCCATTTTTTTTTGTATCTGTTTTGATTTTTGGGTGGTCCTCCAATGACTTCCATGATGACGGACGTTCATTTTTTTTTTCGGGATGATTCTTTCTCACAGCGAAGGGATTTTGAATCCGTCGGTTCCGAAGGCTCGCAGACTTTCTGGGATTTTAATGGGTACGCTTAACAAACTTTAACTTTTTTCAGTCCTTCTCATTCTGGGTTTGATGATTCTTAGTGTCTTGTCTCTTTATTAGGTGGTATTATGAACGTTTATGAGAGGAAAGTGAAGCTACTATTCGGTAATTTTCGGATTCAATCATAAATCTCAATTCAGGATTTCAATCCTCTTTTCCTAACTGATCACATTGTTCTTTTCTGGATTTCCCTTTAATATTCAGATGACGTAACTCGCTTTCTGGTAATCAAACTTTCTCCGATACTCTTTTTTTAATTTCGTCAAAATCACATTCACGTATTATTTTTTTCTGGGTTTTTATATGTGTTTATTTTCTTAGGTCGAAGTTAACCGGACCTGGGAAACAAAATCTGTTCCGGATCCCACTTTACTGCCGAAAGGAAAAACGGTGCATTACTATTTCACTTTTTCTTTGTTTATCGTAATGCCATTGGAAGATTCTGAGGAAAAATAGAAATGATTGGCGTGCTGGGTTTTGTTTGTCATTGAAGGAAAATCCAAAATATGACAAATTTCCCGATTCAACGGTAGAAATGATTGATGTGTTGGGTTTTTATTTGCAGGAAAGAGGCTGTTACGTTGCCTGTGAACGAAGAAGCCGATTTGGGAGTCGTAATATTCCCAACGCTGCCAGGTTCATGGATTACCAGCCGACTACTTATTTTTCCATGGTAAGCCAGTTTGTCTTGTCTTGGTCTGACTTTGTTAGCTAAACTAAGTAATTATATTATTTGGGCTTCAACCAAACCGATGGCCCATTAACACAAAACAACCTCAAAGCCAACTTTGTTGACTTTTTCCTTGTGTTGACTCTTCTCTTCTGCGACAACTTCGTTGCTTTTGCTTTCTCTGTTCTAAGTAATTATATTATTTGGGTTTTGCAATTGCAATTTAGATGTAATAAGAAAAGTTAGAGATTAGTTCCAACAAGATTCCAATTTTAAGAAAAAAATATATAACAATATGGTCATATTTTACTAAACTATCTTTTATATATATATATATGCGTATAAAATCTATAATTATTAATTTATACTACTATTGGATTTATGTTTTTAGATTATGTCTGTTAGACATTGTTCCACATCCATCTTTGACAAACTGAGTTTGCTAAAGAAGGAGATCGAGTACGAGAACCTTATGTCTCCACCGAAAAACCTAAGTAAGAAGGAAATGGATGCCATTTATGCGAAGACACTAAAATTGGGTCTTAGAGTTGATACGAGTGATCTGTTTGCAATGGTTGAGAAGGTAAAAAAATAAAACTAAATAATTAATTATGTTTTTTTGAATAAGAATCAATGGAAACTGATTTTGATTCATTATTGTAGTGGATTAAAGAGGAGGAGTCCGGTCGTTTTGCCCAGTCCATAAAACTCGGTAATTCGATAGTAGGGGATGTGAAAGATTGCTGATGCAGGAGACGGTTACAAAGTCTAATGTTTTCCTTTTTACTCTTGGTTTTGATATTTTCCATTGTTTTTAGTTTTCTATTTTGTTTAAGATTTTCTATTCTATGTTTGAGATCCTTCTCTATATAAAGAGAGGCTCGAGGTTTTTGTAAAAAAAACAACTTATTATTATAATCTAAACTTGAGAACTTTTCTTAAATCTGGTGGATTTCCAGAATTTTCTCTTCAAGCTCTTGCTTGAGAACTTGAATTTATTCTAAGGTTTAGCGCTTGCTAAACTTAAGGGTTCCGACTGCGTCAAGTGGTATCAGAGCCAGGTTTTCTCCTTCTCTTTTCGAAGCTTGAACAACTATGGGTGATCAACCAGCGACCAAGGCCGACTTAGAGGGTTTCACGGAGGGTTTAAAGGAAGCAACCACAAGCCTCAACGCTGTAACTACTCAATTGGTGAATCTGGTAACAGCGTTAACTAATCAGATTGCGGCTTTTCCCAATCCTGTTAATAACGACGGTCAAAGAGGTGGAGAAAGAGAACCACGTCAGGTTCAACAAGGTGGAAATAATTATGGTGTTATCCAACCGGTTCATGTTCAACAAGGTGGAAACAATCATGGTGTCGTCCAACCACTTCGGGGTCAACAAGGCAGAAACAATCGTGGTGTTGTGGCTGACTATTCTAGTTCGGAGGAGGAACCGGAAGACGAAGCAGAAGGTTACGGGAATCAATAGAACAATCATGATTACCGAGTAAAGGCTGATATTCCATTGTTCTATGGGACTATGGGGGTAGAGGAATTTCTCGACTGGCAAATCGATGTTGATCGATTCTTCGATGTTATGGGTGTCCCGGAGAATAAAAAAGTTAAGATGGTGGCGATCAGATTGAAGAAGACTGCTGCTGTGTGGTGGGATAAATTAGTTATCCAAAGACAAAGACAAAGGAAGGGTCCCATCAGAACGTGGCGTCGAATGAAGCAACTGATGATGGAGCGTTTCTTGCCAGAAGACTACGAGCAGATTCTCTACAAGATATACATTAATTGTGTTCAAGGAAACAGAACAGTGACGGACTATACGGCTGAGTTCTTACGTTTCTCTGAACGTAATGACTTGAATGAAACAGAAAATCAGAAAGTGGCTAGGTACATCAGTGGTTTGAAGGGCTCCCTTCAAGGAAAGATAGGGTTATAAACTGTATGCACGGTGCAAGAAGCCTCAAGTCTAGCTTTGAAAGCGGAATTGATGGAGAAATCATCTCGGGGATTCTCAACCTTCAGGAAACCCGTGGTTCAGAACAGTTTCGAACCAGTTGGAGAGAAAAACAAGGGCGTAACCGACAGGGATCCAAACACTAGCAACAAGGGAGCTAGTAGTTCTAACAACAACGTTCAAAAGGACAAAACACCAGCTCCGAAACAGCATAACCCTTATGCTAGACCGACTATTGACAAGTGTTTCTGTTGCCATGGGCAAGGTCACAAGTCGAATGTTTGTCCTAGTCGAAGAACAGTCGCATTGCTAGATGAAGAGGAAGACGACTTCGCTGAGAATGAGGAATATGAAGGGGTTGAGTTTGCGGAAGAGGAATCCGATGACCGAATCAGCATTGTGCTACAGCAACTTTTGATATCATCTAAAGAAGAGGGACAACGCAAGAATCTGTTTAGAACGTATTGCTCTATTCAGAACAAAGTGTGCAATATGATTGTTGACAACGGAAGCTCCGAGAATTTAGTTTCTCACAAGCTGGTGAAGTATTTGAAGCTACCCATAACTTGTCATGAAAAGCCGTATGGTCTTGGATGGGTAAAGAAAGGATCTCAAGTAAGGGTTAGCAAGACTTGCAAAGTTCCTATATCGATTGGTAAACACTACAAAGAAGAGATAATTTGCGATGTTCTGGACATGGATGTTTGTCATATTCTCATCGGGCGACTGTGGCAGTATGATAACGACATCACATACCGAGGGCGTGACAATGTGATAATGTTTACGTGGGGAACTCATAAGATTGCCATGGCTCCTGTTAAGGATTTTAGTAACGCTACGAAGGAAAAGAAGTCAAGCTTCCTGGTCTTAATGCATGATGACAAAGAGCTCGACGAAGCTGTTAAGGAGTCAAATGGTTTTTATCCAGTAGTAGTTAAGGGATTGATGAGTACCGTAACGGAGGACATAACAATCCCACGGGAGGTGTTGGAAATTCTGGAAGATTTCAAGGAGCTAGTTGCGGAGGAACTACCTAATGATCTGCCTCCTATGCGTGATATTCAGCATCATATTGACTTGATTCCAGGTTCTAGTCTACCGAACCTTCCCCACTATCGAATGAGCCCTAAAGAGAACAAAATTGTAAGGGAACAGATTGAGGACTTGTTGAGAAAAGGGTTAATCCGTGAGAGCATGAGCCCTTGTGCCGTACCAGTTCTTTTTGTCCCAAAGAAGGGCAACCAGTGGCGGTTGTGTGTTGATAGTAGAGCCATCAACAAAATAACAATCAAGTACCGGTTTCCTATCCCTCGATTCGAAGACATGCTTGATGAATTGACAGGTTCCAAGGTGTTTTCAAAAATAGATCTTCGAAGTGGGTATCATCAAATTCACATCAGGCCTGGAGACGAATGGAAGACTGCTTTTAAGAGTAAAGACGGATTGTATGAATGGCTGGTGATGCCTTTTGGGTTATCAAATGCTCCTAGTACTTTCATGAGGGTGATGAACCAGATACTCCGTCCTTTCATTGGATCCTTTGTGGTAGTTTACTTCGATGATATTTTGATCTATAGCAAAACCAGGGATGACCATTTGGGGCATTTACAGCGAGTTTTGCAAATTCTCCAAGAAAATCAACTGTACGTGAACCTAAAGAAGTGTACATTCTGCACAAACAAGCTGCTATTTTTGGGGTTTGTCGTTGGTGAGGATGGGATTCAAGTGGACGAAGCTAAAGTAAGTGCAATCAAAGATTGGCCAGTTCCTAAATCCGTAATTGAGGTACGCAGCTTTCATTGTCTTGCTACTTTCTACAGAAAGTTTGTGAGAGACTTCAGTACCATTACTGCGCCGCTTACTGAGTGTTTGAAGAAGGGAAAGTTTCAATGGGGTCCAAAACAAGACGAGAGCTTTGCATTGATTAAGGAGAAACTTTGTTCTGCTCCAGTATTAGCATTACCAGATTTTGATAAAGTGTTTCAGGTGGAGTGTGACGCAAGTGGTGTGGGAATAGGGGCTGTACTGTCCCAGGAGAAGCGACCTATAACTTTCTTTAGTGAAAAACTAAGTGAAGCACGCCAGAAGTGGAGTACTTATGATCAAGAGTTCTATGCTGTGTTTCGAGCTTTAAGACAATGGGAGCACTATCTGGTTCAGCGTGAGTTTATACTTTTCACGGACCATCAAGCTCTCAAATTTCTTCACAGCCAAAAGGTGATCAATAAAATGCATGATCGATGGGTTAGTTTTCTGCAAAAATTCCCTTTCATCATTCAGCATAAATCGGGAACTCTTAACAAGGTGGCAGATGCTTTAAGTAGAAGAGCTTCCTTACTAACCACTTTAGCGCACGAGATCGTGGGCTTCGAGTTTTTTAAGGAGTTATATGAACAAGATGCCGAGTTCAAAGAAGTATGGGACAAGTGTAGTAGACAGCACCCTTTGGTAGATTTCCATATCCGAGAAGGCTATCTCTTTAAAGGAGATAGGCTATGCATTCCTTGTTCTTCTTTACGGGAGAAGTTGATTCGAGAATTGCATGGAGGAGGTCTTAGTGGTCATTTGGGACGGGATAAGACCATTGCAAGCTTGGAGGAAAGGTATTATTGGCCGCACCTTAGGAGGGATGCAGATGCTATTGTTCGACGGTGTTATATCTGTCAAGTTTCTAAAGGTCAGTCTCAGAATACAGGTCTTTACATGCCGTTACCTATTCCTGAAGATATCTGGCAAGATTTATCCATGGACTTTGTGTTGGGGTTGCCGAGGACACAACGAGGTGTAGATTCCGTGTTTGTTGTTGTCGACAGATTCTCCAAAATGACGCACTTCATTGCTTGTAGAAAGACCGCAGATGCGTCCAACATAGCCAAATTGTTCTTTCGTGAAGTAGTACGTCTCCATGGGGTTCCTCATTCTATAGTCTCGGATAGAGATACCAAGTTTCTCAGTCATTTCTGGATTACATTATGGAGAATGTTTGGAACAAGTTTAAAACGAAGCTCTACAGCTCATCCGCAGAGTGATGGACAAACCGAGGTAACAAACAGGACGCTGGGAAATATGATCAGAAGTGTTTGTGGTGATAAACCGAAGCAGTGGGATTTAGCTTTGCCACAGGTCGAATTTGCTTACAACAGTGCCATACATTCAGCAGCAGGGAAATCACCATTTTCCTTGGTGTATACCTCTGTCCCGAAGCATGTGGTCGATTTAGTTCCACTACCGAAAGCTCCTGGAGTTAGTGCGTCAGCTGAGGCAATGGCTAAAGACATTTTGGAAACTAAAGAAGCAGTTCGAGCAAGATTGGAAGCAACTGGGCAAAAGAATAAAAGGGCAGCAGATAAACGTCGAAGGCTCAAGGTTTTCACATAAGGAGATGAAGTGATGGTGTTTCTCAGAAAAGAAAGGTTTCCAGTTGGTACTTATCGCAAGCTTCAGCCTCGGAAGTATGGTCTATTCAAGATTTTGCAGAAGCTCAATGACAATGCTTATGTGGTGGATCTTCCAGACAACATGAACATCTCTCATACGTTTATGAGTATCATGCCGATGGTGTTCTTTATCCAGACGAGAACTCGGGGTCGAGTTCTTTGGAGGTGGAGGAGACTGATGCATGAGACGGTTACAAAGTCTAATGTTTTCCTTTTTACTCTTGGTTTTGATATTTTCCATTGTTTTTAGTTTTCTATTTTGTTTAAGATTTCCTATTCTATGTTTGAGATCCTTCTCTATATAAAGAGAGGCTCGAGGTTTTTGTAAAAAAAACAACTTATTATTATAATCTAAACTTGAGAACTTTTCTCAAATCTGGTGGATTTCCAGAATTTTCTCTTCAAGCTCTTGCTTGAGAACTTGAATTTATTCTAAGGTTTAGCGCTTGCTAAACTTAAGGGTTCCGACTGCGTCAATTGCGGTGATTGGATGCATTTCCAACGGAAAGCTGAAGAATAATTTGCTCTTTAAATAATTTTGTTTTGGGGATAATTTGCCTTTGTGATTTTCTGTGAGTGACACTCATATTTTGCTCAGAATTTAAGTCATACTTTGCTCTTTAAATAATTTTGTTTTGGGGATAATTTGCCTTTATGATTTTCTGTGAGTGACACTCATATTTTGCTCAGAATTTTAGTGTCTTAAACACTCTATAGAGTCAGGCACTTTTTCTTGACACCTATTCCTCTTGAGAGTCTTAAGATTATACTCAGATTTTTGCAATTCTATGCAAAAACACCTATACGTCAGGCTTCTGTGAGCTCACAGAAAACTCAAAACATGAGTCTCTTCAGATTTCGACACCAATGGATCGGATCTTGACTATGTTTAAAGATGTTTGCGCAACTCAAATAGAGAAAGAGTGAAAACGGATCGAATCAGACCTACGATCATCCATCATAGATAAACCATTGTGATTAAGCAGCCATCTCATTATGTTTCTTTGATTTGTTAAAATCGTTCATCTCAATACATAGACATATGCTAGATTTTTACTAAAAACACCCTAAAAAGGGGAAAATCAAAATCTTGTTTTCTTCATGTGTGATCGATACAAAATCGATGGGGAGAGAGAGAGGCTAGATCGGACATGAGCAAAATATTCCTCTTTTGTTTTTCAATTTGCTTATGTAATCGACATGAGCAAATCAGCTGTGGACATGTTCTTAGTTTTTAAGCTCAGCAGAGTCACCTGTATAATTTCATAAGCATCTACATCTGGCAATATACTTTATGTTCTGAGTCATCAAGGCATCATATATAGGCGTGGATGTACTGTTAGAGTCACACTTCTAAAACCATGTGCTTTTTGTATAGGGGTCATGTCGTGTGGACCTGTGACGGCTGTGGAACATTAATGCCTCTAAAATCTTTAGAAAGGTCACAACCTCAAGAGCTTTTATGCAAACACTGTTCAAAGGTTCTTACAAAATTTCTTTACTCTTTGGTATTCTTTGGTAAAGAAAGGAATTGAATCCAAATCCCTTGTTTCAGTCACGGAAATCCAATCACTATTTGTTTATCACCTTAAGGAACTGGAGCACAACAATTACCATTGCCCTGATTGCAGAGCGCAGCATAAGCGTGCACCAACCATATTAGAAGAACAAAACTCAGTATTCAAGTATGTTGCTCTCATTTACTCTTTGAAAAACAAGGCTTCTCCTGCTTTTGTTATTTGCATTGCTCTGTTTGTAGTTCCTTAATCTGAAGACTGTCCTCACAACCTCCGTGAGACAGGTCTGCAGAGAAAACTATAGAGACTGAGCTGCCTGATGATATTACTCTAGTCTGCAATGGCATGGAAGGGACATATTTCCGAAAGTTTCATGCCCAAGTGTTAGATATTGAATATAGTTCCATTTCAATTTGCTCATTTAAACAGAATTTTGTTTCTTTATTGGACACAATTTATTAATTTTTGGTATTGCCTAAAATGAATTCTGTTTTAAAATTACAATACACACGCTATCATAAGCGTCTGTTATCAATTCCTTTTTGTTTAAGAGATGAGACCAACACAGTTATCTTGGAATATTGTTTTCAGAATTGAGTACAAGTGTAGTTCATGTGGAGCAAGGAAGCAGCCACCAAGTGAATGGGAACGGCATACTGGTTGCAGAGCCAAAAAGTGGAAGTAGAGTGTAAAAGTGAAAGGCACAATGCTAACTCTAGAAAAATGGGTACGGCCCTTACACTATACTCTCATAAAGCTGGCCCTTGTATACACCCCTGAAATTGGCAAGCGTTTTTTTAATATATGTGCGAGATGTTTGATAAGCAGGGGATGCTCGCTTTGCTGGAAGGTATATTCACAGCTTAACTCTTTTATAGTTCAAACTTGGTAGATTTGCTTACTAGTTCTTTTGTATGAGCCAGTAAATGCAAAGTGGACGACTGAAAGGTGTGCTGTATGTAGACTGGAAGAAAATAAAATGAACATCTGTAACAGGTTAGTCTATGCCCATTTTGGGTTTACTGAATTCTACTGTGATTGTATAATTATACATGGAGTTATAGGTTTTTAGTTTGAACTGAAATTTTGAATATGTCTTCAGATGTCAAGTAGCTGTGCACCAAGAATGCTATGGGGTAAGCAAATCTCAGGATCTCACCTCTTGGGTGTGCAGAGCATGTGAAACACCAGATATTGAGAGACAGTGTTGTCTTTGTCCTGTAAAAGGTATTACTACAGAATTAGCTCATTATGTGTTTTTCCCCGTCTTGCATTAGTGATGGCTTATTTTTGAGTTTTGACTGTCCTATCACAAGGTCACATTTAGTACAGAGGTGCTATAAGCTGAACTCATTTTCCATTTCTCCATACTTGTTTCCTGAATTTTAAACTGAATATCCCTTCCATTTATGCAGACGGTGCTTTAAAACCAAACAATGTTGAGGGTTTGTGGGTTCAGGTAACATGTGCTTGGTTCCGGCTGAAAGTTGGGTTTTGAATCACGAAACAATGGAGCTTGGTGTTGGACTTTTCAGAATTCCAGTAAATACATTTCTTAAGGTATAATGAAATGGTGGACGTAGAAAGTATAACCAACATCTTTTTACTGTACTTAATTTGACATCTGATATTTTTCTGAAATACATTTTAGGTTTGCACCATTTGTAGGCAGACAAATTGTTCCTGTGTGCATTGCTGCAAGTGTGCTACTCACTTCCACGCAATGTGTGCATCACGGGCAGGTTACAACATGGAGGTTAGTCCTTAATCTGCTTAGCCTCTGCTGTGCCTATGATAATCTTCATTTTTTCATATTAATATCCTAATAAAAGGTGTTCTTGTTAGTTGATCGTCTTAGGTTGTGTAACTGACGTGGTTTTCTATGGAAATGTCAGTTGCACTACCTGGAGAAGAATCGTGTGCAGAGAACCAGGAAGTCAATTTACTGTTCTTTCCACAGGTTTTTGTTTTCCCGACATATTGGTTAATTGATCTGTTATGGAATATTAGAACCTACTGATCCAAATAGTAGGAAGCCAGATCCAAATAGTAATGTAGTTGTGCACACGCCCGCCTGCAGGAGTCTTTGGCTCTAGAAATTTGCTTCAGAATCAAAATGGGCGCATCAAAGGTTCAAGACTCGTCTTGACCAAGAAGATAAAGCTTCCAGGTATGCATATTTGGTACTATCGTATCTTTGTTACTGCTCTCAAGTTTCAGAAGATTGATCTGGAGGCGATATACCACAGGCTGAAGGGACCAAGCCGTCATTCTTTGGGTGAAATCGAGAATCTAAACTCTTTTAAGGCAAGTTTCTCATTCAGAGCTCCACTTATGTCAGTGTTTTGCTTTCTTGGGACAGTTTCTTTCTGAATATCTCAGCAAGATCTTGATTTCCTTTTACTTTGTTACATCAGGTTTTACCTCTTTCAAAGAACGGTTCAGGTAAACGTTGATTGAAGAGTTCAATATTCTCTCCTTTTTGTTATATTCTAAAATCTTTAAAAAAGAATATAATCTTCTTTAGAGGACGGGAAATCTCCGGGTCTGCTTTGGTAAATCTGGCATACATGGATGGAGTCTGTTTGCAAGGAAAAGTATTCAAGAAGGAGAAATGGTATTTAGTCTAGGCCATATTATTCATGATTTATGATTATGAAATTGAATGTGAAAGAACTACTGATACCGAAATTCTTGTGCAGATCTGAGAGAGGAAAATATGTAACATGGCTTATGACTTTCAAGATTTACAGCTTGTTTAATTTTTTTCAATACAAAACACACACCAATGGATATAATAACAAGATTACCGTTGTGTACAGAATAGATGTATATTTACTACTGCCTGACTATTTTTTATACCCTCAACTCATTCTATACAATTCTTCATTTCATATCCCTTAGTGCCAAACCACATTATGACCTTCTCAAAACAAGTCCCTCTTCTTCCCTTTCTTAAACGCCTTAGGACCCAAAACCTTGCTACACTTGTTCATGTAGACTCCGCATTTCTGGATAGCAGCCTGAGTTATGTGGCCACACATGAATCATCAAGAGACATGTTTAAAGCTACCTAGCTCTGGTCCGAGAAATCGTCTATATGCATCACCATCATAGACCCCGATAACTGCTTAGCAAAATGCTTTGACGCTTGAGGACTAACTCGGAATGTGGATTCATAGACAATAACACCCTCCAAATCCACCTCTCTGGATTTATAAAATCATTGACATTGATCAAACAATCATGTCTGTGAGGAATAACTCATATTGCCGTAACATTTGCGTGTGATTACTGATTTCTGAGATGAGGTTCGTATTTCAGGGTTAAAGTATCAGTATATTATGTGTGTTGTGAATCGAAGATGGAGAGTGCGTTTCTTGGTGGCAGAAAAGACAAATGTAGACAAGGTCATACTTGCTAATCAAGATGATCACTTTGAAGCAGCAAGCAAGGACAAATGGAAATGTATTCAGGCTCTTGTATCTGGCACCCATTTTGTTCACTGACACAAGGAGTAGTGTTATGTGGATCAACATGACTCACTCCAGTTAGAGCTCTCAAAGGCTATGGGAAAGAAGGATGATAAGATTCATAGCAATTTCAGACTGGTATTGTCTCAGTACAATGGAGAAGTAAGAAACGATATATCAACACAAGGAAAAGCTATGGGAAGGGACGCTACAGAGCCCCAGACTATCTGGTTTTGGCACTCTTGACTGAGAGTTTGGGTGGGTGGTCACTATATAAGACATCAAAAGCGGCATCTGGACTGCAGGTAAGTAACCCCTTCTTATCTTATTAATCACATATCTTCTGGAACTTGCCCACTACAGGAAAATATGTAACATGGCTTATCTTAGTGATGGTAAAGAGACGCAATTTAACTCAAAACCGCTATTGATACTCTAGGATTGATGTTAGTCTCTGCAATGACATGATTTCAAACCAGAGTTTTCTGTTTACTGTGTAGGAACAAATATGGAAACTGGGATTACAATCTTACACACCTCAGGTCTTGTACCGGAGAGGCAGATGATTCCCAACGAAAAGCAAGATTGCAAGAAAACAAAGGTATATAGCTATCCGTTTCTCTTTGTCTTTGATCAAGAACAAGAAGTAATACAACACAATTTATAAACAATTCTCATACACATACCTTAAAATTGCAGGAATTCTTATGAAGTAAGTACCACACAATATACAGACGGTAACATTGTTTCAATCAGAATCTCCCAGCAGAATCTTCACACTATGTCATCCCACATTCCCCACTCACACAGAGCTTCAAGTTTCCTCTAGGATATAAAAACATTGCAGTATACAATAATCGTTGACATTGATTTGTCTTCAAAAATAGACAAGCATGAGAGAGTGTTTGGAATGAATCAGTCATATTGTCGTAACATTTCGCAAAAAGCATGCGAGAATTTAGATTATATACAAGACATCACAACACAGGCTCGCAAGTAGTAAATATAATCAGCCTCGAGCGATATGTGCTTACCGGAATGATTCGATACCCGAATATATTGATGTGTGGCTCTCAAGTTTTTTTTTTTTTTTTTTTTGAAACTAAAGAAACAATATGGCTCTCAAGTTGCATAGTTCTCTCCCTCTTTGTCGGAGTAATCCCTCTCAACCGTGTCAAGGATGCAACTAACTTTGTATGATTTGATTCTATGGAATGAGGTTTAATGGTTAATTAATTGATTGTAGTATATTCTTGTTCTTATGACGCTCTATTTAAATTATTGCAAAATGTTTCTAATGGTAGAGAGTACAAGTAGCATAGCTTAAGCTAGAGAGTCCATAAATAAACAAATTGATCCTCTATCAAGAGGAACTAATAACTATCATTATATATAAAAATACACTTAGTTGAAGAATTCTTATAACAGATCGGGGAGATCCTCTAGAGCTGCATCGATCATCTTGTTCGATGTTTTTATAGCATCATCGATTCTCCCGGCCTTGACATAAGCATCCATCATTGTCTTGAAAGTGGCCTTTTCCATATTTGGGTAACCATCAGCAAGGAGAGACTCTGCTTCCGACAACATCCCGATCTCGCAGCACCTTTTGATAATGTAGCTGCCTCTTACAAACTTGTTCTTTGCTATCGCCTTCTTGTAGGTTTCGACTGCTTCGCTACACCGACCCATATCAAAACACTCATCGACCATTTTCTTAACCGTACTCATATCCATACCACGGCTCAAGCTTTCGTCATCATGTTGATCAAACATCTCACGGTACAATTCCCAAGCATGTTCTTTTTTACCGTATTTGAACAGGACTTCCAGAAAGGCGTTACCGGTTTGTGCATCAATCGGGAACTTGTTTGCAAACAAAGATCGGTCGTAAATCTCCATAGCTTCGACTTCTTTACCTTGCTTAAACCAGTACTCCATGAATGTGGCCATCAGGAAGGCGACTCTGTTCTCGTGTTCCGAGTCAGGTGAATGCTTGGAAAGGGCAGTAGTAACAGACCAAAGCCGTTTGAATTCGGACAACACTAGATTTGCCTTGTCTAAATTCCCGAGATCCAAAAACCCTCGAATCAGATAGTTGAAAGCCACGTGATCAGGGAACTGGAAGCATAGCTGTTTGAGTTCGTCTGAGACTAGATTTGCCTTGTCTAAATTCCCGAGATCCAAAAACCCTCGAATCAAAGTGTTTAAAGTCACGTCATCAGGGAACTCGAACCATACCCGTTTGAGGACTTTATTCGCCCTGTCTAAATTCCAGAGATCCAATAAACATTGAATCATAGTGTTTAAATCAACGAGATTACATTGGTGGAACCTACTACTATCGGTTGTCGCAGCGGTTTCGGCTTGGTCCAACCGACCGGAGTGGACTAACCCTTTGGTCAAGATCCTGAAAGTATCTTCGTTTGGATAGCCAAAGGCCACAGCAGATCGGTGGAAATCAAGAGCTTCGTCGACAAGACCTTGTTCGAAACGAGACTTGAGGATGTAGTTGCAGCAATGCATGTTGGGCTTGAGGTTATGCTTATTGAAGAAGAAATCGTAGAGATCGTGAGCGTCCTTGTGCCTTTTATACTCTACCATACTTCCGATGATGGATTCACATATAAACTCTATCTCATCCTCCTCCTCGTTGTGAGGCCAGACTTTCACTTCAATATCACTGAAGACGGCCAAACGAGCGTATTTCACAGCCGCGTCTAAGCTGCCTCCGCTGGCGAGGTAGTTGACTCGGGACATTAGTGCCCTAGGACATGTGGCTTCATGAATAGCAAGCTTTCTTACAATTGCAATCTTCATCTTATCCAACATCTTGATAGCATCATCGACTCTCCCGGCATTAACATACCCATTGATCAGTGCTCTAAATGTTGAAATATCAATCAATTCGTCTCTCTCGATGTCCGAAACCATCTCAGCAAAGAGTTTCTCTGCTTCAGACATGTTTCCTTCTTTGCAGAAACCCGCGATCAGCGCCCTATAACACGTTTTCCTAACCCGATGGACCGGGATAGTCGTCACACTAAAACCTTTTAACATTATCTCAACCGTCTCCGAATCACAAATTTCTACCATCTCTATCTCTCTAAACAAGTCCCAAGCCTCTGTTTTCTTACCGTGCTCCACCAGGACCTCCAAAACCCGGTTTCCGACAATGAGATTCTTCGCTTCACTCTTGTCCAAAGCCGCGTAAATCTCCATAGCTTCCTCGTCTTTGCCTAGCTTGAACCAATAGTTCATAAACGATACATTGAACATTGCAATCCCCTTGTGATATTCTCTCCATGGAAGTCTACTATTCACGTTTTTCACTTCCTCTAAGATTAGGCTAGCCTTTACAAATTTCCCTGAATCTAAGAATCCGCGAATCAAAATGTCGTAAACCGTAAAATCACAACGGCTCATGGAACTCACAAAGTCACAAGCTTCGTCGAATAGTTTAGCATCTACAAAACCTTTTGTGAGTATCCTATAAGTCTCGACCCCTGGAGCTAAAACTCCGTCGAGCAATACGTGACGGTAAAGCTCAAGAGCGTCATCGACACGACCAAGGTCACAATGCGCTTTCATGATGAGATTGCAAGAGAGCATGTTCGGGAGAGTTTCATACTCGTTGAAAAAGTAATTGAACAGAGAGAGGGCTTCGTCGTACCGTTTAGCGCTGCACATGGCTCCGATTACGGAATTACAGATGAAGACAGTGTCACCGTTGCCACGAAACTTGTCCGAGACAGCGAGGTGCGAGGTTTTAGCGGCTTCGTTGAGATTAGACAACTCGATCATTGTCGTGACTCTGTATCGGAGAGAAATTGGTCGGCGATCGAAAAAAAGTTGCTCGAAGTTTGGATTAATTTTTGGGAGTGAGGAACGGTTTCTTCCGAGTGGGTAAGGAACGAACAGCTTCGCGACCGGAATAGACTTTGATACGGTCCGATTTTGGACAATGCGGCGGAGGAGGGACATGGTTGAAGCGGAGGAGTTAGGTTCAGTTGTGATATCGAATGCTCTTTGTTCATAACTGGTCAAGTTCACTTACTATATATATATATATCAATGGGCCTTTCATTAGTTCATAAAAAGCCCATGAATGTTCCGTTTTTTTTCAATCTATATTGAAATTAGTATCACTACCCAAATGGTTCATTTTATGCTAATTTCTTTGAAATGATTACCAAAGTTAGGATTTTTATGGCTTTTTGAGACTTGTATTGTTTGAGCAAGCATCAAATTTACTTAAACCGACTAAAATTTTGGATGCTTTGTTTCAAATTAAGCATATTGGGGTGCAAAATTTGTTTGAAATCAGTACCAAGTTGGGATTTTTATGGTTCTTTGAGACTTAAATTGTTTGAGCAAAGCGTCAAATTTTGCTAAAATGCTCAGGCGGTTGATACGGCGGTTAGAGTGTTGAAAGAAGGAGGAATGGATGCTATTAAGCTGGAAGGAGGATCACCTTCAAGGATCACTGCTGCAAAATCCATCGTTGAAGCTGGAATTGCGGTTATGGGACATGTTGGGTTAACTCCTCAAGCTATAAGAAACATAGCTAGTGCTATCAAGGTATGAAACTTACTAAGAGTTTTGTGTAATCTTTGGTAATCTCTTATATAAGGTTTGTTTTTGTAAGGTTGAGAAGAGCTTTTACGGTGAATGTGTTGCTTTATTCATCAGAAGGTCTCTGCCTTATATACACATTACAAAGATAAGGTTAAACTCATTTACATGTTTATCTATCTAAACCATACGATCTTAACCGAATATACACTTGTATCAAAGGTTAAACTCATTTACATGTTTATCTATCTAAACCATACGATCTTAACCGAATATACACTTGTATCACGTCATTATTTTCTCCTTAACACTCCCCCTCAAGTTGGTGCGTGTAAGTTGTAAACGTCCAACTTGGAAAGAAGAAAATTGAAACTTGAACTTCCCAGCGCCTTGGTAAGGACATCGGCCAACTGATTTTCCGTGCTAACATACTTTGTACTTATAAGCTTATCTCGAACTGCATCTCGCACTGCATGACAATCCTTCTCAATATGTTTTGTCCGTTCATGAAAAACTGGATTCTTAGCAATGCTGATAGCAGACTGACTATCACAAAACATTTCCATAGGGCCGTGTAATGGGACTCCAAAATCTGCTAATAAACCTTGAAACCATCTCAACTCCTTCAATGTATCCGACATAGCCCTATACTCGGACTCGGCCGTAGAATGTGAAACAATATCCTGTTTCTTTGTTCTCCACGCCACAGGAGAGCCACCTAATAACACCACATAGGCAGAAAGTGAGCGTCGAGTACGCGGACAAGAAGCATAATCCGCATCGCAATAAGCCTGAACTTTCAAATTCCCATCTGCTCGCAACATTATACCTTGACCTGGACAGCCTTTGATGTATCTAACAACACGTATTAATGCATCCCAATGCGCTTCTCGCGGGGCATGCATTACTTGAGAAAGAACATGAATTGCATAACATAACTCTGGCCTTGTAATTGTCAGATACACTAACCGTCCCAAGAGCCTTCGAAACCGAGCTTGATCTTTGAGCATAGGACTTTTGTCAGAGAGAACCGTATGATTTTGTTCAACCGGAATTGAAAGAGGTTTACATCCTAGCAAACCCGCTTCAGCAACAATGTCCAAAGCATATTTTCTCTGTGACAAAAAGAATCCAGATGAGCCACGTGCCACCTCTATCCCAAGAAAATACTTTGCTCGGCCAAGATCTTTCATTCTAAAACACTCACTCAAATAAATCTTGAATTTTTCCAGCATCTTAAGATCACTACAAGTGACAATAAGATCATCAACATAGATCAATACGCGAAGACTCACTCCCCCTTGATATACGTGAAAAGAGAGTAGTCCGCATACGATTTCTTGAAACCAAATTTGAGTAGTGCTTGAGTGAGCTTAGCAAACCAACAACGCGGTGCTTGTTTCAATCCGTACAATGACTTCTTTAAACGGCATACTTTGTTCGGATCATTACTCTTGAAGCCGTGAGGGATCTTCATATACACTTCTTCTTCTAAATCTCCATGAAGAAAAGCATTTTGCACATCCATTTGATGCACCTCCCATCCTTTGGCTGCAGCGATTTTGAGAAGTGTCCGAATAGTGGTTGGTTTAGCAACCGGAGCAAAAGTCTCTTCATAATCATCGCCTTCTACTTGATGATTTCCACATACAACTAGCCTTGCTTTATGACGTTCGATAGTCCCATCTGCATTGTATTTTAACCGAATACCCATTTATTTGCAAGAGCTACCTTTCCTATGGGCAAGTCAGCAAGTTCCCACGTACCACTGATTTCATGAGACTCCATTTCATTTGATATAGCAGCCTTCCATTTGTCATCTTCTATTGCCTCTCGATAGCTTTTCGGTTCAACACCCGCGGTAACCGCTGCTAGAAATGCTCGGTGATTGGGAGAGAAATCCTCGTCAGAAATATAATACTCGATACAATAAGGAGAATTACCTTGAACCGTGTCGGGGAGCACTGATGGAGAACCGGAGAGTAGAGGAGGATTGAGTGTATGTGTATCGTGACTGCATTGTGCGTTATACGTAACAAAATCATTTAGTTTTACAGATTTCACCTTCTCACGTCTGCCTCTCCCAAGCAACTCCTCTTGAGGCTCAGTTTGTTCAACCGAAATCTGCTCTGTTTCTGCAGTAATTTCTATGTTTACGGGTTGCTCTGTTTCTGTCGGTTCGGAGATAACCGTTGGAATTGATTCCGATACAATAGAAGCTGATTCCGGTACGCATGGAGCTTGAAGATGTGCCACTGAATCCATGACCGGAGGAAATTGAGGCTGCACCATCGAATCCATGCTTTGAACCTCAAGATATGGAAAAACCGATTCATCAAAGCTCACGTCGCTGGAAGTGAAAATTTCTTCTTTCTCAATTTCATAGAGTTTCCATCCTCTTTTTCCGTATGGATAACCCAGAAATATACACTTCCGACTCCTTGGACCAAACTTATCTCCATCTCTTGATTGCTTGTGTGCAAAACTCAAACAACCGAACACTCGGATAGAGTCATAAGGAGGTGCTTCTCCAAAAAGTACTTCATACGGTATCTTCCCCTTTAACACACTCGAAGGAGTCCTATTGATTAGATGAGCAGCTGCTAGAATACTCTCTCCCCAGAACTTGGTAGGTAAATTAGCTTGAAACAACAAAGCTCTTGCAACATTCAATATATGTCTGTGCTTTCTTTCGGCGCGACCGTTTTGCTGAGGCGTTGCAACACATGAGGTTTGATGAATGATCCCATGTTGATTGAAATACGATGTGAGACATGTGAACTCGGTACCGTTGTCACTTCGAACCGATTTAACCAATCGATTAAACTGTCTTTGCACCAAGGCAAAGAACTCTGGCAGTACGGTTTGGACCTCACTCTTGCTACGCAGCAAATATAACCATACTGACCGTGAATGATCATCCACGATGGTCAAGAAATATGTTGCACCGGAGGATGATGGACAACGATAAGGCCCCCATAAATCAATGTGAATTAAATCAAAACACTCTTTTGCTTTAGTAGAACTTTCATGGAACACGTTTCTTGTTTGTTTTGACTTGAAACAAATCTCACAATTACCAAACTTATCAGAAATAGTCTTAACACCAGACATAAAAGGCAAATAATTCAAAACACCAAATGCAGGATGTCCCAACCGACGATGCCACAGGGCTTGATCCTCACTAGCCTTAATCTTGTTGCTCCGCACGACCGTTACATCCCGATACACATAAACCCCATCCCGTTGCTCACCGGCTCCAATCAGGGTCCTCGTAAAACGGTCCTGCAACACGCATATTGTATCAGTAAATACAGCAAAACAACCTGTTTGCTTTAACAACTTTGCTACCGAAAGCAATGTGCAATTTAGATTAGGAACATAAAGAACATTCTCCAATATTATTTTGCTAGATAAAGGTAAAGATCCACTCCGATGAGCATAAACTTGGCTACCATCGGCAAATGATATGGGACACGGTATGATGCTTTGTAACTTGGTGAGAACCGTTACATCGCCAGTCATATGGTGTGACGCTCCCGTATCAAGAATTAACTCACCGGTTTGATTCTTACCAGTCAATCTCTCCGGAATGGTGGTCGGTTTTTGTTGAACAAGGAGCTTAGCTAGCGATGCCCACTGCTCCGTTGTAAACGTCGGAAAGCTTGGTGACGGCTGAGATTGAGAGACTTGCGCAGCATTGGAGCGATATTGTTGTTGACCTCTTCCACGTCCTTGAGAATTTCCAGAGAATGATCCTCTACCTCTTGAGTTGTTATATCCTCTTCCTCTCTCTCCTTGTGACTGATTTTGATTTTTCTCATTCCACCAATCAGGAAATCCGACAATCTGCCAGCACTCCTTCTTCTCATGTCCAGTACGCCCACAATGAGAACACACCACAGATAATCGCGTACGCGACACAGCAGCCACAAGACCATTCACATCGGATTGCTCTGTTTTTGCAGAAAACCCGACAACCTCATTCCTTCCTTCACTTCGAACCGAATCCAAGCGTCTCTCTTCTCGGACAACGCGTTGATAGACGTTATTCAAGTCAGGCAGAGGTTCAAGACTTATCAGATTGGTAACAACATTACCGAATTTCACCTCATCCAAGCCCATCAAGAATTGATGTACTCGTTCTTCTTCATGCTCTTTGATGATCGTAGAATTCGCAGAACATGTACACTTCGGAAGCGGTTTGTAATTCATCAGCTCTTCCCACTTAGAAGACAACTTACCAAAGTAATCCATCACACTCAAGCCTTCTTGTCGACACGCGGCCAGCTCTGCTTTGAGTTGATGAACTCGGACTGCGTTTCCCACCGAGAAACGCTGCATCAAATCAGTCCACAACTTATGTGCGTCTGACGTGAAAGTGACTGTGGAACGAATCTTAGGCGAGATTGATGCCCTAATCCATCCTACAATCATAGAATTCACGGTGTGCCATAGATCCAACTCCTTTGGATCATCACTCGGCATCGGCAGAGTCCCGTTGATGAAACCGGACTTTCTCTTTGCTCGTAAAGCATTCTCCAATTCAACTGCCCACTCGGCATAGTTATCTCCGGTTAACTGAACCGAGGATATGGCTGTTCCCGGATTATCCGAAGCCGACAACTCATATGGTGAAGGTGATGAAAATGACACCTCTGCTTTCTCTTTCTTTGAATCTGTCTCCACCATGACGAAAAATTTAGGATTGATTAACTATGGCTCTGATACCATGTAAGGTTGAGAAGAGCTTTTACGGTGAATGTGTTGCTTTATTCATCAGAAGGTCTCTGCCTTATATACACATTACAAAGATAAGGTTAAACTCATTTACATGTTTATCTATCTAAACCATACGATCTTAACCGAATATACACTTGTATCACGTCATTATCTTCTCCTTAACAGTTTTCAAAGTTTGTGATGAAATGATTTATTAGGTTGAGGAAACTGCAATGGCTTTACAAGAAGCTGGATGTTTTTCGGTTGTTTTAGAGTGTGTTCCGCCTCCCGTCGCCGCTGCTGCGATCTCTGCTCTTCGTATTCCAACTATTGGTATAGGAGCTGGTCCTTTTCGTAGTGGACAGGTTCGGTTTGACGCTCTTTACATCGTTTTATCGTGCAAAATTGGGCTTTTTGGGTGTATATGTCTTAAGTTGAACAAGCATGTCAAGAGTGAACAACCAACACCAGATTGGAAGAATAGACTATCAATAATTTAAAGTCTTAACACCCATTAGAATATTTCATGCCACAAATTAAAAAAAAATATAGATCAAATGAAAAGTAAAGAAAGTAAATTAAACTTCCTAAAATTCACTAAATCAAAAGTAACATCTTCGAAAATACCTTACCAAAGATAATTCGTGGCTCAGCTAAAAAAATAGCCCAACCGTAATACATGTTTGTTTTTGGCGGATAAGTGATGCACAAAATTTCAATAAATCAGTTCTTATGTTAAAAGTGACAACAAAGACTAATACATAAAACGAGAGTTGGGACTAAGAATTTCGAGGTCAAAGAAAACAAAAAAATGACCAATTTTAATTTAAATATAATAATAATAATCTTAGTTAAATAATTACATTTAGAATTCTAGTTAAACTATAGTATAACCGAAACTTAATTATACAAATGTTTTATTTGTGAGTTCTGAAGTTATTGTATGAGCATGATTAAAAATATCATTTGATGTTTTGATGATTGTGGGAGCCTAAGCTAGCACAGTTGAATTTGTAAGAGTTCTTTAGGGAGCGGAAATCTCTAGGGTAAGCTAGGTCGAACGAAGATGTAAAAGAGTCTTGTTATTGCCTTGAAAGAGTTTTGAGTACAGGTTTTTGTATTCAATTGCGGATCCCCTTAGGGTTTGTACAAAAAAAGTATTTATAGTCTATGTCTAAGGCGGCTACGTCTCCTAAGTCCTCCCGGATTTCCTTTCTTGACTAGGTCGGCCATATTGAAACGGGCTTCGCGTCTTGGACCGGGCTTCATGCTTCCTTCATGTCAACGGACCGGATACTGCACCGAGCTGAAGATAGGATCAATAACCACGGGTGCCGAGCCTGTGGTCGGCACCACGGGGGCCGAGCCTGTGGTCGGCTCTTGATGGCAAGGCTGCGGTTCATTCCTGCTTCGCCCTACTCCATGTTCATTTGCTAGTCTCCTCTTCGGGAAGACTTAGGAGTTATTCTTCCTTGTTCACCGAGAACCCGAGGGGTCATTTCTTCGAGAGCCTTGTCTTTGGACGTTTAGCGTTGAAAGGGTGAATACCGACCCCAACAGTTAGTCCCCCAGCTCGGTAGTGTTAGAGATAACAGTGCCGAGTTAAAAGATGTAGTGAGTATCAGCGTTAACGTCTTGAAGTCGAAGTGCTCGCCTACTCTTTCTTGCAGTACGCTTGAGTACTCATTTTGTTCGATATTCCCCTTCAAGTTCATACAGCAATGTGGAGCATGAACTTGGAAGACACTAGATGGTGGCCTCGTTAAAACCTTAGTAGGGAAAACCCTTTGGGACAAATCCTCTACTTAAGGGAAAAGAGTGCCACGCATAGTGATGAGGGGATTTGAACAAGGAACCTGGTTCTTTGTGGATCCCTTGCCATTGCTTGGACTGGATTCACCTACTTCGGGTTTAGCTGAGGCTTCGGGTCTTTAAAATTCCAACCTTGGCTTGCCTTTGTTCGCCTCAGCTTTAGTGGAATTTTTCTCGATGGCTTTGCGCAGGAGGTTTTAAAACTCCATAGGCATCTTGAAGGTTTTAAGACTTCGTAAGCGTTTTCGAAGGTTTCAAGACTTCTTGCCTATTTTACCGAAGCTGCTGCATTTTCAGCAGAAAAGATTATTTTTCTGTTTTGAAGATTTTAAGACTTCTTATTTCTTATGGAGGTTTTAAGACTCCGTGTTATGATAATTCGTATCAACGATGTTCTCGAGCGATTGTTAGTCGATTTCCGGAGAAAAAATGTTTTTGAACGGAGCCGGGGTCCGCTTGGTGAGAAAAGTAAGGATAACCTTATCTTTAAAGAGATAAGGTTTTAATGTGAACCACTCATTTCTTTCTTCCTTTCTTCTTTCTCTTCATCATTTTTCTCCATCATTTTCCTTCCTCTTCGAAAATCCGAACGTGAATCTCGACCACGACCACGAGACCATCGAACACCGACCTTGTGCTCGCCGTTTCACGCCGACCTCGTGCTCGTCGTTCTTCATTTGGTGAGTCCTCCCCTTATCTCTCCTTGATGTTCATAGATTTTGATTAAGAAACCAAGCCTTTGGATCTAGTTTGTAAGAGGAACAATCCTTGGCTAAGAGAGGTTGTTAGGAGTAGAACTCAAGTCTCTTGATTCCCATTGATTCCAAGATCCAATTGTTGATAGGATTGGTTCTAGATTGGCATAGATTCTTGAGAATCTATCTTTGAAGCTTGATTTAGAAAAGCTTGTTCTTGAGTGAAGAAATGTGTTCTTGAGGAAGAAGTACCAAATCTCACCTTTTTATTTTGTTTTTGGGTGAATGTAGATTTGATTTCGTTATGGATAAGACGAAATTCGGTTCAATTGACCGCGGCAAACCGGTGATGCCGCCGAGTCAAACCGAAGATATTGCCGTGTCGGCGACCCGGACCGATCTCGTGATCGCGGTCGAGACCGACTCCGTGGTTGCGGTCACGAGCAGAACCGGACCCGCCGTTACATCCTCGAATGGTGCCGAGCCCGAGCTTGCACCTCTGAACAGGACCGAACCCATGGTCGCATCCTCGAGCGGGACCGACCCCGTGGTCGCATCCTCGAGGGAGACCGAGCCCGCAGTTGCACCCTCGAGCGGGACCGAGCCCGTGCTCGCACCTTCGAGGGAGGTCGAACCCGTGATCGCGCCTTTGGGAGGATCCGACCCCGTGGTCGTAATTGGGACCGGTCACGCGGTTTCGGCGTTGAGCGAAACCGATCGCTCGGTTGCTTCTTTGAGCCGGACCGATCGAGCGGTTGCGGCACCATCCTCGGCATCTCATGAGAACGCCGGAATCGGAGTTCGTCTTTGTCGCAAAATCTCCGTTTCACGGACTTGTCTCGGCGGACCCAATGAGGGCGATGAGGATGTCCTTGATGACTTAACGGAGGTTGAGGAGGAGAGGAGGCCTAGTGGTGATGAGGATTTGATGGCCCGCAACGGTGGGATCATACTCTCGTTTCCTCTCAATGACGAGGACCCGGGGCTTCCAGATGGTGACGCCGACGCCTCTTTGTCGTCAGACCCTTCGCCTACATTTAGGTCAATCCCTTCTGATGCTGAGGATAGTGGTGAAGATATCTTTGCAGAGGTCAACAGGCCCGCAGCGGCCAAGAAGAAGAAGGCGCATCCAGATCCTCCGGGATCCACTTTTTCCGACGAGGAGTCGCTACAGCTTCTCCGAGAGAAGTGCGGGATTTCGAATGAGATCCGGTTAGTTGTTCCCGATCACACTCAGCGAGCTGATGCTCCGCCTCCGGGGTATTTCACCTTGTATGAGAACTTCATCGAGCATTGCTTGTTGTGGTTCCCGGTGCCCGGTTTCCTTTTTCGTTTCTTAGAGGCGAACGGTGTATCCCTTGCTCAGATCAACCCCAGGGGGTTGAGGCATGTCATTGGTATTTACGTGCTGAGTATGGAATGCAACGCAGAGATTAGCATCGGGCAGCTGTCTTCTCTACTGGACTTCAGGCCTCGTGGCCACGTAGAGGAGCTGAGGTATTGCATCTCTCCGGTTCTGGGTTGTACACTTATTAATGGCTTCCCGAGCAAGGACGACTACTTCGAGGACCGGTTCTTCTTTGTCAAGATTTCCGAGAAGAGTGTTGAGGCGGATTGCATTCCCCTCCTCAGGACGAGCTGGGAGAGACGAGGTAATTCTATACTTAGAAATCTTTTTTTTTTATAGTGTGCCAATGTTTCGAATACTAATTTCTAGATCGTTTCCTCTTGCAGTGAAACCAGCATCTCTGATAGTCAGCTGGAGCGAGGCAGCAGCCGTTCACAGCGCTCTGGCTTCTAGGGATGGTGAATGGGTGAAATCTTTCACCTGTCAAAGGATTCAAAAGGCACTTTCCACCAAGGTCTTTCCGGGGAAAGTTCTCGGACGTGGTGACCCTAGGGTTTCGGTCCACCGGCAATTGGAGAAGACGAGTGTGATGTCGCCGAGTGCTGCAGTCCCAGCGAGGACGGGCTCGCGGGGTCGGACTCCATCGACCACGGCACCAACGACTCCTGCTGCGCCCGTTCAACGCTCTCATGCTTCCGACCTTACCCCTGACGAGATCGCGAGGCGTCGTGAGCAGTCCCGGAAGAGGGCCGCTATGATGGAGGGTAAGGCTGGAAGTGTTCCCGATGGGACATCTCCGAAACGACGGAAGGCGGACTCCTCTCCTTCGACGAGCCGAGGCGTTGCGGTACCGCCTTCTCCGCCCCCCGGATCTAGCAGGAGCGCTTTTGCGCTAGCGAGGGCCAAGGCCTCTGAGGTTCGATTCTCTTTCCCTCCTTATGCTTGTCATTGTTAGTTTTTATTTTTTTATACCATTTTCTTCTCTTTGCATGCAGCTCACTACTCAACTGGACCAGCTGTCCCTTTGCTTCGAAGAGGACGCTCGCTCTCATGATAAGGAGCTCAACGAGGCCAAGAAGGCCATCGTCGAGCTTGCTGAGAGGAACAGCGCTCTTGAAGGCGTCGTTGCCTCCGTGAAGAAGAGAGAGGAAGAGTTGAGTAGTATGCTGTCGAGGGCGTCCTTGCGACATACGAAGGACAAAGAGGACAATGCTTTGCTCCGGAGGAGGCTACAGGATGCTGAGGACCTCCAGGACACGAAGGTCGCGGAGGCCGTTGCTGAGGCCAAAGATGAGGTGACTCGTGGCTTTGCTAGTCGTACCAAGGAAGTCGCCAGGCTGCTTAGTGAGATTGAGGGGACAGCAAAGGACAACATGCTGGACCTTGCTGAGATTGATGCGAGCCTGGAGTTCATCAAGCGTCTTTGTGAGCCCGATGGACCGACTTTGGAGGTCGTGGAGGAGCTCTTGGTCGAGAGGAAGATGGTGATTTACGATGCTCGTGACGTGTTCGGTGAGCCTGTCTCTGGCGTGAGGCAAGCCTTAGAGATCTCGGAGGAGGACGTTGCAGTGGATGAGGATGAGGGAGCTGATGAGTGACAACCCTACTTCCTTCTTGACTTAGTTTTTTTTTTTATGACTTTTGCTTTTGAGACCTTTATCGGATTTGATGACTTTTGAATGTAGTACAGGATGACTTGTATCCTTGCTACCATTTTGGATGGTTTATCTTGGTAGTGTTCGAATTATGTGCTTGCTTTAAATGTCCTTCCACATTTGGAGACACCTTAGGCTGTGATGCGTTTTTTGCCATGTATTTGCCAACGTCCATGTTGGGCTTTGTGATTTGTAGCTGCTCTTCTAGACACGTCTGTCCGAGAGCAAGTACACCTTAAGTTTTACCAGTGTGCATCCTGGGTTTATGAATGACCTGTTCAGGGTACATGCCGAACAGAATCATTAGCAGCTGCTTTTTTACCAACGTTGCTTGTTGGGTTTCTGAGTGATCAGTTGGTGTGCGAGCTGGAATTTCACACAATAGAATTTGTGAAGATTCAATGAAAAAGAGCTTCTTTAGGGTTCTAAACACTCAGACAAATGTCGAATTCGGATTTTTATTAAGCTTCTTGAGAGCTGTTCTTGAGTAAATAGTCTTCTGTCAAATTTTTCTATCCCCTCATTTATGAGGGGGTACATGTTTATTTATAGGAAAATAGGTCGGTATGAACAGTAACACGAGCCTTTAATGGGCCTCTAATGGGCTTATGTCTTATGGGCTTTGATCACCAGACCTGTTGGTCGTATACTTAGTCGTTTAGGTTTATCGATTCTTCTAGGGGAAATATGACCCCTACAGTTAGCCCCCCAGTTCAACAGTTTAGTTAAAAAGTGTTGAAGTAAGGGTGTCCGAAGAATTGATTCCCGTTTGACTGTTAGTGTGTTGATGGCGATGCTGCCGAGCCTCAGGTACCCAATTCGGCGGGCTGACCGACGTGATGCTATCAGTAATTGATTTTGAACCTGCGAGGCCGCGAGCTGTTTTGACGAAGAGAGTTGCGAGTCCGACTAATGCCGCGAATAGCGAGTCCGCGAGTCCAACTGATGACGAGAATCAACGAGACTGCGAGCCGATACGGTGGAGAAACACGAATTGTTTCGACGAAGAGCTGCAAGGGTCTGACTTGTGTTTCTCGAGAATCGAAGTCTTGAAATCGCAAGTTGATCTAAAGGTGAGCTCGCGAGGTTGCGAGTTGATCTGAAGGTGAGCTCGGGAGGTTGCGAGTTGTTCTGAAGATGAGCTCGCGAGGTTGCGAGTTGATCTGAAGATGAGCTCGCGAGGTTGCGAGTTGTTCTGAAGATGAGCTCGCGAGGTTGCGAGTTGATCTGAAGATGAGCTCGCGAGGTTGCGAGTTGATCTGAAGGTGAGCTCGCGAGGTTGCGAGTTGATCTGAAGATGAGCTCGCGAGGTTGCGAGTTGATCTGAAGGTGAGCTCGCGAGGTTGCGAGTTGATCTGAAGGTGAGCTAGCGAGGTTGCGAGTTGATCTGAAGGTGAGCTCGAGAGATTGCGAGTTGATCTGAAGATGAGCTCGCGAGATTGCGAGTTGATCTGAAGGCGAGCTCGCGAGGTTGCGTCCCGAACTAATCATAAACCAAGGAACCGCAAGTCGGTGCAAATTCTTCCTGAAGCTGTGATTTTCTGGGCTCTGACTATTCGGCCCATTTTGAAATAAGGCCCACCTCGAAACTTGATCCGAAACACGCCTATATAAAGAAGATATTCCACTGATCTCTCATAATTTTCATTTCTCCGAAACAGGTACTCCTCTCTCTCTCTCTCTCTCTCTCTCTCTTTTCTCTCGTTTTATTTTTCTCTATACTTTTTTTGCTGTCCCATCACTTCGCTGCCGCCGTGCTCTTCGTTATCGCCGCCCTGTTCTTGAAAGGATCTGCCAAAAAAATTATTTTTCGATACGAAAAATAATGTCGACAACGAGTTCGAGTTGTGGTCGGTATCGTAGTTCTGATGCGAGTTCGAGTCGCCATCTGATGCGAGTTCGAGTTGTGGTCGGTATCGTAGTTCTGATGAGGCGAGTACTTTCGGTCGAGAAGAGCGAGTCCGAGGTAATTCTCCCCTCACCGACCTGTTCTCTTATCCCATCCCCGTCTTAAGGCGAAGCTGCGAGACGAAGGAGACAGTTTCGCCGACGCGAGCCCAAAGAAAGGATTTTCAAGAGGGAGTCGGAACCTCGCGACCTTCGCAGATTGGCGAGACTCTTGCTGTGGACGAGCCGAGATTAGTCGTCGAAATTCCACAACTTCGTGACGAGTCGCTTAGTTCCGCCGAGCCTCCTTTCCGAGTGAAAGTTGAAGAGTGCAATTGGGCATATAACCCACTCGCCAAAGCAGAAAGAGTGGAAGCTTGGATTGGATCCGGGGTTCCCCAGGTTAAGAAAAAGAAGTCGAGGCGAAAACAACGCCCACCTCCACGCTCCTCTTGGTGCGACGAGAATTCCTTGAACATCCTTCGCTTAGAATGTGGAATTCCCGATGAGGTCGAGATGATCGCGCCAACTACTAAGCAGCGAGAAGACAACCCACCTGATGGCACATTCACCGCATACGAATGTTGTTTTAGGGGTTGCTACCTTACGCTCCCTATTCCTGCGACAATTCTGCGATTTATGTGGGTTCACCGAATTGCGCTCACGCAGATCAATACGAGAGGAGTTCGTCAACTGGTCAGACTTCTGACGCGAGCTGCCGAGTGTCGCGAGTCGATTGGGGTTCGTCATCTGACACACTTTCTCGAATTCCGCAATAACACCGATGAGGGTGGTAAGAAAACGTACAATCTGGCGAGCCGACCCCTGTATAAGATTATCGACGACTTCCCGAATACAGACCATAATTGGAGAAAATTCTTCTTCTTTATTCCAATATCTGCCGAGTCTGTTGAAGAGATACGACCGGCGGTCGCGAAGTGGGGAACACTTGGTAGATTTTCTAAAGTTTACCGCGCGAATTGCCTCTTTATGTTTTTATTCTAACTTGTTTTAAATGTCTTTTCAGTTCCCAGACTGCTACTCTCTTCTGTCCCCGGACTTGACGACCTGTCTGAAAAACTTAAGAAGCGGAAGTGTCTTTGGAATCGTCATTTCCATCTCCAAAGAGTTATTCAAGCTCGCGAGTCTGTGCTTAGCGACGAGGAAGACAAATTTTATCAAAGCGACTCCGACCATCTCGACATCATGCCGCATCAACCCACTGTACGCGACATCGCCATGAAGAAAGCCGCGAAGAAGGCCAAGAGAAAAACCAACCCAAACGTAGCTACTCCTGTCGCCGATACATCAGAGCGAAGTGTAGGTAGAGTAGACACTCCTGCCACAAAGGATGGCGAAGCTGCCGCTGCAGAGGCGAGCGGTGCTTTAGTCCTCGTGCCCTCGCAGCAAATCGTCATTGATGACGAGCCCATCGAGCCCATCGAGTCCGAGCACCAGCTGAGTCGAAAACGAAAACACACAGCCTCTGAAAAAGGTAAGGGCAAAACCATGGATTCGAAGAAGTCTCGCCGCGACCCCTTGGTTCCTCCGAGTTCGCGACCTGTCGAACTCTACGATGATCCTTCCGCAGCGGCCACCTTGATGGCTACGATTGCGTATCCCAGGGATAACTTCATCGTCCCGGAGAGGCTGGTAAAGAGCGAACTCGACAGGGAGTTTGCGTCTCGCCAAGCTAAGGTAAGCCCTTATTTTCATTGTTTGTTCTGCTTCGCTCCTTTTCTCATACTTCATTTCTTCTGCAGGCACTCGCTCATTTTAACAGGATGGTCGTATCATATGATCACGCTGCGAGATCTAGGCAGGCCTTTATTGACGAGGCTAGGGCGAAAGAAGAAGTTGAGAAGAAGAAAGTCGCAGCTGACATGAATGCGCTAGTTAAAGAGCGCGACTGCTACAAGAAGAACGCTGACGACTTGGGAATGCATCTTCAGAGGGTTAGTCTCGAAAAGAAAGCGGCCGAGGAGAAAGCTGCCGAGCTGAAGGCTGAGTTGTCGGCTCTGCAATCGACTTGCAAGAGGGATCTCGAAGCGGCTGTTGCTGATGCGAGGCGAGTCGCGGCTGCCGATTAAGAAGATGAAATTCCTCGCACAAGCGGATGCCAACCTTCAGCATCTTGACGACATAGAGAACGCCACAGCAGAGGCACCTTTCGATCCTAAAGCGGAGCGTACTCTTCTACTCGAGACCAAGGCAGGACTAGGTGCTGCTGATGTTGCCTTCGATGGGATGGTCGCCGAGTTGAGGAAAACCTTAGGTACAATTTATGTGGTTCCCATTAATGTAAGGGACATAGTTGTTTCTCCGCAAATCGAGACAGTTGCTAAGTCTGTTGGTATTAATGCAGCTTCCGGATCTAACGATGGTTCCTTAGGCCTACGCCTGCGAGAATCTAGCGAGGATCCGAACAATAGCGAATCGAGCGAGTCGGTCGAGTCGGGTGAGATTGAAAAGGCTGCTAATCCCGACCAAGTTGCTACGACTGAATTTCAGCGCGAGGAGGATCCTTCTGGACAGGATCCAAAGATTGGCGAGGCTGTGGGTTCGGCTGGTGTTGACGCTCCAACCGAAGATAAAGAGGACTAAAGTAGGTGAGCTGTCGTCTACTCCAGATTATGCTTAGGACTTTTTGTTTTTGTTATTTTGCTAAGGTTTTAAGACTTTTTTCTTTTGTCGTTTTGTTGCCTGGATGGCTTTATCCAACTTGTGACGTTTTACTCGCCTAGTTGGTCGAAACGAAAATTGAATGAATGTTTTTAAGGCAAATTTTAGTTTTTGAGCGAGTTCCACAGAACCTCCGATCCGACTTTATTTGCCCAGTTCGACCAGTGTTAAGTTATAACTGGGTTTTGCGAGATGAACGTCCTGGTTTACAAGCGTATTCCACTGAACACATCTGTTCCAAGAACGAACTCTAAGTTTGTATAGCGCGCTTTATCCGTGATGGATGTGTATGTAAACTTCATGACGAAGTGTCATGTAGTTTGCCATTATGGCCAGTAATGACGAGGAGTTGATATAGCTATCGCGTTAGATAATTAAGTCGTTTGCGAGATGTCGCGGTTCAGACATTCAAGTCGTGTGCGAGTTGGCGCGTTTAGACATTCAAGTCGTTTGCGAGTTTGCGCGTTTAGACATTCAAGTCATTTGCGAGTTTGCGCGTTTCGACATTCAAGTCGTTTGCGAGTTTGCATGTTTAGACATTCAAGTCGTTTGCGAGTTTGCGCGTTTAGACATTCAAGTCGTTTGCGAATTGATTTCGATCGTAAGAGATTTTTAGTAAAATTTCAACTTACGATATACAAGTTTGGAAGTATGAATATACGGATCCACTCCCCCCCCTTTTTTCGAATAAGGGGGGCAACTGAACTCGTTTGAAAACGAGCTGCCTACGTACCCTTTAGGAGGGATCAAGTCGCCCCGTAGTTCAAGTCAAGTGACTTAGTACTTTTAACAGAAGTACTTTTTAAGGTGTCGCGCGTTCCAGGAACGCGGGATCATTTCGCCTTGCATGTTAGAGAGTTCGTAGACGCCTGGACGAACCACCTTTGTGATTTGGTAGGGTCCTTCCCAGTGAGCGCCGAGTTTGCCGGCATTTGGTTCAGCCGTATTTTGAAAAACTTCGCGAAGGACGAGGTCTCCCTCGTGAAAACGTCGAACTCGCACCTTGGAGTTGTAATACTTTACTGCAGAAGTTTGATATTCGGTCATCTTAATCAGAGCTCGATCGCGCCTTTCGTTGATGAGATCGAGCTCGTCGAGAATGAGGAGATGATTCAAACCTTCTTGTTCCGGGAGTAATCGCCGGCGAACTCCTGGAAAATGGACCTCGGGAGGAATCACGCATTTAGTTCCGTAGACGAGGACGAAAGGGGTCTCGCCCGTTGCGCGACGGGGTGTGGTTCGATAGGACCACAAAACACCCTCGAGCTCATCTGCCCAACGGCCCTTCTTTGAATCGAGTCAAGTTTTTAATCCGTGAATAAGCGTCTTGTTCGACGCCTCCGCCTGACCGTTTCCCTGTGGGGTGCGAGGTGCGGACTTGCTGATCCTGATCTTCCATTTGTCGCAGAAAAGTTCGAATCGCTTGGAAATAAACTGCGACCCGTTGTCGGTTACG
This sequence comes from Draba incana, assembly GCA_963576765.1. Classification (NCBI taxonomy): domain Eukaryota; kingdom Viridiplantae; phylum Streptophyta; class Magnoliopsida; order Brassicales; family Brassicaceae; genus Draba; species Draba incana. The sequence continues at coordinate 32,430,844 of OY755217.1, read as the reverse complement.
ATTTCGTAGGGAACACCGTGTCGGCAAATGATATTCTTCCAGATGAAGTTTTCGACCTGCTTATCCTTGATTGATCCAAATGCTTCCGCCTCAATCCACTTGGAAAAATAATCCGTTAACACCAAAAGATATCGTTTTTGCCGAGACGGGTGGAGTGGTCCGACGATGTCCATCGCCCATCTCATGAACGGATAAGGCGAAGTGTTCTCGAACTCAAAAATTCTGCAGGTCGACGGATGAAAGGACCATGACGTTGACACTTCTCGCACTTTGCCGCGAATAACTCGCAGTCTTTTACCATCGTTGGCCAAAAATAACCGTGTCGCTTAATTCGGATGGCGAGTGAACGACCTCCCGAATGGTTACCGCAGGATCCACTATGAACTACGTGCATTATCTGGCGAGCTTCTTTCCCTTCGACGCAAATTAGGAGTGGCCCGGACAGTCGCCACTTAAAGACATTTCCATCTAGCAGAACGAAACGTGATGCCTGCGCTTATAGCTTGCGAGCTGCCCACTTATCCGCCGGGACGTCGTTGTCGGCGAGATATCCGCGAATGCTATCCATGCACTTTGTGTCGCAACCATAGACCATGGTAGCGTCGTCGATGGCGATATCTTCAACTTCGTGCGATGGTGGCGGTTCCTCGTTACACGGGTAATCGTCCTTTGGCAATTCTTTGAGTTTTTCGGGGAGGAAACCACGGGCAAAAGTTGCGTTATGTTGATCGAGCTCGTTGGTTGCTTCTATCACATCCGTCATTTCATCTGCCACGATTGCGTCGGGTTGGTCGAGGTCCATCGGATCTGCCGCAAGGCGAGTAGGCGAGTCATTGCTTATACTTGTTTTTCGTTTCGCGGTTCTCGATCTTGTCAACACGTTGACGTCTTTTGTGATTGTGATACTTGGCTTTTCGATGAACTCAACCGGGATGATTCTTTGCAGCGCTTGATCTGGCTGTGCCGACGATCCGAGTGATGTGAGGGCATCAGCTTGCGAGTTCTCTGACCTTGGGATCCTTGTCAGGGTAAAAATTTCAAACTCAGCTGTTAACGCCTTGACGAGGGCGAGGTATGCTTCCATGCGTTCGTCTTTCGTTGCGTATTCGCCGTTGAATTGATTCACGACGAGCTGGGAGTCGCAGAAAGCTTCTATCCTTGACATTTTAAGTGCTTTCGCCAATCGGAGACCTGCGAGTAAGGCCTTGTACTCCGCCTCATTGTTCGACGCTTTGAATCCAAGGCTAAATGACTGCTCCAGCGATTCTCCGTCTGGCGATGACAGTCGGATGCCTACCCCTGCTCCGTGTTTAGACGACGAGCCGTCTACATGTAATCGCCAAACCCGAAAAGAATTTTTGTTCCCCGATATGGCCGTCGCCTCTGGCAGTTTGATCAGAAAGTCGGCCAATACTTGTGCTTTGATCGTCGTTCTACTGCGATACTCGATGTCGAATTCGCTTAATTCAATTGCCCACTTGGCGAGTCTCCCGGATTGAGTTGGGCTGTGGAGAACAGCTCGCAGCGGAAAAGTGCTTAGCACAACGATCGAGTGGGATTGAAAATAAGGTCGAAGCTTGCGAGCCGATGTGATAACCGCGAGTGCCAACTTCTCCGTCAGAGGGTATCTCGTTTCTGCGTCGGTTAATGATTTGCTGATGTAGAAAATGGGCTTCTGCTCGGTGCCGTCTTTGCGAATTAGGACCCCACTAACTGCTGATAAGGAAACCGCGATGTAAAGATAGAGAGGTTCGCCTGCGACGGGTTTCGTCAAAATGGGTGGAGTCGCGAGATACCGTTTCAACTCTTGGAAAGCGGCTTCGCACTTCTCTGTCTATTCGAAATCCTGCCGAGCTGCCCTTTTTTTATCCTTAAGTGTGTCGTAGAAAGGTAAGCACTTGTCGGTAGATCGTTGGTTAATCGTTGGACCTCTCTTTTGGTCTTGGGCGAGGCCATCTGGATGAGCGCATGGATCTACTTCGGATTTGCCTCGATCCCGCGACGAGTTACCATATACCCGAGGAACTCGCCCGAGGTCACGCCGAATCGGCATTTGGCTGGATTGAGCTTCATGTTATATTTGTTTAATAACGCAAAGTATTCTGCGAGATGGCCAACGTGGTCCAACTCTTCGAGCGAGTTGACGAGCATGTCATCTATATACACCTCCATTGTCTTGCCGAGGAGATCCGCAAACATCCTGTTGACCAATCGTTGGTAAGTAGCCCCAGCGTTCTTAAGGCCGAAAGGCATGACTTTGTAGCAGTAGATTCCGCGATCCGTAATAAAAGACGTTTTCTCGCGATCGCCAGGGTGCAAAAAGATTTGATTGTAACCCGAGAACGCGTCCATGAATGACAAAAGTCTATTCCCAGATGTTGCTTCGACGAGACGGTCGATATGCGGAAGTGGAAAACTATCCTTCGGACATGCCTTGTTCAAATCTGTGAAGTCCACACAGACTCACCACTTGCCATTCTTCTTCTTTACGATCACTGGGTTTGCGAGCCAATCTGGGTATCTGACCTCAGAAATCGAACCCGCTTGTAGAAGTTTGTCGACTTCGTCATTTACCGCTTGAGCCCGATCCGAGCCGAGGCGTCTTCGTTTTTGTTTTACGGGTTTGAAGGTCGTATCAACATTCAGCTCATAAGTGATGATACCGATATCGATTCCGGGCATGTCTTCGGCGGCCCATGCGAAAGTACCGACGTTTTTCTTAAGGAAATTGACGAGGTCAAGTTTGATCGCTTCGTCAAGAGTTGCGCCTATCTCCACGCACTTCTCTGGGGACTCGTCATCGATGCAAACCGATACGACCGGTTCGCAGGTCGGGGCCGTTCCTTCCTCATCACGGGATTCTGCCATCTGTAGTTGCTATAAAAGTTTGGAGACTTCTTTGACGGGCTCCCTATCAGTTTTGATCTTTTTTCTCGGCTCGCTTGGAATCGGTACTGTCGCTTGACTCCTTAGCTTATGTGCGGTCATGAAGCAAGACCGCGACGCCGCCTGACTCCCTCTGATTGTTCTGATTCCACTGTTGGTCGGAAATCTAAGGCAGAGGTGATTCGTTGATGCGACGGCACGCATCAAATTGAGCCAAGGGGTCCCCATGATAACGTTGTAAATTGCCGGGTTGTCAGATACCGCGAATTCCACTATCTTGGTTACCCCTTCCGCAGAGACTGGGAGACGAATCGTTCCGAGAGTCATTGTCGTCTCGCCGTTGAATCCTGTGAAAGGCTTAGGGTGACATTGGATTTGGGCGAGATCGATTTCCATTCGTTTAAGAGCGTCTATGAAAATGACATCCACTGTGCTTCCGGTGTCAATTAGGGCGCGACCCGTATCCCAATCCGCGATAGAGAGTCGGATGACAAGTGGGTCGTCGTGGGGTTTGTCAATGTCATCAACCTCTTGCTCTTCAAATTGAATGACGTCGTTTGGGAATTTGGACGGGTTTGGTTTGTTTGCCCCTACCTCGGCTCGTCTCTGATAAGCTTTGATGGACGAGACGGTGTTCGAGCAATAGCGCGAGCCTCCCATGATCATATTGCAAACCTTTTGCTTCGATCCGCCTTTGCCCTCATCGCTTCGTCCGCCGAGGTGGGCTTCGTTGTTGTTCCGCCTGTCTCGTTTATTACTTTTGTTATGGCCCCCCGGCGGATTGTCTTCTGCTGCATCGCCGAATTGTTCGAGTTGAAAATCGTCGACACTTATAGCACCTCTGAGCTCGCCAGAAGCCAGATTCGCTGCGAGTCGCATTTCGAGAACTCTGCAGTTAGCCGTCGAATGTCCGGCCATTTTATGCAAGTCGCAGTATGCCGACTCGTCGTACTGCGAGTTCCTCGCCCAGGTGTTGCCGTTAGTACGGCCTGGAGTGCCACTTCCGCGGCCTCGTTCTTTTCCTCGACCATAGCCGGGCGAGTCTACTTGATAGTTATGGGCTCCTTTAAAGCCTCCTTCGTGTCGCACGAAGTCGCCCTGTTTCTTCTTCCCAGCGGCCGGGGCTGCCTGCGAGCTGGGAAGTTTAGCTTTCCCATACTTCTGGCCCAAGATTCTGGTCTCATCTTCACTCCTTGCGAAACCAGTAGCGCGATGGAGTGCATCTTGAATAGATGAGGGCTCGTTGATTGTCATTTCCTTTCGGAAATCCTAGTTGTACCACATGGCCTTACGCAGCGCGCTCAGTGCGGACTGGTCGTCGATCCCTTTCACTTGAGTAAGCATCGCTTTGAAGCGTTCGATGAAAACTCCCAAGGGTTCGCTGGCTCCCTGCGACATCGTATAAAGATCTGCCTCTGACGACCTGCGCTTGATCAGGATGGCGTATTATTTTAGGAATGCTTCAGAGAGCTGCGCGAAGCTATCGATCGAATTCTTCTCCATGCTCGTGTCCCTTTCTTCGAGTCAGAAGTTGGCTCGTCCCATCGCGATAGAGAATGCTCTGATGTGCTCCCTGGGATCGCCCTTTCCATCGTAAATAGGGACCCTGATCTTCCCCGGATCGGACAGACGCGACTTCGTTATTCGCTCTGTAAAGGAAGTAGTGCGGGCCTCTTCAAGGACACGGTCGATCTCCGGTGCCTTGCTGGTTGCGCGATGTACCTGCGATCGCATCTCCTTGAGGTCGAGGGCATTCTGTTGCATGATGGCCTTGAGCTCGTCCATCTCCCTCTAGTGCGAAGTAACGGCTCTGCGATGGGTTGGGGCCTCGGCATGTTCCATCCATCGCATGTTCTCCGCGAACTCGCCCCTGTCCCGGCCTTGGACGCGACTGGTAGGTCGGCTGGGTCGTGCGGTTCCGAAGTCACGCTCTACTGTATCGTCTGCGACCGCAACATTGTCGTCGGCCGCACCTCCGACGGGGACGACTCCATGTCGGAGAGGCGTTGGTGTGTGATCCTCGCGAGCCCCGCGGGCTGAAGGCGATGCCGCCGTGGTGAAGCTGAGAGTAGTCGGAGTGATGCGAAGCGCGGCATGTTGGGGGAGTCCTTGGGGCTGACGAGCCTTCGACAAAGCTCTGATTTCAGCAGACAAAGTGCTATTGATGGTTTCCTGCTTTTCGGAACTCTTGAGCAGCTGCTCGAGCATTGTTTTGAGCTGATCATAAGCTCCCGGTGTGGCCGGTTCGGCCGAGTCGGCGTTGATGATTGCCTGGTTTCCTGTTGGGGCTTATCCGTCTGCTTCCTCCGAAGCGGACTGGTTGCTTAGGTTAGTTTGTCCTTCCAAAGTCGAGTTCCTCGGGTCCGAACCATCGTTTGTAGCTGGAGTTTGCGGGTTCGTTGCAGACATCCTGCGAATTGGTCGAAGTGTTTTTCTCGTGTATGAAGCTAGTGTTGCGAGTTGGTCCCCTCCTTCTAGCGCCAAACTGTGCGAGCTGGAATTTCACACAATAGAATTTGTGAAGATTCAATGAAAAAGAGCTTCTTTAGGGTTCTAAACACTCAGACAAATGTCGAATTCGGATTTTTATTAAGCTTCTTGAGAGCTGTTCTTGAGCCTTTAATGGGCCTCTAATGGGCTTCTGTCTTATGGGCTTTGATCACCAGACCTGTTGGTCGTATACTTAGTCGTTTAGGTTTATCGATTCTTCTAGGGGAAATATGACCCCTACAGTTGGGTTCATCCGCCCCAATACTGAACACTGGTACTTATATAGCGCGCTTTGAATCCGATGATGGATGTCATTGTGTTCGTATTTCCGCGTCATCACTGTGGCCAGCAGCAATGAACACGGTACAACTCTGATTGAAGCCTTGAGAAGCTCGTGAATGATGAAGCTGTTTTCATGCTGAGGCTATTTTGGAAGACGGGAGTACGGGTATCCCACTCCCCCCCCTTTGAGACGAAGGAGGGTGTTGACTTCGTCTGAAAGCTGATGGTGGAAACACTCACTCCCCCCCCCCCCCTAAGGCGGAAGAGGTCAAGGAGCTCATCCGGAGACAAGGCTGAAATGGAAACACTCACTCCCCCCCCCCCCTAAGGCGGAAGAGATCAAGGAGCTCATCCGGAGACAAGGCTGAAATGGAAACACTCACTCCCCCCCCCCTAAGGCGGAAGAGATCAAGGAGCTCATTCGGAGACAAGGCTGAAGTGAAACACTCACTTCCCCCCCCCCCCCCCCCCCCCTAAGGCGGAAGAGATCAAGGAGCTCATCCGGAGACAAGGCTGAGTGAAACACTCACTCCCCCCCCCCTAAGGCGGAGGAGATCATGGAGCTCATCCGGAGACAAGGCTGAGTGAAACACTCACTCCCCCCCTAAGGCGGAGGAGATCATGGAACTCATCCGGAGACAAGGCTGAGTGAAACACTCACTCCCCCCCCCCCCCCCCCCCTAAGGCGGAGGAGATCATGGAGCTCATCCGGAAATGAGACTGATGAAGCGTATAATCCCCCTCTTTTTTATGGAGGGGGGCAACTGAACCTATCCGACGATAGGCTGCCTACGTACCCTTTGCAGGGATCAAGTCGCCTCATAGTTCAAGTGGTGGAAAGAAGACTAGTGATAGTACTTCTTCAAATGCCTTGCATTCTAAGAGTGGAGGATTGGAGTCCCGGTCATGGTAGCGAGCTCGTAGACACCAGGACGAACGACTGTTGTGACTCTGTATGGACCTTCCCAATTGGCCCCGAGCTTGCCAGCGTTAGGCTTTGCTGTGTTCTGGAACACCTCACGCAGGACTAAGTCGCCTTTGCAGAAACACCTTTCTCTGACTTTGGAGTTGTAGTACATCGAAGCCGCGTTCTGATAGTTGGCAATCCGGATAAGTGCTTGGTCGCGGCGCCCATCGAGGAAGTCCAACGCATCAAGTAGCATGGTTTTGTTGATAGGCTCGTTGAGAGGTAATAGCTGTCGGCGGATTCCAGGCGAGCAGACTTCGGATGGGATGACACACTTGGTGCCATAGACGAGGGCGAACAGAGTCTCGCCTGTTGCTCTGCGGGGAGTGGTGCGGTGGGACCATAAAACCCCTTCTAGCTTGTCAGCCCAGCGACCCTTCTTTGCCTCTTAACGCTTCTTAAGGCCAACGAGGATTATCTTGTTGATAGCTTCTGCTTGACCATTGCCCTGAGGGTAGCGAGGCGTAGACTAAATGAGCCGGATGTTTCATTTTGCGCAGAACATCTCGAACCGGTTGGATATGAATTGTGAACCATTGTCAGTAACTATCTCATATGGTACTCCATGACGACATATGATGTTCCTCCACACAAAGCTTTCTACTTGGACATCCTTGATGTTAGCATAGGCTTCAGCTTCTACCCATTTTGAGAAGTAATCTGTTAGGACGAGTAGGAACCGCTTCTGTCGTGATGGGTGCAATGGTCCAACGATGTCCATGGCCCATCTCATGAATGGATAAGGTGAAGTAACAGAGGAGAATATTGCAGTTGGTTGATGGATTTTTGGAGCGTGTCTCTGGCATTTCTCGCATTTGGCCGAGAACTTCGTGCAATCGCCTACTATAGTGGGCCAGAAGTGACCATGTCTCTTGATCTTGATCGCAAGTGCTTTTCCTCCTGAGTGATTGCCACAAGATCCACTATGAACTTCTTCTATTATCTGTCTTGCTTTCGTTCCTTCTACACATGTGAGCATGGGACCGGAGAATCCACATCTGAAGAGGTTTCCATCAAGTAGAACATAACGTGCGGCTTGCTTTCGTAATTTGCGGGTAGCCCACTTGCTGTTGGGCATCTGGCCATCGGCAATGTACTCTCGTACCTCGCTTATCTATAACTTGTCACAGCCGTACTCTGGTTCTTCAGTGTCTGCGTCAATTGAGACCGCTTCAGGATGATGAGGGCTGTTAGTAGCAGAAGTATCAGCGACGGGGTCATTGTTGACAGGGCCGTCGACATCATGCATGTCAGCGTCTTGGACTTCAGGTGCTTCTGTTATTTCTATATCTTCGTTGGTTGCTTCAGCAAGGGCGCCTGCTCGCTTCGCTGCTTGAGAATGTGTCAAAATGGCGAGTGTCACATCCTCCTGGATGCTAGGGAATTCGATGAATTCGACTGGGATAACTCGCTTTAAGGCCGGATCCTCTGGCGTAGTGGTAGCGGAGGCCAGATTTGCCAATGCGTCAGCATCCATATTCTCACCTCTGAGAATCTTTGTAAGGGTGAACTCTTGAAATGAAGCAGCCAGGTCCTTTACTATCCTCAGATAAGCTTCCATTCGATCATCCTTTGCGACATACTCACCGCTGAACTGACTGGTTACGAGTTGCGAATCTGAAAACACATGAATGTGTTTGATTTGTAGCCCTTGGGTGAGCCTCATGCCGGCGACAAGGGCCTCATACTCCGCTTCGTTGTTAGAAGCTTTGAACCCAAGTCGAAATGATTGCTCAAGGACCTCTCCAGTTGGTGACAGCAGTCGTATCCCAACTCCAGAACCATTCTTTGAGGATGAACCGTCTACGTATAGCTGCCATGTCCCCGACGGTACCTCCTTGGAGTCCTTGTCTTTTGGAAGTTCTATGAAGAAGTCCGCCAGTACTTGCGATTTGTTGCATGTCCGCCCTCTACACTCGATGTCGTACTCGCTAAGCTCCACAGCCCACTTGGCTAGCCTACCAGACTGACTTGGGCTATGTAACACTGAACACAGCGGGAAAGTACTAAGGATAACAATTGAATGAGATTGAAAATACGGCCTTAGTTTTCTTGATGCCATGAGGACGGCCAATGCTAGCTTCTCTAATTGAGGGTATCTCGTTTCAGCATCTGTGAGCGTCTTACTCACATAGAAGATAGGCCTCTGCTCGCCTCTTTCTTCACGTACAAGGACAGCACTGACTGCAGTTTCCGAGACAGCAATGTAGAGGAAGAGAGGTTCTCCAGTCACTGGCTTAGCAAGGATGGAAGGCGTTGCCAGATACTCCTTCAGTTGCTTGAAGGCGTCTTCACACTTCTCTGACCATTCAAACTGCTTGTTTCCTCGCAAAGTGTCGTAGAAAGGTAGACACTTATCGGTTGAACGCGAAATAAACCGATTGAGTGCAACCACTCTCCCAGTCAACCTCTGTACTTCACGCTTGTTCTTTGGTGAAGCCATCTGGATCAAGGCATCAATTTGTTTCGGGTTGGCTTCAATACCCCGACGAGTGACCAGGTACCCAAGGAACTCGCCAGAGGTTACAACAAACCGGCACTTCGTTGGGTTGAGCTTCATGTTATGGAGGTTCAGCTGACTGAAGCATTCTTCCAAATGTGTGATATAATCCTCTTCCTCGAGTGACTTGACAAGCATATCATCGATATAAACCTCCATCGTCTTTCCCAATTGGTCTTGAAACATCTTATTCGCCAGCCTCTGATATGTTGCACCGGCGTTCTTCAGGCCGAAGGGCATTACTTTGTAGCAGTAGATACCTCTGTCTGTGATGAAAGCTGTCTTCTCACGATCCTCGGGATGCATCAGAATTTGATTATAGCCTGAGAAGGCGTCCATGAAGCTAAGCAGTTTGTTACCCGCCGTTGCTTCCACTAAACGATCGATGTGAGGTAAAGGGAAATTGTCCTTCGGGCACGCCTTGTTAAGGTCTGTGAAGTCAACACAGACGCGCCACTTTCCATTCTTCTTTTTTACCACAAATGGGTTGGCGAGCCAGTCAGGGTACTTGACTTCGGTTATGGACCCAACTCGCAGAAGCCTTTCGACTTCATCATTCACAGCCATTGCTCGCTCAGGACCCAACTTCCTTCTCTTCTGCTTAACTGGCTTAAACGTTGGATCGACATTAAGCTCGTGGCTAGTGACACTGATGTCTATCCCGGGCATGTCTTCAGTGGCCCAGGCGAATGTGTTGACGTTTTTCTGGAGAAACGCCACTAGCTTTGTTTTGAGTTCTTCATCGAGGGCAGCTCCGATCTCAACGCATCTTTCCGGGTGTTGCTCATCAATACATACAGAGATCACGGGATCGCAAGTAGGTCGCTCTTCTTCTTCACGACCTTCAGCAATCTGTAATTGCTATAAAAAGTTGGTCAAGTCTTTCACCTGATCAGAACTGGTCTTCGCTTTCTTTCGTGGCCCTTGCGAGGCCGAGCCATCTTTCTTTTCTTCATGATTTCCCGGATCCACATCCTTGCTATCATCGCGAGTACGCAGCTTGTGCTCTGCTAGGAAACACATGCGTGAATCCCTCTGATTGCCAAAGATTGTCTTCACGCCTTTTCCGGTTGGGAATTTCAAACACAAGTGGTACGTTGATGGTACAGCTCTCATCTGACTGAGCCATGGTGTTTCCATGATAACGTTGTAGATGGCTGGGTGATCAGACACCGTGAAGTTCACCATCTTCTTGACGTCCCCCGCTTGAACTGGCAGGCGGATCGTCCCTATGGTCATAGTAGTTTCACCAGAGAAGCCTGTTATAGGCTTCGGTTGCCCCTTGATGAGCGACAGGTCAATCTTCATCTTCTCAAGAGTATCTTTGAAGATCACATCCACTGAGCTTCCAGTGTCGATGAGAACACGAGCAACGTTGAAATCGAAGATGGTCAGATTGATCACCAATAGGTCGTTATGCGGATAGTCTATTCCTTCGGCATCTTCTTCGTCGAAAGTGATAGGATCACCGGAACGCTTGGTCGTCGGAGAGGCAGATATGTTGGCGCAAACCTCAGCGCGCCGCTGATAAGCCTCGATCGCAGCTTCGTTATCAGCACAGTACTGCGATCCTCCCAGGATCATAGAGATAGTACCATGCGTGTTCCCGTTCTCGGGATCGTCACCACGACGCTGTCGTCTAGGATTCTCAGTCTGGGCCTCGGTAGCATCTTGAAACTTCTCCTCCGGCTTGAAGTCCGAAAGACTGATGTTCCCCTTGAGGGTGCCTTCGGCCAGCCTAGCAGCCAGCTGTCGTCCCAACTCTCGGCACCTTGCAGTAGAATGTCCAGTTGCTTTGTGAAAACCACAATACAACTTCTCGTCATATTCCTTTGGGTCTCTTACCCAAGTGAAACTTCCTCTGCCGCGTCCCCGACCATGGCCTCGACCTCTGCCGTAGCCAGGCGAATCGATTTGGTAGTTATGAGCTCCGCCTGCTCCCCCTTTAAACTGGACGAAGGCGGGATTGCCTCTCTTAGAAGCAGTTGGGGTCGGAACCTGAGAAGGTTCGCTTATCTGCTTCGCTTTTCCGCCTCTCTTGGCGCAGAGCTCTTCTTCACTTCGGGCAAAATCAGCTGCACGGTGAAGGGCGTCTTGAATTGTAGTTGGCGGATTGATGGTGAGCTATTGCCAAAACGGAGACGGACACCTCACTGCACCTCTCAATGCTTCCAATGCGGATGTGTTACCGATTCCATCCACCTTTGACAGGGTGTTCTTGAACCTTGTCATGAAGGACCGCAAGCTTTCACCTTCTGCTTGCTTGTTGGTCCACAGGTCTGCATCGTATATCTTCCGTTCAGCGAAGATGTTGTAGTGCTGAACGAACATCTCAGAGAGCTGATGGAAGTTGTGGATAGAATTCTTCTCCAGTTTGTAGAACCACTAGAGGGCAGGTCCTTTTAAGCTTTCCACGAACAGCTTGCAGTAACCAATGTCCTTCTCGGACTATCTGAAATTTGCCCTTCCTAGGGCCACCTCGAACTCCATTAGGTGGTCGGCGGGATCAGAGGTCCCTTCATAGGTTGGAATCTTGATCCTTCCCGGGTCGGAAATCCTGGCCCTTGAGATGTTTTCTGCAAAGGGGGTGTTCCGTGCCTTCTCCAACACGTAAGCGACCCCGGGAGCCTTCCCTGTGCTCCGATACATCTGTAGCTTAGTCGTCCTTAAGTCAGAGACGACGTGATCCAACTAGGCCTTCAGAGCAGCAACCTCTTCGTCGCGGGAGCCTCGAGGAGCCCTGCGCTCCTGCTCCCTTCTGTAGTAATCTGCTATAGTCTGGGCCACTTCTCCATCAGCCTCAGCATCATCAGTAGTTGTGTCGGTTCGGATTCGCCTCCGAGGGAGGTGATCTTCGTCCGACTCTTCCATCACGCGCTCAGGAGTCGGATCGAAATATCGACGAGGAGGTGGTGGAGGCAAGTCCTCCGGATCTGTGTGATTTGTCCGAGGTGGCAGCTCCTCGTGCTGATCCCTTCGATTGGGTCGAGGTGTGGTGAAGCTGAGGCGTGCTGGACGGACACGAGACCTCTTGCGCTTCCTTCTCTTGAGCGACTGCAGCTCGCTCGCTGTAGCTTCCAGGTTCCTCTGCTGATCATCAGCCTTCTTCATCAGGGTCTCAAGCATCTGCTTGATGTCCGTGAGATCTGCTGCGTTGTTAGCAGCGTGAGGCGCGGTATTCTCCATGGAGTTGCTTCTCTCCTCGTCGCGCTGGTGAGACGAGGATCCTTCGTTGCTCATGCTGTTGATTGACATCTTCGTAGGTCGTTGGAAAGCCTAGCTCTTCTTGTGTCAGACAATCTCTGTTCCCCTTAGTCGGCGCCAAATTGTGGGAGCCTAAGCTAGCACAGTTGAATTTGTAAGAGTTCTTTAGGGAGCGGAGATCTCTAGGGTAAGCTAGGTCGAACGAAGATGTAAAAGAGTCTTGTTATTGCCTTGAAAGAGTTTTGAGTACAGGTTTTTGTATTCAATTGCGGATCCCCTTAGGGTTTGTACAAAAGAAGTATTTATAGTCTATGTCTAAGGCGGCTACGTCTCCTAAGTCCTCCCGGATTTCCTTTCTTGACTAGGTCGGCCATATTGAAACGGGCTTCGCGTCTTGGACCGGGCTTCATGCTTCCTTCATGTCAACGGACCGGATACTGCACCGAGCTGAAGATAGGATCAATAACCATGGGGGCCGAGCCTGTGGTCGGCACCACGGGGGCCGAGCCTGTGGTCGGCACCACGGGGGCCGAGGCTGTGGTCGGCTCTTGATGGCAAGGCTGCGGTTCATTCCTGCTTCGCCCTACTCCATGTTCATTTGCTAGTCTCCTCTTCGGGAAGACTTAGGAGTTATTCTTCCTTGTTCACCGAGAACCCGAGGGGTCATTTCTTCGAGAGCCTTGTCTTTGGACGTTTAGCGTTGAGAGGTTGAATACCGACCCCAACAATGATCCACCAACATAAAAATAAAAATAAAAACAAAAGATGTTATCATTAAATCTTTGATTTGGCCCCAAATTTTTGCAATAGAAAAGGGGTCATGAGGCCATTTTGTTTCAAAATTTTATGTAGGCATGCATGGTCTTCCATTGAACTAACAATCGTACGCAAATAAGGATACAAATTTCGCTTTCTATTAACAAAACTTAGCAATATCATATATTCAATACTTTGAAAGATAACATGAGATATATAAGATCATTTATTTTAAACATATGATGACGATAAAATAAAGATCTTAAGAAACATTGTAATCACAAAGGAACGAAGAGCAAAGTAGATGAATAATCAACAAAGTTAACCATTTCGATCAAAAGTTGAAGCTCCGATGTCTTTGTCACAATATTTATATACCCAAATCAGAGACCTTGCAGAGTATTAAAGAGGCTATGCTTAATTCTTCGGTTTAGAAATAGATTTAATGTTAGAAGAAAAGACAAGACTCTAGACTCAAACTCAATTCCAACCTACTAGTTTAGATGGAATGTGTTAAGGGTCGCGACTTCACCTTGACAATGAATAGCTCTTTATGCATATTCATAAGGACATCCTAATTCGTTGGCCAGGACCCACAAAATGCTAAAACTTAACTTGTGGAAGAAGTGAGGCACTTAGTGATAGAGAAAAAAAAAATGTTTCTCCAAAATCTTAAAATCTTATTTCCTTCCCTACTGAGACTCTTTGACAACCAAACAAAGTGAAAACCAAAACTTAACCAGTGAGTAAACAACAATGGCTGTTTATCAAAATATAAAGCGAAGCAATGGATTTTTTCATTTGTTTGGACACCAAAAGTTTACTACTATGTATTGTAATTTAAAATTTAATAGCACATATGAACAAATATCTAGCACAAAGAACAAGCATATTAGAAATGTATCTTGGGTTGCACATAAAAAAAAAAGAAAAAATGTATCTTGGGTTCTTTTTCCCGAAACACACAAAAAAAGAGAGATCTAAAGATATACCAAAATATGGCGATAGTAAACACAGTGGTGATCAGAATGCAGCAAGAATAATCAGGATGGTTACGATCGACACGGTGATAAGCACGACGGGATTAGAAAGCAGTAACGGAGCACCGGTACAAAGTTTTAGATAAGTGTTATTTTAAGAAGAAACAAACATAACAAAATCAGAATATCAATGAATATAACTTAATATGGAAGCAAATAATGTACATAACTTCTTAGGAATTGATAACTTTACGGCGGGGACACACCATTGTTACGATACAAATGACTCGGCAAATAATACCCAGTTATATATTGTGTTTTGTAGAACGATTTTAGGATTGCGGGTTTTGAAAGGTTGCATATAGATTCATTGTAATACTCATGATTTCATCGAAAACACTGAATATGTTCACATCAATTGTATTATATTGGTAGTAAAAACATATACAATAGAGAGGCACTTGAAGTCAGGCACTTACTCAAATTAAACATAAACATTACTCTGAAATCACAAAATCTTATTTTTCCTTATAAAAATTTTGAACTCGCGATTAAAAAAGAGAGACTGGTGAAAACAAGAGAGACTAAGCAATTCGCCTGCGTTATAGGGTTTATGAAGAGAAAGCACGGAGAAGGAATCCTCAAGAGATGGGGCAGTGGCGAGACGCGTTTGTGACGAGAATAAACCTACGGCGAACAATTCTTAAAACATCAGTTTTCAGTTATCAGAAACATCATTCACGAAACCTAAACCTAATCAAAAATCTTCTGACGTGGTATCCGAAATCAAACGACGAATCTGGGAATTTGCCTTTAATAACCTGGATTAAGATTTCTTTGAGGGTCTCTTGTGGTTGTGAGAAAATAGAGAAACAAATTACAAAACGAGTAAAGGTTTTCAAATTAATAAGAACGAAAACACAACTCTTCGTATGTGAATCGTTATTGTTTGGATTTGAGAGGGGTTTTTTTAATGAAAGAGTTCTTATCTCACCGAAAGACACCTTTTCGGTAAAAAGAGAAGCAATTGGTTTCCAATTTGATCCCACCATACAATATATTTTAGGAATAGATAATAACCGTTGGAAGATTTTATTTCCTATAAAAAAAAGGGTGACATCATCAATCTCCAAAAAGAGGTTTGTTATTATGTATAGATTATTTCCTATAAAAAAAAGGGTGACATCATCAATCTCCAAAAAGAGGTTTGGTTTGCTATTATGTATAGATCTTATATTTTGAGGAGCGAGTATATTCAGGGGCGAATCTAGAAATCATTTTTATCAGGGGCAAAAACTGATAATAGGAGACATAAAATAATATATCAACAGGGCATGTTTAAAATTTCTTAAGATAATTGACCTAATTTTTTTTTATGGTGGGCAAGTGCCACCCTTGTTACTAATGTGTCTTCGCCACTGAGTATATTATCAACGATTACAAAATACTTAGATTCAATATTCATATAAAATATTTTCTCTCTCTTTACGTTATTTATATAAATATTAACGAATAACAAATCTCAATTTTTGTTTTTGTTTTTTCGTTTACAACTTTGGACTCAATAAACCGATATATATATATATATATATATAACTTTTTCTCGAAGTTTTTTTGCTATATCACTTCCTTCAAAATACTAAAACATTTTTTTTTACTATAACATTTTCCAATCCAAGACGATCAATATTTTATGTGATGCAAAAATAAACTAATCATGCGCTCAATTGTATATGTGTAGGTTGCTAACTAGTACCAAAAAGTGGTGGCAACTGATATAACCCAAAAGCAGATTGACCTTGCAAAGCCACACCCAAAAGTCACATACATTAACACTCCATCATCAATGTCCGACAACGATCTAGTGGCTAAACTCGGTGGAGAAAACTCAATAGATTTCATCTTAGTTGCTCAATCTCTTCACTACTTCGACCTTAAAAGATTCTATCCAATAGTGAAACACGTTCTTAAAAAACAAGGCGGAAATAATCGCGGCTTGGGTCTACAACGACCTAATCTTCACGCCAAAGGTTGATTCCATCATGTACTTTATATTCTCTTCCTTATCTATCATATAAACAAGAATTTCGACCTCAGTTTTTATTAAGGAAAAACCGTTCAGGGGGTTCAACACCAAGTATTATTTGAGCCAATAATAGCACACTCGACTTTGTTTATAGCCCTTAACCAATAACCTTTCATCTAATTGTAAAATTGTAGAATATGTCAATCACCAAGCTTTGGAGTTAATCAAAGGGTAAGTAAAATTCTTTTGAAGTTTTCCATTTGATAAATTCTTTGAATTTCTCTTTAATTGGATTGGTTAAGTTCCTTTTTGTTTCACAAACTCGTCATTGATGTGATTTGATCTGCTTGTTGTATATGGGCTTATTTGAACACTGAAATCATGTACTTCAAGCAGATCAAATAAGCCATATACAACAAGCAGATCAAATAAGCCCATATACAAATTTCTTTGAACACTGAAATCATGTACTTCCAAATTTTATGGAGACCCTAAAAGAACTAGAGTTTTGATCTAATTCATAATTGCGAAAGATCGAACATTGTATCCCTTCTTTCGACATGCCTATATTCAGTTTATCTTGACATCGTAATATAAAAGGAGTTAAATAGCTAGAAAACCAAAAAAACTAACAAAAAGTTTTGGGATTATTTTGGAAAACAATAAGTGGTTTTCCACATACTTTGGTTAATTTCCTAATTTGACTATAATTTTTGGTCATCACATGCAAATACACATATAAGTTCAACTTAAATTTTAAATTAATTAAGTTGAAATAAACAAGTCTTTATAGCAAATCAGTCATATGATTTTTATATTGCTGGATTAATTAAAAAATCTTGATTGTTAAATTATACTCCATGTTCTAAATATTGAAAATGTATATGATTTTCTCTGTTTAAACCACTAGTTTGTGGGTTTCACTTTCACAACAAAACAAGTCTGTAGGGGTTATATGGTGTTTTTATTTACAGAGTGGATCCATTGATTTGTGTGATTAAAACGAAGGAAGAATCGAAAGATTTGATTTTTGTTTCTTTTAGATTGGATAAGTCATAGATAATTAAAACGCAGCGTTTCGCCTCCGACCGAACTTAACTCAAGTTCAGTTCTCCCGCTCTAAAACACTTCGGGAAATTACGTAAATGCCATTTAAATTTGGTTTTTGTTATAAGAATGAAGGTAAAGTTTTGCAGCTTAGACGTGGCAGGAATAAAAGATCCATATATTTTTTAATAAAGAAAAAAATACATACGGGAAAGAAAAATCTATTGTCGATAATGGATTTGCAAAAACTAAAAAGAAAAAAAAATGAAGAGATCGAAAAAAATAGTTTTACAAAGAAGAAGAAGTAACATAATAATTCACAAAACTCATACACTTTGAAGTCTTGTTTTTAAAAATACACTACAAGAAAACATGTGCATTTGCGACGGAATTAAAGCGTCGCAAAATTGCGTCCTATTTGCGACGATTTTGCGTCCAAATGTACAACTCGACGCAAAACCGTCGCAAATTTGCGTAGGAAGTTCACGACGCAAAACCGTCGCAAAATTTGCGACGGGTTTGCGTCCAAATGTATAAGTCGTCGCAAATTCGACGCAAAATTTGCGACGCCGTTGCGTCGACTTATAAGTTGCAACGGTTTTGCGTCGAGTTGTACGTTTAGACGCAAAACCGTCGCAAATTTTGCGCCGAATTTGCGACGATTTAAGGGTTGCGAGGGATTTGCGACGAAAGTAGGTTGAACACGTTTTAATTGATTCTTACTTGTTTATAAGTGTAATATTTTAGCCGCAAATCAGTCGCAAAAGTCTTTGAAAATTGTTGCAAATTTGTCGCAAACTGAAATGAACATTCTATAAATTAAATCCACCTATATTATATTATCTCACATTCTATAATTCACATTATATTATCTCACATTCTATAATTCAACAAATATATATGGATAACAATCGATCTTTGATTCCGGGTCCGGCTGGTGTGAGACAAGCAGAAGAACGGGCAAGGAAAAAACTTGAAGAATCGATGTTGGAAGAATGCAATTCTTATGAGAGACATGTACAAATGGTTAACTGTGTTGTTGAGGCAGAAGATCCATCGTTCACCGATGTCCTTTGGAAGACGACAATTGGAAATGTCAACAAATTAACAGGTATAATTAATGAAATGCTATTTTATTAATATATATTAGTAAGAAACAGAAATAATTATATTTGAAAGTTTGTATATTGTTTAATTGACATTTAATTATATTTTACTTATTCTACGTTGACTATATACAGGTCGACACACGTGGGTGGACACTGGTAAAAGAGTTGCATAACATAAAACCACAATTGCATCACGTACCATATGTGGTAGCAGTGATTCATAAAATGGAACCTAATGGATTGGGGGACGCGATGGTCATACTAAAGGTAAAATGTATATATAAGTTATAAGAAAAGATGTTTTTAACATGTTAGAATATTTAGTAATCGATAAATGTTATTTGTTTTCCTTGAAGGATCCTACCGGGACTGTACAAGCGAGCATTCATAGGTCCGCCATATCTGATAACAAATATGGGCCGCACATAAAGGAGGGTTCGGTATTGGTTCTAAAGGAGGTTGTAGTTGTTAAGTTTGAAAGGGCGACAACATATCTTAACATTATTCTTAAGAACATAAGCAATGTAAGATAATTACAATATATATTTTAAAGGTATTGTATTAAGTAGTATCCTTACAAATAAATCAAGTTTTTATTTCACAGGTTATATCTAAAGAAAACATGGCTACAACGTTCATAGAAGAAGGTAGTAGCAGTCGTGTTCATCGAAATCCAAACAATTGGCTATCCCAGGAAAATGACGAAGGGTCGACGACGGATGATGGTGAAGAAACTGATGATGAGTAAAACATTACGTCATCAATAAAAGAAATTAAAATAAATAAATAAATTTTTTTATGTCTGCAGTTTATTTGTATTTCGTTTTTAAGCAATCATGTACTATATATATATATATATATATATATATATATATATATATATATATATCGATTGTACGTACGTTTATAAACATCGATGTTAATTAATGTTAAAATATGATAATATGATATTAATATAAGTTTCCAAAAATTTACTTGTAACCCTAACACATTAATACTAATAGCAAAAAAGTCCAAATTAAATCTTAACTTACCAAACTATAAATATAAAAGTTTCGTCGTAATAACTTACCAAACTATAAATACACATTTGCTACGGTTTTGCGTCGAAACGTACAAGTCGCCGCAATATCGTCGCAAAATTGGCGATGGTTTTGCGTCGACTATGAGGTTACGACGCAAAAACGTCGCAAATATTGCGAGGATTATGCGTGGTAAGATATTTTGTAATAATAGCGATAACTTAGCGTCTGTTTTGCGACGAAATAAAATTTGCTACCATTTGGCGACGAATTTATTAGAACACGTGTTTATGATTCTTACCTGCATGTGGGTGCAATATTTTTAGTCGCAAACCTGTCGCAAACTAGAAGCAAAAATGTCACAAATTAGTAGCAAAACAAACCAATTTTCTATAAAAACCTCGAATGTGTGATGAACGAATTCACAACAAAAACATTCCAAAACGTTGTCTGACTTTCTCCAGTACTTATAAGTATACTTACAACATTTTCCCTTAGTGCCTAACCAATCACATTATGACTTTCTCAAAACAACACTTCCTCTATGTCCTTCTCTTCTTCTTCTTATTACCTCTCATAAGCGCCTCGGAACCAAAACGTTGCTACAGTTCTTCATGTAAAGGAAACAGTCTCGACGTTGCTTTCCCTTTCTGGCTATTCCCGAATCACTCTTCGTCCTGTGGCTACCCAGGATTCAACCTCTATTGCAACGATGGTCACGAGACAGCCTTAAACCTACCAAACTCCGGACCATTTCTTGTCCGAGAGATAAAATCGCAACGTATACGCCTCAATGACCCCGATAAATGCTTAGCTAGAGTCTTCTCAGCTTCAACGCTTCTGAATCACCTTTCTCTCCTCTTCACCTTGTCAACTACACTTTCTTGACCTGTCCTAAAGAAGACGTCAAATCGTCTTCTTTTAAACCCATCCATTGCCTTGGTAATTCCACGACTTCCTTTTTCGCCTTCCCTCTAGAGCTCGTTGGTTCAATGCCGCCTTCTTGTCAAGTATTCAAGACATTACTCCTTCCTGTTTCTTCACCTTCCGCCGTGGACCTCAACGATCACGACCTATGGCTCAAATGGGACTCACCGGATTGCACAAAATGTATCGATTTTACTCCTTTATGTGGCTTTATAAACAATACCACCCTCCAAGTCAAATGCTTTGCATACGTTGATTCCGGTACGAATCCCTCTTTCTTCCCTCATAACTTCACATCTGAAACCATAAATTTCAACAAACATATCGAAGATTGTTAATAGGCATTATTACTATCCCAAGTCTCTGAATTTTGAAGTTGACCATTTCTTTTGACAGGAAACCCATGGTTAATGTTGGGCTTTGGTGATGTCTAATCTCAACATAACATAGGCCCGCGACTGGTAATGTCAATTAGAGTTAGGAATGGGCTTGTTTCCTTGTTTCTCTATGGGCTTACAATTTGGTTTAGAATTGCCTTTTTCTTGTAATAGCCTTAGCCTATAAAAAGCTAAGCATGTGTGAGATTTAGGTTAAGCTTTTGTTAGAGGTCTTTTCTTGTGCTTAGAGAGATCTTGTGAAAACCTTGATATTGTAATTCGTGGTTATAGTGGATTACTGGAAAGCTCCAGATAGAGGACTAGATCACATACCGTGGTCTGTCTCTCTGATTATCTCTGTGTTCTTACTTATTGCTCAATCCAATTATTCCGTGAAGAGGGGTTAAAATCCCTACAAGTGGTATCAGAGCCAGGTTTGAGGTTCGAGGGCACGTTCAGAGAAGTTTCTGCTGAGATCTAGAAGCTTAGATCGGCGTCATCGTCAGGGAACAAAGGCGGTGAAAGTTTTAAGGTTTTCTGCGTCGAAGGAATCAAAAATCAGATCGCGTGTCGATCGACATACTCCATCCGTGTTGATCGACACAGTGACTACTCGACAGAAGAATCGACATAAAGTATAGTGTCGATCGACATATCATCCTTGTCGATCGACACGAGCGACTACATAAGGCAGTGAGTTTCGTTTAATCAGAGATGTCTACAGAAAATAAGTTGAATGTGAGGATAGCCATCTTTGATGGTCAAGGTGACTTTTCTATGTGGAAGAGAAGGATGTTAGCTCACATGAATCTCCAGGGGTTGAAAGGAGAGTTAATTGCATCAACTGAGTCAGAAGAGCTGAAGAAGAAAAAGGATGAAACGCCTGAAGATTTTGCAGAAAGAGTTAAGGCAGAAGTACTCAAGAAGAAGAAAAGAGGAGAGGACGCTATGGATATCTTGACTCTCCATCTAGGAGATCTAGTTCTGAGGAAAACAGAAGATTGTTCAACGGCACGTGAACTTTGGGAAGCACTAGAAAGGCTATACAACACCAAGACTCTACCGAGTCGTATTCATCTATTGTATAAGTTTTATACATTCAAGATGGATGGGTCTAAGTCAATCGATCAAAACGTCGATGACTTCTTGAAGACTGTTTCAGCGTTGGCCAGTGTGAAGGTTACTGTCGAGGATGAGGTACAAGCGATTCTCTTACTTAGTTCTTTGCCACCCCAGTATGACTCCATGAAGGAGACATTGAAGTATGGTAGAGAATCTATCTCTATTAAGGACGTGGTGAATGCTGCAAAATCCAAGGAAACCGAGCTAAAAGCTAAAGGTTATTCAACTTCACAGAAGATTGGTGAAGCATATGTGGCTCGTGGGAGACAGTCGAATAGAGATCAACGGAACTCAGGAAATAGAGGCAGAAGCAGGTCTAATTCGGGCTCAAGGATTACCTGCTGGTACTGCAAGAAGGATGGACACAAGAAGGCTGATTGCTATGCCTGGAAGAAGAAGGGCGGCGATGATGAGGATGCCACAGCAGCAGTGGTCATCGATCAATCAGCAGGAGTTGGTGCATTATCAGTCTCAGACAATTGGCATCAAGAGAAGTGGGTGATTGATTCGGGTGCTTCATATCACATGACTTCAAGGAGAGACTGGTTTTTTACATATGAGGAAATCAACTCTGGAAAGGTGCTACTGGCAGATGATTACAGTATGACTGTTGAAGGAATTGGTTCAATCAACATCAATGCAAGAGGTGGCATGGTCAAGACATTGACAAATGTCAGGTATATCCCAAAACTCAAGAGAAATTTAATTTCATCTACTATGTTAGATAGGCTTGGGTTTGAACATGCTGGAGGCAATGGAAAGAAAAGGTTCTACAAGAACGGAAAGCTAAGTTTTCAAGGCACTCTATGTGGTTCTTTGTATTTGCTTGATGGAGAGACTGTAACAGGACAGTCAAATAGTGTTACCAAGAAACTGTGGGGAGATGACACTGTTTTGTGGCACAGAAGGTTGGGACACATGAGCATGAAGAACCTGATGATCCTAGCAAAAAGGGGCATCATTGATAAGAGGAAGATTTCGGAGATAGAGTTCTGTGAGAGTTGTGTAATGGGGAAGACCAAAAGACTGAGCTTCAACGTTGGCAAGCACACCTCTGGTGAAGCACTGAAGTATGTGCATTCAGATCTCTGGGGATCTCCATCGGTTACTCATAGCTTGTCTGGTAAGCAGTACTTTCTGTCTATCATTGATGACTACACCAGAAAGGTATGGGTACTCTTCTTGTCTGCTAAGAGTGAAGCTTTCACAAGGTTTTGTGAATGGAAGAAGCTAGTTGAGAATCAGATCAGCAAGAAGGTTAAGTGTCTAAGAACAGACAATGGGTTGGAGTTTGTGAACAAAGACTTCGATGAGTTTTGCAGGCAGCATGGGATTGAGAGACACAAGACGTGTCCTTATACTCCACAGCAGAATGGAGTGGCAGAACGCATGAACAGAACGATAATGGAGAAAGTGCGTTGTATACTTGATGAGAGTGGCTTAGGTGAAGAATTCTGGGTTGAGGCAGTGAGCACAGCTGTGTACCAAATAAACAGAAGCCCATCATCAGCCTTAGACGGCGGTATTCCTGAGGAACTATGGCTGGGAAGAAAGCCTGGTTATGGACACATGAGAAGATTTGGGTCATTGGTCTATGTGCATATAGATCAAGGGAAGTTAAAACCAAGAGCAGTGAAGGGTATTTTCATTAGCTATCCGGAAGAAGTCAAAGGGTACAAAGTGTGGCTCCTGGATGAATCAAGATGTGTGGTTAGCAGGAATGTAGTCTTTGTGGAAGATAAAGTGTTCAAAGACTTGAAGAATGAAGTTTCAGTGAAAGAAACGGTGGAGAACCCGACTCCAGGGACAGAAGGTCCTCTGTCAATCGACACACCATCTGGTGTCGATCGACACAAGATAAAAACGAGTGTGTCAAAAAGGACAGAAGGTAGCGTGTCGATCGACACACCATCTGGTGTCGATCGACAGGCGAGTAAAGAACTGTCGGCTCCTTTAGATGAAGATAACGGCCAAGGTTCATCTTCAGGTGGAGTTATTGGAGGTTCAGAAATAGAAGTTATACCTCAGATTCGTACTTCTTCTGGACGAATCACGAAGCTTCCTAACTATCTCAATGATTTTGATATGGCAAGCTTTGCCTTGATTACTGCTGCGGAGATGAGTTATGAAGAACCAAGGGACTATCAGGAAGCAATGGAAAGCAGGGATAAAACTTTCTGGAATGGGGGTATGAGTGAAGAGATGAGTTCTCTGGATAAGAATGGAACATGGAGGCTAGTTAGGAGACCTAAAGGAAGAAAGGTCATCGGCTGCAAATGGGTTTACAGGTTAAAACCGGGTATACCAGAGATAGAAGAACCACGATACAAAGCTAGGCTTGTCGCCAAGGGATATTCTCAGAAGGAGGGTATTGATTATCAAGAAGTGTTTGCACCAGTGGTGAAACATGTTTCTATCAGGTTTCTTCTATCGGTTGTTGCAGAAGAGAATATGGAACTGGAGCAGCTTGATGTTAAGACTGCGTTTCTTCATGGCTTACTTGAAGAAGAGATCTATATGGAGCAGCCTGAAGGTTTCGTTGTTAAGGGAAAGGAGGACTATGTTTGCTTGTTGCAGAAGGCACTATACGGGCTTAAGCAAGCTCCGAGACAGTGGAACAAGTGCTTCGATCAGTTTGTGGTTAGTCATGGGTTTACAAGGAGTGAGTATGACTCATGTGTTTACATAAAGAAGAGCAAAGGTGAGTGTCTTATGTACCTACTCTTATATGTTGATGACATGCTAATCGCATCCAAGGATATGAAGGAGATACAGATTGTGAAGAATTTGTTGAGCAGTAGGTTCGAGATGAAGGATTTAGGAGCTGCGAGAAGGATTCTCGGGATGGATATTGAGAGAGATCGTGAAGGTGGAGTTCTCACCTTGTCTCAATCTGGTTATATCAAGAAGATCCTACAGATATTTAGTATGGATGACTCTAAATCTGTTACAGCACCTATTGGTTCGCATTTCAAGTTATCACCTGTAAAAGATGATGAAGCTGAGACGATTCTGGATGATGTTCCATACTCGAGTGCTATTGGAAGCATCATGTATGCGATGTTGGGAACTAGGTGTGATCTCGCGTATGCTGTTGGCTTGGTTAGTAGGTTCATGAGCAAGCCGAGCATGGTACATTGGACTGCTGTTAAGTGGGTGCTGAGATATTTGAAAGGTACCCTGGATCGAAAGATTGTGTTTAGGAAGACGAAGGAGTTCAAGATTGAAGGTTTCTGTGATTCTGATTTTTCATCTGATCTGGACAGAAGCAGGTCGATTACAGGTTATGTGTTCACGGCAGGTGGAACTGTTATTAGCTGGAAATCGAGTCTTCAATCTGTTGTCGCGTTGTCTATAACTGAGGCAGAGTATATGGCGTTGGTAGAAGCTGTGAAAGAAGCAATTTGGCTAAGAGGTTTGTCAGAAGAGTTTGGTTACAAACAGGATTTTGTGGAGGTCTGGTGTGATTCTCAAAGCGCCTTGTGTTTAGCCAAGAACAACGTCCATCATGAGCGAACGAAGCATATCAGAAGAAGGATGCATTTCATTAGAGATATTGTTGCTTCTGGTGAAGTGAAGCTGTCTAAGATTCCTACTGAGCGGAATCCTGCTGATATGTTGACAAAGGTTCTTCCTGTGGATAAGTTTGAGAAGGCTCTGAGTTTTCTCAACTTAGGAGAGCACTAAGGTGCTGGTATGGTCTGGAGCTGCACATGTATGCAAGAAGAAAGGTGTTATGTTCGTGATTGTCATCAAGGTGGAGATTTGTTGGGCTTTGGTGATGTCTAATCTCAACATAACATAGGCCCGTGACTGGTAATGTCAATTAGAGTTAGGAATGGGCTTGTTTCCTTGTTTCTCTATGGGCTTACAATTTGGTTTAGAATTGCCTTTTTCTTGTAATAGCCTTAGCCTATAAAAAGCTAAGCATGTGTGAGATTTAGGTTAAGCTTTTGTTAGAGGTCTTTTCTTGTGCTTAGAGAGATCTTGTGAAAACCTTGATATTGTAATTCGTGGTTATAGTGGATTACTGGAAAGCTCCAGATAGAGGATTAGATCACATACCGTGGTCTGTCTCTCTGATTATCTCTGTGTTCTTACTTATTGCTCAATCCAATTATTCTGTGAAGAGGGGTTAAAATCCCTACAGTTAATAACCCTAAAGATATCCAGCATTTGCCTATCCATACCATTCTTTCTGCTAGTGACTCCAGCACTCCTAATCATTTTTATACCAATAGAACAAATCAAGAAGGTGGAATTAGGGGAAAATAGTAAAAGTCTTGTCCCTTGGTCAAATGATACTTTATGTTCCATTTGTTTATCCGAATACACAAGCAAAGAGATCGTTAAGTGCTTACCCGAATGTCAACATTGCTTCCACGCCCAATGCATCGACCCGTGGCTCAAATTGCATAATTCTTGCCCGATTTGTAGGAATTTTCCGAATAAAATTCCGACCAATGTTGTCTTGATTTGATTCGAGTCTATCTTAATCTTTTTTTTTGCGCTTGTTCTTGTCAAGGTTGGCCAAAAATGTACGTGAGACACACGCGTTTCCGAGCGAGTGAGCGTAATGTAAGCTAAACAAAGACAGAGTTATAGGGCCCACATTTTTGGATTTTAAATAAAATGGGCCTCAAATGCATTTATTTAAGTTAAGTTAAATGTTAATGTGTTTAGTACATGCAATTACTAGAGTTAATTAAGATTAAAGTCTCTAAGGGTAGGAACAATGCAATTATGCAAAGCACATAAAACTTCTTCTCTAGTGAGAGCTATAAGTTGCTATAAGATTTCTTTAAAACTTGGAAGTGCATGACTGATCTCGAACACCTTAGAGTTTCTAGTACGCGCAGTGTCGGCCCTGAAAATGTGAAGGCCATAAACAAAAAAAAAAATTTGGGGCCATTGATACGTAAAAAAAAAAATTGGGACCGTTAGTTATATACAAAAATACATAAAATATTTTGGGCCGGAAGCTCATGCTTCCTCTGCTTCTACTTAGGGCCGAGCCTGGGTACGCGAAATCATTTCATGATCAATATAGAGTTTATTCTATAAAAAGTCATACCAATAACAATGAATATAGTAAGTCTATCTATCCAGATCATATCTTCTTCACTTATGTCAAATATCATACTTACCATGTTATCATGTATAGCCTCTCTGTATAAATGTTGTAAAAAAAAAAAAGAGGCTCTCCGTATAAATATGTACAAGTCATATCAATATACAATAATCACTTGCACATAGATTTTATATACAAAGACTTATTTAAGATGACTATTCTAATCCCAAATTATATTTATATTGTTCTATGACGTTTTTTTTTGGTAAACGTTCTATGACGTTTTCAGTTTACCTTTCTACAAATACTTACAATTCCCTTTAGTGCCAAACACCAAAATGAGATTCTCAAAACATCTCCTCCATCTCATCTTCATCTTCATCTTCCTCTTCTTCTTCCGTCTCCTAAACGCCTCAGACCCAAAGAGTTGCTTCACTTCCTCGTGCTTCATCAAGCTTCAAATCGAATGAATCATTGATTTTGTCTTTGGCAAATGGTAATATTAATTCTACTCATTAAATAACTAATGGCCATTATATAAAATATCATAGTCATTGACTTTTACCGATATTATTTTACTTTATCAAATCTATTAAGTACCAATTATATTACAAGAATGTTGTAACAAGTTATACAAAAAAACTTATACAAATTAAGCTGATCCTTCACCGTTTCATTTGTTGAATACAGGATTTTACGACTTCATCTTACTCGTATTAAAGTTAATCTACATCTCCCTTATCGGGGTACTTATCGCAATAACAAGTTATGTCGTGTATGTCATGTTCAGCTCGGATAGGCTCCCCACTGAGATTCGACGTTCTATTGCACGACTAGCTAGTGGCAAGACGCGTGGTTGTAATGCTGAGTCTACGATCCTAGAATTGTACAAGAAAGTGGAATTAGAGGAAAATATGAAGCTCCCGGGGAGAAACGATGTAATATGTTCATTTTGTTTATCGGAATATACGAGCAATGAGACCGTTGGGTGCTTGTATAAACGTGAGCATTGTTTTCACATCAAATGCATCAATATGTGGTTGCAGTTGCGTCGTTCTTGCCCGATTTGTAGAAACACTTTGAATTGTTCATTTTCTAAATGATATATACATTCTTAACAAAAAAAAAAAAAAAACGAACGTTTATACGATTGCATTCATTTTTGCTTGGGACAAACGTGGTATTGATTTGATTTTGGTTCAATGTTATTTTTCTTTGTATGGTAATCTTTTTGTGAGATGTTGCGCATTTTCGTAATGTTCATGCAAAAATTCTTCCTAATAGTCGTTAAACCTTGAAATACCATGAGAGAGAGACACGCGTTTCTGAGCGAGTAGAGGCCCATTATTTCGTATTTTCTGACTTTTTCCAATAATCTATAAATGTTAACTACTCTTCATGTTCATATCCCTTAGCGCTATATGACCTTTTCAAAACAACTCTTTCTCAATCTCATCTTCATCTTCCTTCTCCTAAACGCCTTAGAAGCAAAACGTTGCTATAGTTCCTCATGTGGAGACGTCGACGTTCGTTTCTGGCTATTCCCCAATCACTTTACGTCATTTGGACACGCCAGATTCAACCTCCTATGCACCGATCGCCACGAGACAGCCTTAAAGCTTCCAAAATCAACACTATTTCTGGTCCGAGAAATTGACTATGAAAAGACTAGTCTCGAAGGCAAATGCTTCAGTTCTTCTAAATTTGGTAAAAAACCTAATTTATTGTCTCTTCTTTTATCCTTCACGTACATCCAAAATGATAAGTTTAGGATCATCTAGCTTCAAATCCAACGAATCGAGTTTCAAAAATAAAATAAAAATCCAAGGAATCCTTTCTATATTTTTTGGAAAATGGTAACTATCTACTCAATAAATAACAAAACAAATCAAATCAAAATCTAGGTTACAAGGACAATCAAGTCATTGACTTTTTAATTTTATGAAAATCACATCTATAAAATTCCAATATTACAAGTTTACAACATGCGAGAATGTTGTGTAACCGTAGAATATTAATATGTAACTTAATGTTAAAATTGATTCTTCACCATTCCTTTTTTTGAACACAGGATTTTACGACTTCATATTACTTGTACTAAAGTTATTGTGCCTCTTCCTAGTCGCATTACTCGTCGCTATAACCACCTCTGTGGTTTATGTCACATTCAGTTCCGAGAGGCTCCCTAGGCAAATACGACGAACCGTGACACGGATTTTTGCTCGCAAGCGAAGTATCTGATCACGACATTGTACAAGAAAGTGGAGTTAGAGGAAAATATGAAGCTCCCGGGGAGAAATGATGTAATATGTCCAATTTGTTTATCGGAATATGCAACAAATGAGATCGTTGGGTGCTTACTCGGATGTGAACACTGTTTCCACATCGAATGCATCAGTACGTGGCTCAAATTGCATTGTTCTTGCCCGATTTGTCGAAACGAAGTCTCACCACAGACTAAAGTTTGTAAATTGTAACTAACGAACGTAAATAATCACACCTTTTGCAAAATTCGTAAAATATTGTGCTACACTTTTACCATAACCTCTTTGATATTTTATATCACATTTCTTTTGTAAAAAATTGTTAATGTATACATGCAAAATGTAACTTTTTGTAACTTCTGTTATGTTGTATGTTTTTTTTTTTTATGGTCAACTAGTTATATTGTATATTAGATCTCTAAAATCGGTTAATGATACTCTATCAAAAAATGTTGTGGTTTCGTAAAATATTTCACAACCACACCACTAGCCCTTAATTATATATATATATATAGTAAGTAACAAGAATAATCTTGGGGGATAATTGAACTACTTTTATAGGAAGACGTATCAATGTCAACTAATATAAGAAGATTTTGGTCGACTATTCTATACGACTATATAAAATTAGATATATATCTAAGAATATATAGTTCTATGACTTTTTTCTATGAATTTGTATTAGTACCAACAATTACTATTCTTCATGTCCTATCCCTTAGTGCCAAACCACATTATGACCTTCTCAAAACAATTCCATCTCCTTCTCTTCATCTTCTTTGTCTCTCTCGTAAATGCCTCGAACCCAAAACCTTGCTACACTTCTTCGTGTAGATTCGGAAAGATAGACGAAAAGATCCACGTTCGTTTCCCTTTCTGGCTATTCCCCAAGCAACCCGAGTCATGTGGCCACACAGGATTCAACCTCCTATGTACCGATCATCAAGAAACAACTTTAAAGCTTCCTAACTCTGAAACATTTCTGGTCCAAGAAATCGACTATCTACATCAACGTATTAGCCTCAAAGACCCTGAAAAATGTTTAGCGAGACGACTTCTCAGCTTTGACGCTTCAGGGTCTCTTTTTTCTCCTCTTCACCTTCTCAACTATGCCTTCTTGAGCTGTCCTAAAGAAGATGTCAATTCCTCTGTTTACGGACCCATTCATTGCCTTGGTAATTCCACGTCTTCCTTCTACGCCATGCCTCTAGGACTCGTTGGTTCGATGCCTACCTCTTGTAAGATATTTAAGAAATTACCTATTCCGGTTTCTTCACCTCTCGCCTACATGGCCGGATTTGCTGGTGACCTCAACGACCAAAACCTCTGGTTGAAATGGGACTCCCCAAACTGTAGTGTTTGTGAGAGAAAGACTAATTCAAGATGTGGATTCATAAACAATACCACCCTCCAAGCCCAATGCATCAGTTCTATAAACTCCGGTACAAACAATCTCAATTCTTACCTCTTATATTTACTTCACAATCTTCCAAACAATTTTTTTTTGCTCTGAGACAACATTCAATCTTCCAAATTTAAACATCATATAGTTTTGAGCATATTCTTTCTGAAAATATACATTAATGGTGGAAAGTTTCAAATCCAGGGAATAGTTTGATATTTGTTTCTTTCATGTTCTTATCTAATGATTAATTAGACAACAAAATGAATCTAGTTGGCATTTACTAATGACATAAAATCATTGACTTTGTTTAATTAAGCAATCACATCTTCAAATAAGCAAACATGAAAGAATGTTGTAACATTAGAATATACTACATACATAGAAGTTTGAACGTTGACTTTTTTTTTTGGGTAAAATTTTGAGCGTTGACTTGTTTTGTTGTTTTGAAACAGGATTTCACAACACAGGCTTACAAGTACTAAAAGTTATCTCTCTCTCCCTAGTCGAACCATTCATTGCCTTGACCATTTGTGTTGGTCTTGTCATGGGTAGTTCCGAGCAAGTCTCTTCGCAGATACAACACGCCATGGTTGCACGGCTTTCTGGATCCGTAAGACCGCAACCAAGCAACGAAGTCATGATCACAAGGACAGGTCTCGATGAGTCTACGATTGAGTCATACAAGAAAGTTGAGTTAGGAGAGAGCAGGAGACTTCCGACAGGGTCAAATGATACTCTATATATGTTCCATTTGTTTGTCCGAATACGCAACCAAAGAGACCGTTAGGTGCTTACCGGAATGTGAACATTGCTTCCATACCGAATGCATCGATGCATGGCTCAAGTTGCATAGTTCTTGCCCCGTTTGTCGGAACAATCCATCTCCGGCTCCTGAAGGGTGCAACTAACTTTTTATGAATTGATTTTTTTTTTTGGGATTTAAGATTAAATGTTTTGAATATAGTCTTGTAACGTTTGTATATATAATTTGGATCTCTTGGATTCTCTCAAAAAAAAATTTCAGTGGTTCCGTTTTAAATTCTTTTAGGAATTTCGAAAATATTTCGATGCATTCTCGCTAAAATATTTTATTAGAGATTTATTTCTTAAAATTCAATTGATAAATCTATTGAGTCTCTCATACTAAATACGCAATTAATGTAAAATTTCCTTTTCTGTAGTTTACTTTCCTTTATTCATTTATTTGTCTATATATTGATTTTGGCAATTTCTTAGTGCATTTTTGTGTGTTTATATACATACATTTGTACTCACAAGGAATAAAACCAAGATTTTTGTATACTGTTCGTCAAGGTACGTATTGACTTTTTTTCTATTGCTCTTGGTGATCTCTCTTCTTCAGAAAATAACTTAGAACTAAATAAATTAATACTAAGGTCGTCCATGTTTGGTTTTTGAATTCATGTTTCTCATAATTTACTTTAGGTTTCTTGTCATGGATATAAGTCTATAATTTATTCCTAAAAAAAATTCACGTATATATATATTTTTTTTTTTTATAAAAAATTTCACATATATGTCTAAAGCATTTAACTTCATACCAAAATATTTCTCTCTTTTTCCATTTCAGAAATGGCTGCAAAGAAAGATGACTTCTCCGTCAAGAAAATATCTCCAAAGCTAGGCGGAGAAAGAGGAACTCGAAACCCTAATGGTCCAACTTCTTCACACGACCTCGTCGAGCAAATGGAGTTTCTTTACGTACACGTAAACAACTACTCTGAATTAAACCCTATACCTTACGGATCTTACCCCATCGTTGAAATCACTCTTGGAAACTACAAATCCTCCACAAAAAATCTACCAATTGGACCAAAGAGAGACTGGGACCAAGTCTTTGCTTTCGACAAAACCAAAGGTGATGCCTTGTCCGTTACTCTCAAAGTCGCCCATTCCCCAAAAGACGTTACCGTAATTGGCAAGCAAAATTTCAAGCTAGCCGCTGATATTCCGTCTAGGGTTCCTCCGGACGCAAGCCTCGCGCCGCAGTTGTACACTCTGAAGAATACCGACGGTTATCACATAAATCTGCAGATGTCGATTTGGTTTGGAACACAAGCTGATGATGTTTATTCACGAGCTTGGTTTTCAGACGCATCTCATGTGAACGCTAGTTGCATGATCAACACTCGACCTAAAACCTACATAGCTCCAAGGCTCTTTTACGTTAGGGTTACAATTGTTTCTGCTCATGATTTGATTTCTAACGACGGAAAACGTACTCCTTCCGTTTATGTTACGGTAACTCTCGGTAAATTCACTCTAAAAACCGGGATTTCGTCTGGTTCGAACCCGTCTTGGAATCAAGATCTACTCTTTGTTGCATCAGAGCCGTTAGTTGATACTGCATACATAAAATTAATAGACCGAGTCGATGATCAACATGAAGAATGCATAGGAGAATTAAAGAAAGATCTCTCAGCGATGACTGCGCTTAAAGTTCCAGGATCCGCACCGGTTTTGTTCTACGACATTAATCCACCGGTTAAAGTCGAACCGGCAGGCGATACGAGACGGTTTTCTAGCCGAATCAAGATGAAACTAGCCACTGATCAAGCTTACCATGTCCCTGAAGAATGTAGCCTGTACGCCAGCGATTATCGAGCTTACGCCAAAGGGTTATGGCCCGGTGTGATCGGGAAATTAGAGGTTGGGATTTTGGGAGCTACCGGTTTGCAAACGATGAAAGAATGGGGCAGTAAAAAGACTATTGATGCTTATGTCGTGGCTAAGTATGGTAATAAATGGGCAAGAACTCGAACCGTGGTCGATAATCCGTCTCCAAAGTGGAACGAGCAGTATACCTGGGAAGTTTACGACAAATGTACGGTCATTACATTTGGACTCTATGACAACTTCCAAATCTTAGCGTCTAATTACACGGATGATGTTCCGATTGGTAAAGTGAGGATTCGATTGAGTAAACTTAAATGGAACAAGACGTACGCTCTTTCGATTCCGATTCTTGGTTTGGGGAAAAGCGGATTGAAGAAATCGGGTGAGCTTCAGCTCGCAATTCGTTGCGTTTGCGTTGCGCCGGACTGGTACGCACGTGTAACAGCTCCTTTCCGTCGGATGCTACCAAAAGCGCATTACAAATCTCCATTGTCCTTGTCTCAAATCAATGCTTTGAGAGTGCAAGCCGTTGAAGTAAACTGTATGAATCTTGCGAAAACAGAGCCGCCGTTGCGAAAAGAAGTCGTTATGGATATATTGAAACCGAGGAATCCGAATTTCAGTATGAGAAGAATCAAAGCTAATTACGAAAGGCTTTATAGAATCGCTCAAACGCTGTACCGTCCTTACGCTTGGCTCGATGAAAACGTCATTTCCCCGAAAGATTTTGGTCCGAAATTGGTTGCTTTTGGTCTCTTTTTATTCATCATTTTTATTCTGGAGTGGATACTTTGGATAGCTTGTTGGGTACTACCTTGTTTCGTTGCGAGTAAAGTATTTTGGGAAATAGTCAAGTTCTTGGATCAAGAATATCTCAAAAATATGTTGGGAATCGGAACTCTTCCTCCAATGATTCTCTTTGATTTGAAGCTCTCGAAACTCGACTCTCCAAACCTAGACGAGTTAGCTGAAGAGTTGGACTCGTTTCCGACGTCCGAGACCGACATGAATGTTACAAGAATGAGGTACGATAGATTGAGGAAAATTTCGGCGGACGTAATGACATTACTAGGAGATATCGCTTCACAGGGAGAACGGTTTCTCGCGCTTTTGACGTTCAATGGCGATCCATTAGCTTCGTTTTACTTCTGGGCCATCTCTTATGCGATCTTGCTTGTGGTTTACTTTGGTTGCAATCATGTATTTCTTCAGAAATTATTTGCTTGCTCTTTGATTGCCTATTGGCTTAATTTCCAGTGCTTTGGAAACAATTTGCCTACTGGTATCAAGAACTTCTTCCGAAGATTGCCGACCAACGAAGACCTCATGTTATGACTCTGAAACCTTCTTTTAGTATCTATTTTTCAACCGTTTGGAATGGCTCGTAATTTTAGGTTTTGGGGCTTTGTTGTTTAGAAGCCTAGTAGTGATAACTAGTACGAGTGCTGTGTTTTAAAACTTAACGACGAGTTAGTTGCTTAATTGTTGATTAACTTTGTATGATTTATTGATAATGAAATTTAATCATTGCTTTTATAGTCTTCATATCTAATATACATTTAGGCCAAGTGCATTGCAAACACTGATTTTGGGTGTCTTAAATAATTTTTTACTAAATTATACTATTCATTTTTAGATTTTTAGACACTCCTAACTATTTATTTGTTTTCCTCGCATCCAATGGAGACCCAACTACGATGTCTTAAAAAAAAAAAAAAAAATTAGTAACACAAAAATTATTTGTGAATGAGTGACATTGAATCACTGGGATAGCAAAACAAACACAAAACCAAGCAAGAGTAGAACACAATTGTCTTAAACTTAAACAAACAAGAAACGTCAATGCAAAAGTTCATCCAAAAACACAAAACAAAAGAGATTGAAAGGGACATGAATCAGTAGATCCATTCCACAACCAAACACAAAAGTAAGAGTGTCTCAAACTTAAACATTCCTAACTTGTTTCAAAACACGAAACAAAAGAGAGATAAAGAGATTGATAAGGCGATACGGCTTAGTCTTTATTGTTGGTGTTGGTGACTTCATCATCATTGGCTAAAACTTCAATTAGTTCACCACAAACACCAGGCCAAGTAAAGTCTTCCATTAGCAATTGTTCCTCCAACAAGTGCTCTCTTACGACCTTTCACCACAAAGGACCTTCCGGATTTACCTGCTCCAAACACAGAACAAGTTACAACCAATTACTTCCTTCCTATATTCTGAATACAATAAAGCTCTCCCAAGTCAAGCTTATCACTAGATAGAAACTAAGTCTGCAAAAGCTAACACCACGTTTCTATGCTCTTTACCATGTTTAAGAACTCAGGCCGAAACCTGAGACACAAAATGGCCAATGTGCATTGAGATCCTATGTTATCAACTCCCACGCGACCACACACCGAATCTCCAATTTCCTTTTTGTTCTCCATTTTACTTTTTAACCCCATAACATCGTGGCTTTGCTCAAGAATTTTAGCCATTTTGATTATCTTCCCGAATCCATTACCAGTATCCCAAAATCCACCATCAATTTTCCACAATACAAACACTAAATTGAAGACGATCGACCTAAGGGAACAGAGAATTCGTACCATAGCCGCTGGTGAAGGATTTTCCGATTGATTTTGTCAACAAAAATCGCCGATGAAAAGACTCACAACGGAGAATCCTTCATTTATGACACCATTTCCAATTGATTTCTCTCCTCAAATCGGAAGTTTCAGGCGAATCGCCATTGCAAGAGAGAGAGAGAGGAAGAGAGAGACTCGAAAAACGCGAATTGGCGATTTTTTCTTCTTTTTCCCGTCACTACTTTTCCTCAGCCACTCATACACTGCCACGTCACCCGTTCTTCTGAGTAACAAAACATCCAAAATTAGACCCTCAACACAATTTAAGACACTGCTTTTCCTTGATTTAATTATATTTAACTCTTTAAACACCCATTTAAGACTCTCAAAGGTCTCCACCGGGAATCAAACTTGAATTCGTAATGACGAACAAGAAAACATGCTTAAATTTAAAAGTATCAGAAGTATGCAATTTTGATAAGTTTTTTAACGTTTGTATATAATTTGGATTCCCTTTTTTTTGGTGAATTATAATTTGGATTCTCTTAAAAATTGATTTAATGTTTTAAACTTGAATAAAAAGGTTTCGATGCACTCTCTTTAAAATGTTCTAAAATGTTTTTAACTTACCGAATATACATTTTGAGGCACATAATTAATATTGGGCCGGTTAGAGCATGTGCATTGGTAACACCAAAAGGTCTAAAGTGGGTGTTTTATAATATAAAATTATTAAAATGGTTGTAAAAGGAAGAAAGAGAGTGTTAAAGAATGTTTTTGTGGGGTATATTGAAATATAAAATTTGAGTAAAGAAAGTAGAAAGTGTTTAAAAGGAAGAAGAGTGTGTTAAATTGGATCTTTTTGAGAGTGTTTAAAAGGGAGAGAGAGTGTGTTTAAATATAAAATTAATAAAGTTGAGTAAAAGGATGAAAGAGAATGTATAAAGTTGAGTAAAAAGAAGAGAGAGGGTGTGTTTTAATAATTTTATATTGATTTTAGACACCCCGGTGTTACCAATGCACATGCCTAGACAAAGCTCAGTTATTACTGGTGTTTTACATATTTCGTACGATCATTTTATTCCTTGAAATTCAATACATAAAACCTATTGGTCTCTGAGAAGATTTATTGAGATATCTCACATATATTAAATATGAAATTATGTAATTTTTCCTTTTCTCTAATTTACTTTCCTTTATTCATTTTATTTGTGTACATATTTTCGTTTTCTTTGTGCATCTTTGTGTATTTATATATATACATGTGTAATTAATCACAAGGAATAAATCAAGATTTGTGTATAATCTATAGTGTTCTTCAAGGTGCGTAAGGTTTTTTTGTCTAGTACTCTTGGTGATCCCTCTTCTTGAGTAAATAACTTTGAACTTCCCACTCTCCGTTTCTGATTTCAATACGGTGTAAAACCCTAATATCCGTTTCTTCATAGCAATCTTCAGTTTCTGTTTTTTCTTTAGCTTCTTGTTCTGTATCTTGCGTATTTTACCATTATCAAATTGGTTTTTAATAGGATTGATTTTCTTTGTGAAAGTAGTTTTAGTCTAAAGCTCAAGTTTCTCTCTGATGCATAAACAAAACATAACGCTCTCTTTACTTTTCAGTTTTGTGGTTGTGATTAGTTTTCTATTTCTGCTAAATCAAATTTTTCTTTTTAAGGTCGTTCATATTAGGTTTTTGGAATCATGTTTCTCATAATTTTTTTTTTATTATTATTAAAGTTGTTCTCATAGATCGTTATGCTAATTTACTTTAAGTTTCTTATTCATGCCTCAAAAAAATTCTAATAAATGTGTAAAGCCATTAAATTCATACGAACTCAAAGTTTCTCATTCATTTATCTCTGTTTATGTTTCAGAAATGGCTGCAAAGAAAGAAGACTTCGTCGCCAAGAAAATATCTCCAAAGCTCGGCGGAGAAAGAGGTACTCGAAACCCTAATGGCCCAACTTCTTCATACGACCTCGTCGAGCAAATGGAGTTTCTTTACGTAAAACTATTCCAAGTAATCAACTACCAAGACGCAAACCCTATACCCTACGGATTTATCCCCGTCGTTGAAGTCATTCTCGGAAACTGCAAATCCTCTACACATTCTCTACCAATTGGACCAAGCGGAGAGTGGAACCAAGTATTTGTTTTCGACAAAAGCCAAGGCGATGTCTTGTCCGTTACTCTTAAAATCACCGATCAAGCCAAGAACAGTGTCGTAATTGGCAAGCGAAATTTCAAGCTAGCCGCTGATATCCCGTCTAGGGTTCCTCCCGACGCAAGCCTTGCGGCGCAGTGGTACACTTTGCAGAATACCGAAAACGGTTATGGCATGAATCTGAGTATGTCGATTTGGTTCGGTACACAAGCCGATGAGGTTTATTCAAATGCTTGGTTTTCAGACGCGTGTCATGTGAACGCTAGTTGCGTGGTCAACACTCGACCTAGAGTTTACCTAGCTCCAAGGCTCTGTTACGTTAGGATAACAATTGTTACAGGTCATGATTTGATTTGTAACGATGGAAAACGAGCTCCTTCGGTTTACGTGAAGGCGATTCTCGGTAAAGCCGGTCTAAAAACCGGGGTTGCTTCTGGTTCGAACCCTTCTTGGAATCAAGATCTAATCTTTGTTACATCAGAGCCGTTTGATGATACTCTCTACCTAGAGCTAATCGACCGAGTCGATGATCAACACGAAGAATGCATAGGAACATTAAAGAAGAAGGTCTCAGAGATGACTCCACTTAAAGTTCCAGGATCGGCACCGGCTTTGTTCTACGACATTAGTCCACCGGTTAAAGTCGAACCGGCAGGCGATACGAGACGGTTCTCTAGCAGAATCAAGATGAAATTAGCTACTGATCAAGCTTACCATGTCAATGAAGAATGTAGCCTGTACGCCAGCGATTATCGAGCTTACGCTAAAGGGTTATGGACCGGTGTGTTAGGGAAATTAGAGATTGGGATTTTGGGTGCTACAAATTTACAACCATTGAAAGACTCTCCAAAGAACAGGAACGCTTATGTTGTGGCTAAGTATGGTAATAAATGGGCCAGGACTCGGACCATAGTGGAGAATTCATCGCCAAAGTGGAACGAGCAGTATTCGTGGGATATATACGACAAGAACA
Organism: Draba incana; assembly: GCA_963576765.1. Lineage (NCBI taxonomy): Eukaryota > Viridiplantae > Streptophyta > Magnoliopsida > Brassicales > Brassicaceae > Draba > Draba incana. The sequence continues at coordinate 32,392,062 of OY755217.1, read as the reverse complement.
CGGTCATTACCTTGGGAATCTATGATAATCAACAAATAGTAGTACGTAACTACGAGGCTAAAAATGATGCTCCGATCGGGAAAGTTAGGATTCGAGTAATGGACCTTGTATGGAACAGCGTCTACACTCAGTCGTTTCCGATTTTGAATTTAGGAAGCAGTGGAGTGAAGAAAATGGGTGAGATCCAGCTAGCGATTCGCGCAACTAGTAACGTCTTATTTATACTTGGTGTTGTGCAACCGTGGCCATTTTCTGTAATTTCTTGCCGTTGGATGTTACCTAAAGCTCATTACAAGTCTCCGGCTTCGCACTACCAGATGGATGCGATACGATCACAAGCTGTTGATTTGAATTGTTTGAATCTTGCGAGAACAGAGCCGCCATTGAGAAGTGAGGTCGTCAAAGATATGTTGAAACCAAAGAGTAAGAGCTTTAGTATGAGAAGAAGCAAAGCTCATTACGAAAGGCTTTATAAAACCGCTATGTGGTTGTATAGTGGACATGCATGGATTAATGCAAACATCAGATACCAAACAAGTTTAGGTCCTAAAATAGGCACTGGTGTGTTCTTACTTCTGTTTTATTGGTTCCCGGGCTGGATATGGTATATTGTGGTTTGGCCGGTATGCTTATACCTCCTGTTTAAAGCTTTTCATGAATTTATAAAGCTTTTAATTCAAAAAGGGAAATTGTACTGGTATGGGATCGAAACTCATCCTCCTCCTCCTTTGGTTCTGTATGATTTGAAGCTATCGAGGCTCGACTCGACTAGTCCAGACGAGCTAGCGGAAGAGTTTGACTCGTTTCCAACGTCAGAATCCGACGTGAATATTTTGAAGATGAGGTATGATAGGATGAGGAAAATGGGTGAGAAAGTGATGGTGTTAATGGGAGATCTTGCGTCACAAGGTGAGAGGGTTTACGCATTATGGACCTGGTGTCATCAAGACAATCCATTGCATAGGATGTGCTTCTACATAGTCACTTGTGTGATTGTTTTAGTAGTTTACAATTGTCCTCCTCTTGTGTTTGCTTGCTTGGTTTACCGTTGGCTTAGGTTTCCGTGGAATTTGAACGATTTGCCTGATGCTCCCATGAACTTCTTCAGAAGATTGCCAACCAAAGAACACCTCATGCATTAAACGAGGGTTTTTTTGTTTTTGTTTTGGATTTGGAATTTATCTATCATATCTATTGTGCTTTGGTGTTTAAAGTATATTGTGCGAGTGTATTTTAGTACTGGTCTACTTTAATCTAATGAAACTTTCTTTTTATTTTATTTACAAATCTCTCCATACTGAATGCATTGGCTCAAGATCTTAACGTTTGTAATTGATCTCCTCCTTGCATATCTTTTCTTTTTTGGACTGTCTAATCTACACTCCACTTCACCTTGTCATGTACACTTTCTTGACCTGTCCTAACCAAGACGTCTTCAAATCCTTTTCTTTCAAACCCATCCATTGCCTTGGTAATTCCACACGACCTCATTCTTCGCCACAACTTTAGAGCTCGTCGGTTTGATCAATGCCGCCTTCTTGTCAAGTATTCAAAACATTACTCCTACCCGTTTCTTCACCTTTCGCTGTTGACCTCAACGATCAAGACATATGGCTCAAATGGGACTCACCGGATTAGCAGAGTGGATAGTTCGGGGCATGTAGTTTTCAAACACATTTACATAAGCCTTTAAGGTCCTTAGTTGCTTTGCATCATATGTTGGACATGATAACCTGTCTTCACACTATATTCTCCATTCTTAGTATGAATCCAAGTAAGAGTGTCATTTACCTCCCACCTTAGTAGAGAATTTAGTTTTTGCATATCCCAGGATAAGGAAGATGATGAGCTATTAAATCTAGATGAGTAGAGGAGCCAGGTCCTTTTGCAGGCTTTGGTTTTCCATCAAATAACCCATAATTATCTTTCCATATTCTAATTTGTTTCCTTGTTCCCAGTCAACAAAAGAAATTTATTTATTTTTATTTTAAATCCCAAATCTCGAATGTATTGGCTCAAGATCAATGTTTGTAACTTCATTTTTCTACAATGCAACTGAGCTTGAAATTACCTGAGGATGAGGATGCTTTAAGGTGAGAGGGCTTAACCGATCTTCCAGCTCGCTAAAGCGATTTCCTTTGGCCTCTAGCTCCTTCAGCATTTTGTTTCTTCTACAGCTGCAACAAGTTATCTTTCTTCTTCCCAATCTAACAGAGTAGTAATAACCAACAACAAACTTGTTCATATTAGAGTCAAACACTATGCTGAAAGCTGAAAATCACCTTCTTCTTTTTTCCTTGAGAAAATCAGCTTCACTAAGAACATCTTGTGTCTCTCCTTCTAATCGCTGAACGCATGCTTTGTATGCCTCCACATCCTCGTCACATCCTCGACTTCTTTTTCAAGTTTATCAGACAATACCCTCATGCATTCTAGGCACAATGGCTGTTCAACCTAAGGAACTCAAAACAGGGGAAATCAAAACATACTATCAGGTCCAATCTATATATCCAGCGGATAAGATCTTTAGCGAAGAGCAAAAATGTTATCACATCATACTTGTGTCTGAGTTCTGGCGATATCGAAAGCACGTCTTAAGACATTAATATATATTCGCATTAAAGCCAGAGTTATTTGAATGTAATGGACCATTTTGTCCCACTTCAACCGCCTGAATCAGAAGCTGACTCAGACTTATACATGACTACAAACGATTCGTCCATCGCCTTTCCATAATGGCTTGCATCAAGTTGAGCAGAAGCGCCACGAGGACGTGGAGGAATGCCCTGAGCTTGAGGCTTCTGTCGAGGTAACACAACAAAAGAGTTGCCTATGCGTGTTGAACCAACAACACTGTTAGCTCCATGAATGGAAGAGCCCTGCATAGCTGGATGCAAAAATTACATTCATTGTGAAGGATTTTACTCTAACACAGTCATGATAGAAGGTGCATCTACGATTCATTACACACAAGTCTGATTCTGAAACTCATTATAAGTCTAAATATCATAGCAATAACTTATATTCCATACAACCTGACAATAATATAGAACCAGTCCTAAGTTAAAGAAGCTTGGAAGTAGAAAATTTCACCACGCATCTCTATAGTAGAGCACATGAACGGAAGGTAATCAACAGGCCCGGCCCAGAGGACAAGCAAGTGAAGCCACCGCTTAGGGCCCTAAATTTAGAGGCATTTTTTAGTTAAATTTTTATTATAGCTATAATTAAAAAAAAATTATAAACTTTTTTCTACAATAATAATATTCGTAAGATTTTGTTTTTTAAATATTTTTTTAATGTTTATGGTCTTCTCTAAGCAAACATGTTAATTACTCATTTCAAAAACATTAATTTGAAATTATTAGTTAAAATTCGAAGTTAAAGCTGATAACAAAATTATTTGCGATCTACCATGTGACAAGAGAGATTGAATGGGTTAGATTTATCATCTATTGAAACATAGATGATTGTAAAACTCGACAACGTCAGTTTAATTAATGATTTTGCAGGAAAAAAACAAGGGGAGTAATATTTCAAAAATAAATGTTGTTTTCTTTTATTTCTTACTAACTATTTGGAATTATAAACGGTTTAATAGAGTTTTCATGTGTTTTTTTATTTAGATTACTATTTTTACGATATTGAAAAATGTACGAAAATGACACTTTTTACATATATGCATAGGGCATCCAAAATGATTGGACCGGCACTGGTAATCAAGTGGACTTGTTGTATCAGTCAATCCATTTGTTTTCCTTTCTCACTTGTAGTTTTGACCCCAAAAATTGATGCCTCAAAAAAAAACCAAATAAATGTGTAAAGCCTCTCTAATGAAATCTGTCATTCATATCTCTATTATTTGTATGTTTCGGAAATGGTTGTTAAGGAAGATGACTTGTCAGCCAAGAAATGAGGAAGTCGAAACCCTAATGGCCCAACTTCTTCACAAGACCTAAGCCCTAAGCCCTAAGCCCTAAGACCTAAGACCTAAGCAGATGCAATTACTTTACGTAAAAGTCTATAATTGATGCCTCAGAAAAACCGAATAAAGGTGAAAAGCCTCTCTAATCAATACCAAAATGAAATCTGTCATTCATTTCTCTATTATTTGTCTGTTTCGGAAACGGCTGCTAAGAAAGATGACTTGTCAGCCAAGAAATGAGGAAGTCGAAACCCTAATGGCCCAACTTCTTCCCACGACCTAAGCCCTAAGTCAAGCAGATGCAATTTCTATACGTAAAAGAAATCAAAGACATCAACCAATTATCAGATGAGGTCAAGCAACTATCATCACAGCTTGCTCCACAATGTTATTGAGCTCATGATGAGTCTCTTCCTCAAATCCAAAATACTCTGTCTAAACATCTAAATGCAATTAACAACAACAACAACATCACTCAACAACAAACAACAACAAAAAATCCAAAAGCAGAAATCTAAAAGAAACCTTTTGGCTGTGCTTGAAGTAGAAGAGAAAGCACACCTTTTACCTCACTCAGATTTGGGCTAAGGTTGGTACATATGAGCACTGACAGAAGACTCGGAAAAATATAATTCCATTTTCACTTTTCTGAGAAACCCAAACTCTCCAAAGATATAAGCTTCGTCTCTATCGAAAACAACAACGACATTCTTCTCCTCGTCAATAAAGAAGATGGCAGACTCGCGAAAAAACATTTCACCCTTGATTGGTTGCATATCAACCGATTGAAACATCTCCTCCTTCCACACAACTTGGTTAGGCTAAATCTCACTAGTGACCCAACTTAGCCCAAATCTCTCTTGTAAAATCATAACAGATCAAGAAGTAATCATGGTCATGAAAACTGTCTTGAACGAAAAAAGTAAGTATTTCCCTTGATCGACACGCCCGGATTACAAAAATCTCCATGAGAGATCGAGTATGAACGAAGATATGTCCAAGAACCAGCAAAAAGAACCCTCCGCCAACAATGACCAGGGTATACATTAAAGACTTCGTAGTCGTTGCTGTAAGGAGATTGAGGAACTCTCAACACTTTGAATCTGCGTTCTGATTCTTTATCCTCGTATCCAATAGCATACACAAAGCAATCCAAACTAACCCGATCAAGATGAAAACTGCCTCGATAATGATTTTTGTCTAGACTGAACCAAACCAAAGCAGAAGACTGGACCAAAGCAGGGGTTAAAAACCACAAATCTTTTGAAGTCCTTGGTGATTCCAAGAACTAGACCATTGCAATGATATACTAGACCGATCTCCGAACCTGTGACAGTGATTTCATCTCGACGTGTGACCAACTGTTCATCCAAAATCCCCAAGCTTAAGATATGAACTCGACTACGCATCACCACCACGCGCTGCCCTCTTGCTGCTTTCGCAAGATGTAACCTCATAAAGCGCGGAGTCCTAGAAATACCGTCCCACTGAGTGCAAACTGAACCGATTCTTCTCATGGCAGATTCTTCATTCTGCACCGAATCAGAACTATTCAACAATATGTAGTGTTTCTAGCCACATCTGACTCGGATTACTTGGATATTCTCTACGAATTCAGCAGTTATCCCCAATCCCGTGTGATGCTTCTCAACATCCCGTCTTAATCCAAACCTGAGACAGACAACTTTCCGCTCAACTAAAATTGGTTGGTAGTTCGCTTTTCGTACAAAATGTTTTTGGCGAATGGTGGGTCTCCTCCAACTGATAATGGACCTTGGCAACCTTATTCAGCCAATGCTGGTGACGATTCGTTCTTCACATGCTATGATTTCTTTTAAGTCGGTAGAACAAGACAAATTCCACCTAGTGCAACCACGATTTCTTTTGGCATATACTACATAGGACCTATCACGCTTTATAGCCTCATGATCAAACATCAAATGTATCTTGCTGGAAACACTGTATTTGACGAAGTTATAGTGTTCGATTTCTAAATATGTTAGTGGGTTTATTATACGGATATAAATGTTGCGGAATCAGGTTAAAGATTTACACTTTACCTCGCTTAATTATCCTTCTTAAAACCAAGAGTGACATTTTGACAACAAAACACGAAGATGCCTTAATCTTAGAGTGCAAAAGTTAACTAAATAAGAAAAGAAGTTATAAATTTGGCAAGAAATCCATAAAGTAACCGACTGTATTGTTTCATCAATTCCAGGTAAAAGATGGCAAATTTGTTAGAAAAATTAAGATGACAAATTTCACTTAATTTTATCTTTTTTAACATTTGTCCAACATTTCAATCACAATATTATACATTTCCACTAAAAACACTTACGAAGATTTATTTCGAGGCTTCAAAAATTATATTAGACCATTAAAACTAAAAAATGCACCAGACTCTAATCGAACCCGAGTCTGTACCATGGCAGGATACTATTGTACCACTAGACCACTGATACTTCATGTCACTTATAAGACAAGTTTAGATTTTTATACTGAAGAAGTCTTTCATCAGATTTGAAAAGGTGAATTCATCGGATTCTCTTCCCCGGAGAGAAATTTAGCCGGCGATTGATCCGAAACAAGCATCACACAGATTCATGATTGTTGATTAGCTAAAAGTGATTTTTCCAGAAATTCAAACGAAACCCTTGAGATTTCTTCCGTAAAACCCCCAAAAATTGTGGATAGTTGATGTGCGATGAGGAAAGAGGAGATTCCAAAAAGGAGTCGGACTTTCCCAGTGGATCCGAATCTTCCGAAATGGGTCTGCCAAAACTGTCATCACTCCCTTACCATCGTCGGCGTCGATTCCTACGCCGGAAAATTCTTCAGTGATTCACCTCATTCCGGTAAGAGCTTCTTCCTCTCTCTCCCTCTCCATCTCGCTTCTTGATGGGTATTTTGGGCTCTTGGTGATCTCTCTTGTTTGGGAATTAACTTAGAATGATTGCGAGTTTTAGCGATAATTCTCTGATATTGGATTTGTCCTTTCAATGTAATTGGATGGGAACATGGATATGGCTGATTTGAGTTTTTTCAGAAAGATTTAGGGATTTGAGATCAATTTGGTACTGAAATGAAGATATTGTGGTTTCGTATCTTGTTTCTAGTGTTGTGTGATTAGGTAATTGTGGGAAATCAAGAATCTTGGAGACTTAAGATTTTGTGTTTTTATTTGATCAAAGACTGGAATCTGAGAGTTGAAGAATTTGAATCTTAGATCAGCTGTCATGAATTTAGAGCGCAGGTTTTACTGAATCAGAAAAATTGAAATTGTTTAGTTTCTCATAGCTCTCTAGTGGCTTAATTGTTCTTTTACTTTTGCAATGTTTTGGGTGAGGAAATCCCTTTTACATATATGTGTCGGAAGATGGATTCTATTAGTCTCTTTCACTTATGTATCACAAGGTTGATCTTAGTACGTGGAAGTAGCTTTTTGTTGCTTTTGGATGTGTTTGCCGATTTACAGTGTTGCATCTTACTTCAATGTGTGCATGACCATCTAGAGGCAATCAAGTCTATCTGCAAAGATTTCTGGTCTGAGGTCTTCAAGAAGCAGATCGATAATCTAAAGACAAATCACCTGAACAAAAAGGGAAAAGCTCTTCTTGTGTGTTTTCTCACAAATGTTTCTTTTCAGGGTACTTTTGTGTTGCAAGACAACAAGTTCCGATGGCTGTCACGTGTTTCAATCGACCCTTCATCTGACAAGGAAACCGAAGATCCATCTACTCCAGGGGAAAGCAAAGCTGCACAAGCGGTGAGCATGTACTTGTATTTCCCATGTGGAATCATAAGAGGTGTTCTCTCCAAGTTGGGGATACCTTGTGCTGTCTCTGCAGACATCTCAAGCCTTCCCACATGTGAGTTCATTTCTCCTTTTAGGAAATCTCTGCAGACATCTCAAGGCTTGGTTTCATGTTTGAAATGAAACTTTCTTTTCCAAGTGTAAATTTTCTTATTGATATCTCAAATAGAGTAATTATGATATGCATCTTCAATTCATATTTCATATTGCTATCCCTTGAGAATTCAACAGGAAAACTTAAAAATCTATTTACACCCCCATTATTGGGTGTCTCCATTGGAAGCATCACTAATCTTAAGTGTCTTAAAAAACAAAAATTAATCAAACATACATTAGACACCCATGGTGGGTGTGAGCAATGCACTTGCTCTATAACAACTTCAACATCTTACTAGTACTAAAGTTAACTTTTGTAAAGAAAGTAGCAAAGAAACTTACTAATCTTGTTTTCTTCCGCTAACTAATATTTGACTTACGAGAACTTAGGAGCACACAACTAGGTAATGATGTTTCTTTTGAAGATTCTCCCGGAAACACTTGTCCGAAACTGATTCACCATGCAAGAGAAGAGAAACAAACTAATACTTGACACACAGAACATAATGAAACGAAAGCAGCAAAGAAACTACGAATCTTGTTTTCATCATTTTACCTCGTGTAGGTCACTCAGATATTAGCTAAGCTCGGAACATAAGAACACACTTGCGGGTAAGAAGACTCGGAAGAAGGTCCCAGATCCACTTTTCTCGAATATCCATTCGGTGCAGCAATATACGCTACATTTTCGTCCGTCTCTTCATCTTTATCAAACACCACAGCGACATTCATCTCTTCATCAACAAAAAAACTCGCCGAGTTACGCGAAAACGCATCAGCCTTGAGTGGCTTCATATCGAGAGATAAGAACATCTCTCCCCACACCACAAATTCAGGCTCAATCTTTTTGGTGACCCAAATCTGCGCCTCCAGAGTGTCTTTGGACTGAAACAAGACAGCAAGTTGCTCTTCTCCAACACTAGAAAGAGTCACAATATCTCCAGCCTTGGGGAGAAAAGGGAGACCAAGATATGGCCCAAATGTCTCTGTTGTAAAATCAAAACCAATCAACAAGTCATCACCAGGGTTATCAAGTCGAGGATTTTTTTCAGCAAAGAAATAAGCATTTCCCTTGACAGACACGCCCTGTTTACAAAAATTCAAATTGTACCGTCTGGGAAAAAGGATCCTCTTATAATACGATTTTGCGTCATAGATCTCGAACTCAAAGAGAGCAGATTGAGGAAATCTCAATATTTTGTAGAAGCGTGATGAATCTCTCTCCTCGTATCCTATCCCACAGGCAAAGGAGTCCATTGCAATGTAATCAAGCATCCTCGAATATCTGCTGGGCGGAACCACTCGATCGGACGACCCGAGTAAGGATTGTGAACGGAGAAACTGTTGAAGTCATGGGTGACGCAGTGGGCGAGGAGAGAGATATCAACTTCATCTGTTGTAGGGACTTCATCGATGGCCATGATCGACGGTTCATTTCCCCGCAAGTTGCAACTCAAGATATGAATCCGGTTAGAGATCAATACTAGAAGCCCTGATCTTCCATGAGCAAGCTGCTTTTCCTTAAACATCTTTGTTTTGGACAAAGATCTCCATTTAGTACAAGTAGACCGGATTCTTCTGTTAGCAGTGACCGGAGCTCTAGAGAGGACCTCTTGTACCAGTTCATCTGGTAAATCAGATATCTTCAACGTTCTCGGCTTCTCCATGTTGCTTATTCTGTGTCTTCCCTCTGCGAGCAGAAACGCTAGATGGTATATAATTAGTCTCTTTTCAAAGATCTACGGCAAGATTAAGCCCTAAGTCAGAGTACCAGAGTTTTTTTCTTTTGAAAGAAGGGTTTTTCAGAGCGCCGAAGCTGGCATGTAAATTATTGAGGTGGTGGATACGATATTAATGTAAATTGGAAATCTGATTTTTCTTTTACCTACTGTCAAATTACGCCTTGGTATTTTCTAATATTTCTGTAATTTTCGAAATGCAACTTTTTGTAACTTCGGTATATATACTCTATTAAGAGTTTGATTAAGAGCTTGATTAGTACACCCGCTACCACCCGCAAACGCTGCGTTTGCCGGCGGTAGCGGTTCCTAGCGTTTGACAACAATCGTGAAAAACGCTTTCTACCGTTCCGTACCGCTCTGTATCGCTCAAAACCAAAATCTGCTTCCCTCGAGCGTTTGCGGTTGCGGGCGGTTGCGGTTGGATTTATTTTTTATTAAAAAATAAAATAAAATCAACTTAAAAATCAGAAAATATATAATAAATTTTAAAAAATCAAGATTTGACTTTTTAATTAGTAACCTATTATAATTTTATATTTATAAAATCTTCACACCAAAATTCTCATAATAAATTACGATCACAATTTTATATAAATCTAACAAACTAAAATTTAAAAATATGACATTAATCTACAAAAGAAATAATTTTTCTATTAAATTTATAACTTTTATCCATAATAATAATAATAATAATAATAATAAACGTAAGTATCATATACATGATTTTCTAGTATTTAAATTTATTGAATTAATAACTTTATATTTTATTATAATAATATGATTTTTGATATTTTTTTATAATTATTTAATGTATTTATATTGTTAATTTATTATTTAACCGCTACTGCACCCGCTGTCAACCAGTCGTAAGTATCCCGCAAACGCACCAATTTTAAACCACTGCACCAGTCGTTCAAATCGCTGAAAAACGCTTGAAACCGCAACCGCCCGCTTCCGCAAACTCCCGCAACCGCAACCGCAACCGCTGCGGCTACACCAGTCAGGCTCTAAACATTCGAAAATAGAGTTTAAACTTAATGATGAAATATGTCATCCATTTATAGTGAGGGATATAACTTAAAAATATATATTAGGTCAAGCCGTATATAAATTCATAAGAAAAAATCATGATTTGCTTGGAACTCACGATTTTACAATTTTATATTAGATGCTCTTCCCAATTATACTATTGTATCCGACTATTATATATTGTCAATATTCACACAGAATCTTTATTAATGACATTTATTCTGTGATATAAAAGTTTCTATTAGTTGCAAATTTTATTGTATTGTGGCTTTCAAAAAGGCTATATTTCATTCGTTAATATCGTGTACCATGAACCGAAAGATTTATGCGCAGTTATAGCATAATCATTGTCAATTTATTACAAATTTACAAAATTAGTGGTTTTTGATATAAATAATCAATGCTTACGACGAAATCTAATTTTTCCCAACAATGGATAACGCCTACGTGGATCTCAATACAATTTTTGTGTTTGCGGTTATGTCTACTCGAGAAAAAGAATATGTAAATCATGAAACATTAATCATCTTCAGTTTTTAAAATCATACTTCTCAAGTTGAAATGCAGATGTGAAACACAGATACAGATAATTCTGTTTCAATATGGATAACTATTGAGTTTTACTTTAAAATTCATGTCTTATCTAAGAAAACAAGAAAGACACTAAGATAGGCGTAAGAAGAACGCATACAAAACAATTACGTCCTAATACAGTTGAAGAGAGTATCTCTAAACTTATCCTAATGATCACAATCCTTTTATATATAATGCATAATTATGAATTTATTTAATATGATTTTCAACGAATTCGAAATTATAATTCAAACAAAATGATTAAGAAACTAAAGTTAACTACAAATAACACAGTCAAATAAGTGGTTGTTTTGATTCAAGACTTCAGATTAGAGCACAAGATTAATTACAAGTACTAAAAAGAGAATTTCTCTCTCCCTAGCGTGACCACTCATTATTGCCTTGGCCTATTGTCATGTGCACTGTGCAGTTAGCAAAGTCTCTTAACATACCCAACACCCTTTTTAGCCGTGCTCAAGTTACAGACGCCGAAAACGGCAAAAAGATACGTTTTTACTTTTCTTTATTTTTTTTTTTGTCTTCGTCAAGAGTTTCATTAAAAGCTCATAAAGGACATTGCAAGTGGTTGTAGTTTCTCTTAATTTATGTACTTTCTTATGTAATCTTTGATTTTATTTAAATATAAATAAATGAAGATAGATGTGAATTTCGACCAAAAAAAAGATAGATGTGAAAAAAAAAGAAGGAACAATGCAAGAGATAATACGGGGGCAACAATCTGGGCTTTTACATCATAAAACCAAGTCCAAATTTTATCTCAATGATAAAATTGTATTTTTGCAAAAGCCTACAACACAAAAGACATCAAATCCTCTTCTTTCAAACCGATCCATTGCCTTGGTCACATTCCACGTCCTCCTTCTTTGCCACGCCTCTAGGCCTGGTGGGTTCGGTGCCTACCTATTGTAAAATATTCAAGAAATTACATATTCCGGTTTCTTCACCTCTCGCTACATAGTCGGATTCGCTGGTGACCTCAACGACCAAACCCTCTGGCTGAAATTGGACTCACCAAATTGTGAGAGAATGACTAATTCAAGATGAGGTTTCATAAACAATACCTCCCTCCAAGTCCAATGCATCAGTTCAATAAACTCCGGTACAAATAATCTTAATTCTTGCCTCATCTTCTTAATACTTCACAATCTTCCAAATTTTTTTTTGCTATGAGACAATCTTCAATCTTTCGGATTTGAAATTATAATTCAGTCAAAATGATTAGTTGTTAGACTGTTAGAGAAATAGCCAAATAAATTGAAGGAGCTGAATCGTTAAAAAAAACGTGCACCAGCCGGGAATCGAACCCGGGTCTGTACCGTGGCAGGGTACTATTCTACCACTAGACCACTGGTGCTTCGTGTGTCCCAAAAGACAAAAGTTATTTTTATATTTAAACGTAATAAGCTTCTCTGTGAGTTTGTCTCATCAAGGTCTTTCATCAGATTTGAAAGGTAAATTCATCGGATTTTGTTCCCCGGAGAGAAATTTAGCCGGCGATTGATTCGAAACAAGCATCATACAAATGCATGATTGTTGATTAGCTAAGAGTGATTCTCCAGAAATTCAAACGAAACCCTAGATTGCTTTCAGATTTCTTCCGTAAAACCCCAAAAATTGGGGAAAGTAGCGATGAGGAAAGAAGAGAATCCGGAGAAGAGTCGGACTTTCCCGGTGGATCCGAATCTTCCGAAATGGGTCTGTCAAAACTGTCATCACTCCCTTACCATCGTCGGCGTCGATTCCTACGCCGGAAAATTCTTCAATGATTCACCTCATTCCGGTTAGGCCTTCTTCCTCTCTATCTCTATCTCGCTTCTCGATGGGGTTTTTGGGCTCTTGGTGACCTCTCTTGTTTGGGAATTAACTTAGAACTTGGAAATTTTGATATCAGTTTAGAGGATCAACAATTCAGGGGATTTATGTTTGGTAATCGGATTCTTCTAGCTCATATATATATATATGCGAATTTGCTTTAGGGTTCTTGTTTACCGATTAAAGTCTCTAATTTTGTGCATTTCCTTGGAGAATTCCTTGTGAGATCACTAAAAAATTCTACTTTCAAGCTTCTTTGACTTGGGAATTTGGATTGGTTCAATATTATTGTCAGATTGTATGGTTTAGAAGTTACTGCTATGATATTTAGACTTATAAGGTGTTCAAGTACCAGACTTGTGTGTAACGAATCGTGTTAAAAAGCTCACAATGAATGTAATTGTTAAATCCAGCTATGCAGGGCTCATCTATCCATGGAGCTAACAGTGTTCTTGGTTCAACACGCATGGACAACTCTTTTGTTGTTTTACCTAGACAGAAGCCTCAAGCTCAGGGCATTCCTCCACGTCCTCGTGGTGCTTCTGCTCAACCTGATGCAAGCCAAGCTGGGAAGGCAATGGACGAATCGTTTGTAGTGGTGTATAAGTCTGAGTCAGCTTCTGATTCAGGCGGTTCTCAAAATCCATCATATGAAGTGGGACAAAATGGTCCATTACATTCAAATAACTCTGGCTTTAATGCGACTATCAACGTTTTAACATGTGCTTTCGATATTGCCAGAACTCAGACACAGGTATGTAGTTGTCACATTTTGGCTCTTCGCTAAAGAGCTTATCCGCTAGATAGAATGGACCTGATAGTATATTTTGGTTCGTAGGTGGAACAGCCATTGTGCCTAGAATGCATGAGGGTATTGTCTGATAAACTTGAAAAAGAAGTTGAGGATGTGACGAGGGATGTGGAAGCATATGAAGCATGTGTTCAGCGGTTAGAAGGAGAGACACAAGATGTTCTTAGTGAAGCTGATTTCCTAAAGGAAAAAAAGAAGGTAATTTTCAGCTTTCATCATAGTGTTTTACTCTAATGTAACGTAATGTACCAAGTTTGTTGTCTGTTACTACTCTATAGATTGAGGAAGAAGAAAGAAAACTTGTTGCAGCGATAGAAGAAACAGAGAAACAAAATGCTGAGGTAAACCATCAACTGAAGGAGCTAGAGGCCAAGGGAAATCGCTTTAACGAGCTGGAAGATCGGTAAAGCTCTCTCACTGTTCCCCTATTGGCATATGATATATTTTCAGTGCTCTCTCTTGTTTTCTCACATGCTTTTGGTACAGGTATTGGCAAGAGTTCAACAATTTCCAATTTCAACTAATAGCTCATCAGGTGTGTTGCTTGTGATACTCTTAGATTTCTCCTTCATTTCACTTAATGATGCTTCAGACTTATAACAGCTGTTAATTAGGTTTATGTAGAGTCTGTGAAGTTTTAGGCTTTATCAGCAATTAAGCATGACACTTGTTTCCTTAGTTTTAGTGTTAAAGATATATGTCTTTGTTAACAGGAAGAGAGAGATGCAATATTGGCAAAGATTGAAGTTTCACAAGCACATTTAGAGTTATTAAATAAGACAAACGTACTGATTGATGCCTTCCCCATACGGTATGATGGAGATTTTGGTACAATTAACAATTTCCGACTTGGAAGACTCCCTAAAGTACCGGTAAGCTTTGCAAATTTCCTTGTATGTGCATAACCTCTTCCTGCTCATATAAAGTCTAAAGCTAGGTCACATTATTAGGTTGAGTGGGATGAGATAAATGCTGCTTGGGGGCAAGCTTGTCTTCTCCTCCACACGATGTGTAACTATTTCCGGCCAAAGTTTCAGTATCCTTATTACTTACTATCTCACAATCCTTTTCCTTTTTTGTTTTGTTTGATACTATATACTGTTTATGAAGTTTATCCTTAACCATTAACCCGTTTTTAGATGTCGAGTTAAAATACAGCCTATGGGAAGTTATCCTAGGATTGTGGACAGTACCAACAACACTTATGAGCTGTAAGTGATTCCCAATGCTTCAGTGGCATATTCTACTAATGGCTTGTTTTGGAATTAAACCTTTAAAATAGTGTGAAACTGTTTGATGATCATCTTCAGGTTTGGTCCTGTAAACTTGTTTTGGAGCACTCGGTACGATAAAGCCATGACATTGTATTTGATATGTCTTAAAGACTTTGCCGATTTCGCAAACGCAAAGGATCAAGAGAACAATATTCCACTAGAGAAATGCCTCAAACTTCCATTCAAGTAAGTCACCACTCTTCTTCCAAAATGGTACAATCCAAAACCTTAAAGAGTTTCTTATATAAAATTATCCGTTTGCAGGATTGATAACGACAAAGTGGAGACGTATTCGATAACTCAGAGCTTCAACAAGCAAGAGAATTGGACCAAAGCACTAAAGTATACTCTATGCAACCTCAAATGGGCTCTTTATTGGTTCGTTGGGAACACTAATTTCCAGCCTCTCTCCGCAACGGTATCTTTGCCTTCTGATGTATCAGCGGCTGGTTCTTTGTACGCCAAGCGAGGTCCTGATTCTAATAAACCCTCTGGTAAAAACCTAAGAAACTGATTGATATAAGCTACTTGTGTGAATAGTTTTTAAAACATTTATGTTATAAACATCTGATAATAAAAAGAAACACAGATGCTTATAGAACTTTATTGTACAGCTTATTTTTCTTTTGTGGTATTATAACCCTTTTAGTTCGTTAGTTTCTTAGCTTTGTGTGAAAGAAAGGTTTCGTCTACACAAAAATCACAAATAGTAATAATCGGTGTTAATATTGTTTTCATAAAGCTTCATTTTTATATCAATTGTGGTTGAAACAATCCACTAAACTCTTTAAGCCGTACCCAAAAGAAACTATATAAACAGCTTGACTTTGTATTCGCATTGTCTTGAAATTTTTGATATATGACGGAACGACGCCGTTTCAATGCTCTTAAGGTTTTTTATAGCACCAGAACTTGTCCATTAGGCATTGTTATCTGATTACCGATTTTGATTGGTTTCGAAACGGATAGTTGTATTGTATTTTGTTTTTAAGATAACACATTTAAAAAAAAATCCATTTAGAGAGATTAAACTATAGCAACAAAAAAAAGTGAATGTAGACGCAATTTTGTTAAAATGTTTGCATAACCAAGTTGAGAGAGAGCCTAATGGAGACAGAGGCGACTAGGGTTTTGGCGACGGGAAACCAGGTTGTGGAGATGATGGATACTGGAGATGGTGGTAGGCCACCGGGAGAGCCACCGGATCGGAGGGGTTCATGGGCGGCGAAAGTAATGGGTACGGGTGCGGGTGGAAGGTTAGTTCCTGAGACGTTAATGGACGAGGCGTTTGTCTCATCGAGATTACGGGTAGAGTTCCCAAATGGAGAAGATGGAGAACCGGAAATTACGATCGGTAGTGAGGTTTTGGAGGTCATGAACGGGTTGTGGAAACTAGTCCTGGGATTAAAACCCGAACCCGACGTACCCGACCCGACCCGACCCGAAAATACTCTACCCGAACCCGACCCAAAATTTTCAAATACCCTAATGGATCCTAAACATCTATACCCGAAAAACCCGACCCGAACCCGACCCGAACCCGAACCCGAACCCGAACTTAAACCCGAACTTACCCGAAACATAAAAAAAATCGGGTACTTTTATAGAATTTTAGTAATTTTCGGAGTTTTTTTGGAAAATATTGTATAAAAATAACTAAAACATAGTAAATCCAAAAAAAATTAGGGTAAATCTAAAAAATAGTATATTTTTTTTAGTATTTAGGGTAAAAATTACCCTAATGGATCCTATTTTAAAACTCAAACCCGACCCGAACCCGAATCTACCCTACCCGAACCCGACCCGAAATATTCAAATACCCTAATGGGTTCTAAACACCTATACCCGAATTACCCGAAACCCGAAATACCCGACCCGACCCTACCCGCTTACCCGAAATCCCAGGACTAGTGGAAACAGTGTATGATCGTGAAGGTTTTGGGGAGAAATGTTCCGATTGCGATCTTGAGTAAGAAACTAAGGGAGTTGTGGAAGCCAAGGGGAGCTATGTCCGTGATTGATCTCCCCCGTCAGTTCTTTATGGTCCGGTTTGGGGAGGAGGAAGAGTACTTAAAAGCTTTGACCGGAGGCCCTTGGAGAGCATTTGGTAGTTATCTTATGGTGCGCGCATGGTCACCGAATTTTGATCCGATGAGTGACGAGATTGCCACTACCCCGGTTTGGGTTAGGATCGCAAACTTGCCGGTGAATTTCTATCATAACTCCATTTTAATGGGAATAACAAAGGGATTGGGAAACCCGTTAAGAGTGGATACGACTACACTAAATCTTGAAAGAGCTCGTTTTGCTAGGATTTGTGTCGAAGTGAATCTTAAGAAACCGTTAAAGGGTTCGGTGAAGATTAATGAGGGGAGGTACTTTGTTGCTTATGAGGGCATGAGTAATATTTGTTCCGGATGCGGCTTATATGGCCACTTGATCCATACATGTAAGCAAGGAGTACATGTGCAACAAGGTGGGACTCAAGAATCTCCGGCTGAGGTGAGGGGTCCGATGGTGGATGAGGGATTTACAACCGTCCGGAGGCCGAGCAGAAGGGTGAGGACGCAGACGACGCAGGTAGCGTTCAAGGCTGGTGGGTCCGGAGAGAATGTGGGAAGGAATCTTCAAGAAATCCCGGAATTTAGGGGTAGGGAGAATATTACGCTAACGAACAGTTTCGGAAGTTTGAATGGTGACACTAATTCGCAGGAATTAATGGATACAAGTGTGATTCCTCAGGCAGATAAGGAAAATCAGATTATTGCGGGATTGGAGAATAATGGGAGGAATATTGTGGGTGCAAACAGAGGCAATTTACGAGTGGATATGGTAAGAGAAAAATTTGCCGCCAAAGCAATTACAAAGGAGAGTCAAGATGGGCCAAATAGACAAGTGAGGTCTAATGGGCCTAAGGGAAAGAATCAACAATATCGGCCCACTAGAGGAAAGGTGTTTGGTTGTTCGAGTCCGAATGTTGATATGTCATCTTCAGGGAAACGACTCTGTGTCGAGAGGAGTGATGTCGGGCGTTCAGGTGGGGTGTTTGGAAGGGTAATTGATGGACGGATGGAGACTGAAAGCTCGAAAAATGATGAGTCGAGTGGGTCTGCACTAGTTGAATCGAGAATGAGAAAAGGACAGGAGCAGGAGAAGCAAGTTGAGCACATACCTTCATCGTCGGGAGAGATGGAGGTAGCGGTTGCATAACAACCTGCCCCGGTAATTCGTTTGTGGTTATTGAAAATTCTGATGATGAACTTGCTATTGTGGAATTGCCGGGGGGCTAATAAACCCAATTTCCGGAGAAGTATCCGATATATTCTAAAGAAGTTTCCGACGGATATATTGGCGGTGTTCGAAACTCATGCGGGTGGAGATAGAGCGCGACAGATTTGTCAAGGATTAGGGTTGGAGAATTCGACTAGAGTGGACGCGGTTGGTCAAAGTGGCGGTATATGGCTTTTATGGAGGGCAAGCATTGGTGTAGTGACGGTTGTTGAGACATCAAACCAGTTCATTTATGCTAAGGTGGTCAAGAATTCAGAGGTACTTCACTTGATTGTTCTTTACGCAGCACCATCAGTGAGTAGAAGGAGTGGATTGTGGGGAGATTTGAAGAGAGTGGTTCAACAGGTGGATGGACCGCTAATTATCGGTGGTGACTTTAATACGATTTTAAGAGTGGATGAGAGAACCGGTGGCAGTGGTGGTTTATCATCAGACTCGTTAGCATTCGGAGACTGGATTCATGAGTTATCACTCATTGATATGGGTTTTAGAGGACATCGGTTCACTTGGAGGCGTGGGCGTAATGTGAATACGTATGTCGCAAAGCGGTTAGATCGAGTTATGTGTTGTGCTCACACGAGATTAAAATGGCAAGAGGCTGTGGTCACGCATCTTCCCTTCCTATCCTCGGATCATGTTCTGCTATATATTCAACTCCAGCCGGAACCAAGAGGAAATCCAAGTAGGAGACCGTTTCGGTTTGAAGCGGCTTGGCTTAAACACGAAGGATTTACTCAATTATTGACGAATTCCTGGAACTGTGAGATCGATACACCGGCGGCTTTAGATGGGCTGAGAGTCAAGCTTAAGTGTTGGAATCGAGAGGTTTTTGGAAATATTACCAAGAAGAAAGATGATCTGGTTTCAGAAATCAAGAAGGTTCAAGACGAGCTGGATGTGAACCAATCGGATAGGTTATTACAAAAGGAAGAATTGCTGATTAAAGAATTGGATGTAGTTCTTGAGCAGGAGGAAGTCCTTTGGTTTCAAAAATCAAGGGAAAAACTGGTTGCATTGGGTGATAGGAACACAAAGTACTTTCATACATCTACAATAATTCGGCGAAGGAAAAACCGCATAGAGATGTTGAAAGATGATGAGAATCGGTGGATATCGAATGCTCTGGATTTGGAAGCATTGGCGGTAACTTATTATAAAAGGTTGTACTCGTTAGAGGATGTTAATATGGGAGGGGTGAGCCTGCCATCGGAGGGTTTTGTGTGTCTTACGCGGGATGAGATACGGGATTTAACCAAACCTTTCTTACCTACGGAAGTGAAGAAATCAGTATATAGTATGGGCCAATTTAAGGCTCCTGGGCCAGATGGATATCAACCGGGCTTTTATCAGCAGTGTTGGGAGGTGGTAGGACCATCGGTGATTCGGTTCGTGTTACAATTCTTTGAGTCTAGAGTATTACCAACTGATTTGAACGATGCACTAGTGGTTCTTATAGCTAAAGTTGACATACCGGAGAAGATCACTCAATTTAGACCCATAAGTCTATGTAATGTTTTATTTAAAACGATTACTAAAACATTGGTGACTCGTCTTAAGCCAATCATGAATAGATTGATAGGGCCGGCGCAATCAAGTTTTCTTCCGGGGAGGTTGAGTGCAGATAATATTATTGTCGTTCAAGAAGCAGTTCATTCGATGAGACGAAAGAAAGGACGGAAGGGATGGATGCTATTGAAACTAGATTTGGAGAAGGCCTACGATCGTATAAGATGGGATTTCTTAGAAGAAACATTGAGAGTGGCAGGGTGTTGGGAATGTCCTGAAATCACACTTGTAATCACTCCAGTGATAGTTGTAATGTCGAGATTAGACAATCATATGATACTAGGTGATCATAATGTTTTGCTAGAAACCTCTGATGATCTATGAGTTATGAACTCATTGCTAGTATTATATGATCCTACAGGGTCACACACCTAAGCAAATAGGATGCGCTTAATATGGGAATAATCATTAATGTAATGATCCAGATAATGTGTATTTGATACACATTATTTTGTGGTTTAAAGAGTGCGTCGATCGACACAAAGTGTTGTGTCGATCGACACGAGTTAAATCCGAAATAGGGATTTCGGTTTAACGACTTAATTAATTCTGACTCGGTTCAGGATAATTAGGTTTTTTCTCCAGGGCCTATATATAGAGATATGAGGCACGACCTGGAGAACAACCTTTCTGATAGCCGTCACTCTAATCCCTAAAGATCCGAATCACCGGCACTAGCATACCGGCGGATTTCTATTTGTGTGCGTGTGGACTATCGGTAGAGGCACGGCATTTGAAGTGCTTGTAATCTCGATTCCCTGATCTATTCCGCTGCAAACTCCAGGTATAATCGAGATCCAGTTTTTCAGTTTATTCGTTTACAAACCCTAGATCCTAGGAAAAGGAACTGTAACGTAGGTGGATTAATAGAGATTAATCTGGATAACCTAGTACGAATTCCAACAGTGGTATCAGAGCGTTAGGGTTTAACTAGTAATCTGAATGAACAGTAATCCGGATTTGATCGTTTTTGTTTCGTAAAATCGGTTTTCGTGAAATCTGTTCAAATCGGTAAAGATACCTAGTCGTGTCGATCGACACAATGGTTGTGTTGATCGACACGCCTGTCTCTGCCTTGCGATCGATGATCCGGTTCAATTGGATTGAATCGGTTATCGTGCTCGGTTAACAGATCGATTAAACCGAATGTCGGTTTAATACGGTTTGGTTGGCGTCGATCGACACAAATGTTGTGTCGATCGACACCGACTGGTAATCGACCCGGTTCAATTAGATTGACCGGTTATCGATCCGGTTCAATTTAATTGACCGGTTATCGAGAATTAAATCTGGTTTAGTCAGTGTCGATCGACACTAATGTAGTGTCGATCGACACGAACCGGTTATTGAAATTCTGTGTCGGTTATCGAATCCGGTTCAATTGGATTGATCGGTTTTTGATGAACTGTAACAGAAGAGTAAGTGTCGATCGACACTAAGGTAGTGTCGATCGACAGCTTACGCAGATTGATGGTTAGTGAACCTGAAATCAAATAACCGAACCGGATTTAATAAGATTGGGTTCCTGAATGCATATATGATATGTGTTAAGGATTAAATGTTCAGTTCCTCAACTAAATATCAAGTGTTCTGGATGTCTTCCCGATCTTGTCAGCTGTCAAGGCTCATTTAATTGCGCGATAGGCTTGCAGTGCAAGGTATCTGCAGTTACATGAGTGAGGCAGTAGGTAATTGAGTTGATGGGCTTGCAGTGCATGGCATCAACTATTACATGACAGAAGAGATTGGTTTACTTGAATGGGCTATCAGAAGTTCTGGGCCCAGAGACATCAGGTGGTTAGAACATAAGATGTTTTATCCACAACCAAGAGTCATATTGGATATGATTAGCAAAGTGTTGCTTACCTGTATAGCTAAGATTTGAGTAACAGCCAGTGGCTCGCTCGGGTTTTAGTGAAACATGGATCTTGGATCATTATATTCTTTTGAGGAAATATAGTTTGAATATAATGCGAGTTTTCTTAATTGTTAAGTTTACTCTTTTATTGAACATCATAACTAACCCTCTACCTCTTTTGTTTCAGTTATGTCAAGCTCAAACAACACTTTCTCCATAAGATCCGTCCTTGAGAAGGACAAGTTGAATGGATCTAATTTTCTTGAATGGTATCGGAATCTGAGAATTGTTCTCAGACAGGAGAAAAAGGAATATGTCATTGATAGAGTTCTCCCCGAGAAGTACCGTTCCAATGCTTCGCAGACAGAAAAGAATGCTTGGGATAAGCATTCTAATGATGTGGTCGATGTGACTTGTCTGATGCTGGCTACCATGAACTCAGATTTGCAGAAGCAATATGAGAACGTGGCGTCGCCCATCGAGATAATCACTAGCCTGAAAGCTATGTTTCAGGAGCAGGCTCGAACTGAAAGATACCAAACGGTTAAATCTCTAGTTGAGTGCAAGCTGCCAAGTGATGCTCCAGTAAGTCCCCACGTCATTAAGATGATGGGTTATATTGATAACTTGGGGAAACTGGACTGTCCCATTAGCCAAGAGTTGGCTACTGACATCATACTGCAGTCACTGCCGCCAAGCTATGATACGTTCATTATGAACTATAATATGAACAGCTTGACGAAGACGTTGACTGAGTTACATGGCATGCTCAAGACAGCTGAGCCAAACATCAGGAAGGGTGCCCCAAATGTGCTTATGGTACAAGGGGGCAAAAAGTTTAAGAAACCCGGCAAAGGCAAGGGAAAGGGCAGGAGCGTCCAGGTTACGAACCAGGACAAACCTGCGCCGATTCCTAAGCCAAAGGCTGGCCCTTCTGGTGCTGATAAATGTCATTTCTGTAATGAGCCGGGGCATTGGAAAAGAAATTGCAACAAATTCCTGGAAGGTTTGAAAAACAAGAAGAAGACGTACGAGACGACTTCTCCAGGTATTTATGTTATTGAAGTAAATGTTACTTCAACAGGTTCTACCTCATGGGTATTAGATACCGGCTGTGGTGCTCATATTTGTACTAATTTGCAGGCACTAAGCAATAGTAGAACGCTGAAGAAAGGACAAGTGGAGCTGCGAGTCGGGAATGGAGCAAAGGTTGCTGCGTTGGCCGTGGGCACTTATCATTTGTCTTTGCCTTCGGGCTTGGTTTTAGAATTAAACAATTGCTATTATGTACCTGCGATAAGCAGAAACATCATTTCTGTTTCCTGTTTGGATTTAGAAGGATTTGATTTTGCTATTAAGAATAAATGTTGTTCTTTTAATCGTGATGGTATGTTTTATGGTAACGGCCCATTAGAGAATGGGCTTTACGTTTTAAACCAATCAATGCCCGTTTATAACATAAATACAAAGCGGTTTAAGTCCAATGACGAAAACCCAACCTTTCTCTGGCACTGTCGATTGAGTCACATAAATGAGAAACGCATACAGAAGCTCCATAATGATGGACTTTTGGGCTCATTTGATTATGAATCATGTGAGAAATGTGAATCTTGTTTGATGGGCAAAATGGCAAGGGCCCCTTTAAACAAACCAAATGAAAGGGCCAGTGACTTATTGGGCCTTGTACATACAGATGTATGCGGCCCGATGAGCACAAGTGCTAGAGGAAACTATCAATACTTCATTACCTTTACTGATGATTACAGTAGGTATGGCTATGTCTATCTAATGAGACACAAGTCAGAATCCTTTGAAAAGTTCAAGGAGTTTCAAAATGAAGTACAGAACCAACTTGGCAAAAGTATTAAAGCTCTTCGATCAGATCGTGGCGGAGAATACTTAAGTCAAGAGTTCAGTGATCATCTGAGAGAGTGTGGAATTGTTTCACAGCTCACTCCTCCCGGAACACCCCAATGGAATGGAGTTTCCGAGAGGAGGAATCGGACCTTATTGGATATGGTTCGATCAATGATGAGTCACACAGACCTTCCATTATCCTTTTGGGGATACGCTCTAGAAACGTCTGCGTTTACACTAAACAGAGTCCCATCAAAATCAGTTGCGAAGACACCACATGAGATGTGGACTGGAAATGTTCCAAGTTTGTCTTTTCTGAAAATTTGGGGTTGTGAAGCTATGTAAAACGTTTAATATCCGATAAGCTCGCACCCAAATCTGATAAGTG
Organism: Draba incana; assembly: GCA_963576765.1. Lineage (NCBI taxonomy): Eukaryota > Viridiplantae > Streptophyta > Magnoliopsida > Brassicales > Brassicaceae > Draba > Draba incana. The sequence goes on along the minus strand of OY755217.1, from coordinate 32,368,002 downwards.
CTTTTTCGTTGGTTATCCTAAGGAAACCAAGGCGTACTACTTTTACAACCGTTCTGAGAACAAAGTGTTTGTTGCTCGGGATTGTACTTTCCTGGAGAGAGAGTTTCTTCACAAGAAGAATAGTGGGAGTAAAGTACTACTCGAAGAAGTTCGAGAATCACAGGAACCTGCTCAACCTTATCAGGAAGAGCAGCAGGTGGAACCACAAGGAGTTGTGGAACCTGAACCACAAGGAGTTGTGGAACCTGCGCCTGTGATGCCTGAAGTTCGCAGATCCGGAAGGATCCGACACGAACCTGATAGATACTATGGGTTTCTCATGAACGAGTGTCATGACCTGTTGATCATTGACAGTGAGGAGCCTGCGAATTTTGAAGAAGCAATGTTGGGCCCTGACTCCGAAAAGTGGCTTGGAGCCGCTAGATCCGAAATGGGATCCATGTCAGAAAACCAAGTATGGTCTTTGGTAGATTTACCCGATGGCGTAAAACCCATTAAATGTAAATGGATCTTCAAAAAGAAGATTGACGTGGATGGGAATATACAGATATTCAAAGCAAGATTAGTGGCTAAAGGTTTCAAACAAATTCATGGTATTGACTATGATGAGACCTATTCCCCAGTCGCTATGCTTAAATCCATTCGGATACTCCTAGCAACTGCCGCTTATTATGATTATGAGATTTGGCAAATGGATGTGAAAACAGCTTTCCTTAATGGAATTCTGGAAGAGGATGGGTATATGACACAACCTGAAGGTTTCACTGATCCTAAGAATGCTGGGAAAGTATGCAAGCTTCATAGATCCATTTATGGATTGAAGCAAGCATCAAGGAGTTGGAATCTTCGTTTTGATGAAGCAGTCAAAAAGTTTGACTTTGTCAAGAACGAAGAAGAACCATGTGTATACAAGAAGACTAATGGGAGCGGAGTTGCATTTCTCATGCTGTATGTAGATGACATACTTCTTCTCGGAAATGACGCTCCATTGCTTCAGTCTGTAAAGGCTTGGCTTGGAAGTTTTTTTTCCACGAAAGACATGGGTGAAGCCGCGTACATTCTTGGAATAAGAATCTATAGAGATAGATTAAATAGGCTTATTGGATTGTGTCAAGATACTTATATAGATAAGGTTTTGCACAGATTCAGTATGCAGGATTCCAAGAAAGGTTTCACGCCTATGTTGCATGGCATTACTCTTAGCAAGAAGCAGTGTCCATCGACACAAGCTGAGCGGGAGCGAATGAATATGATTCCTTATGCTTCGGCAATAGGATCTATAATGTATGCCATGCTCTGTACTCGTCCAGATGTTGCTTGTGCCTTAAGCATGACGAGTAGATACCAATCTGATCCAGGTGAGTGTCACTGGACAGCAGTCAAGAATATCCTCAAGTATTTGAGAAATACTAAGGATAAGTTCTTGGTATATGGAGGAAGTGATGAGCTAGTCATAAGTGGATTCACGGATGCAAGTTTTCAGACGGACATAGACGATTTCCGGTCTCAGTCTGGTTATGTCTTTTGTCTGAATGGCGGTGCAGTAAGTTGGAAAAGTTCCAAGCAGAGCACTGTAGCTGATTCCACTACTGAGGCTGAATACATTGCCGCTTCGGAAGCAGCAAAGGAAGCCGTTTGGATCAAGAAGTTCATATCTGAACTTGGTGTGATTCCTAGTATCTTAGAGCCTGTAGCATTGTATTGTGACAACAATGGAGCAATTGCTCAGGCAAAGGAACCAAGATCTCACCAGAAATCCAAACACGTAGAGAGGAAATATCACTTGATTCGTGATATAATTGATAGAGGAGACGTGAAGATCAGTCGAGTTCCCACGGATGAGAATGTCGCTGATCCTCTGACCAAGCCCCTCCCAAGACCTAAGCATGAGAGTCATACGGCTGCTATAGGACTTAAGGGAATTAAGATGTGATCTTGATTTTAGTGGGAGTTGTCTTGTTTTTAAGTTATGTTTAATGTTCTTGTAATCACATTTTGATTATTTTAATGAAATATGGTTTCAGTATTATTTAACTGTGTTTTTAAATAATAAGTCCCAAGATAATTTGTGACATTCTATAGGTCATCGAGTTGAGGACTTGATCATGAAACCCTATGAGAATTAAATGACATAGATTATATTTGTCCCTGGTCGAGGTTGTTAATGTGGGACACTAACAACCGCGTGAGACTAGCATGTGAGGTGACTGATGACTAAGTTTCATGGAGTCATTAATAAGAGTATTAAAGTCAATCACATAGATATATGTTAGAGAACATATGATCGGACATGACCCGCTAATGAGAACTCTACAGGAATATTAAGTGTCATGAGAGATTCTCATAACGACTATAGAGTATAGTCCTTAGACCTGAGTTCATCATGATTTCTTACATGTGAATTGGTCCGCTTTGACGGTGTCAAACGTTATCCGTAACAGGTGACTATAAAGGCATTGATTGGGCGTATCATGAAGTGTGTGAAGGAACAGGGATGGAACAAGATGGGATTTGTCCCTCCTGGAAAACGGGAGATAAATATCTCAGGGCCCATCGAAGATTTGATACTGAGGAATGTGTGGCCGCACTCGAACGAGCTGAATGTCAGTCGTTTGTATTATCAGTATAAATCGGAGTTCGATGAACATGATTTTGGTTGAATAAGGATGACACGGTACTTGCCTTATGCCATATCGAGATATAGAGGCAAAGGGATTATTGGAATAGTTGATTCCAGTACAAGTGGGAGATTGTTGGGAATGTCCTGAAATCACACTTGTAATCACTCCAGTGATAGTTGTAATGTCGAGATTAGACAATCATATGATACTAGGTGATCATAATGTTTTGCTAGAAACCTCTGATGATCTATGAGTTATGAACTCATTGCTAGTATTAAATGATCCTACAGGGTCACACACCTAAGCAAATAGGATGCGCTTAATATGGGAATAATCATTAATGTAATGATCCAGATAATGTGTATTTGATACACATTATTTTGTGGTTTAAAGAGTGCGTCGATCGACACAAAGTGTTGTGTCGATCGACACGAGTTAAATCCGAAATAGGGATTTCGGTTTAACGACTTAATTAATTCTGACTCGGTTCAGGATAATTAGGTTTTTTCTCCAGGGCCTATATATAGAGATATGAGGCACGACCTGGAGAACAACCTTTCTGATAGCCGTCACTCTAATCCCTAAAGATCCGAATCACCGGCACTAGCATACCGGCGGATTTCTATTTGTGTGCGTGTGGACTATCGGTAGAGGCACGGCATTTGAAGTGCTTGTAATCTCGATTCCCTGATCTATTCCGCTGCAAACTCCAGGTATAATCGAGATCCAGTTTTTCAGTTTATTCGTTTACAAACCCTAGATCCTAGAAAAAGGAACTGTAACGTAGGTGGATTAATAGAGATTAATCTGGATAACCTAGTACGAATTCCAACACAGGGTTACCAGAGAATTGGACGAATTGGATTATGCAATGTGTCACCGGCCCCTCGATGAATATTCTATGGAATGGAGAGAAAACAGAATCCTTTAAACCGTCGAGAGGTCTCCGACAAGGAGATCCATTATCACCATATTTATTCGTCTTATGCCTTGAACGGCTATGTCATCTTATTGAGATCTCAGTCGTATCAAAGGAATGGAAGCCGATAAGCTTATCTTGCGGAGGACCAAAACTGTCTCACATTTTGTTTGCGGATGACCTCATTCTCTTCGCGGAAGCATCGGTGGCACAAGTCCGGGTTATACGCCAAGTATTGGAGCGGTTTTGCTTAGCCTCGGGTCAAAAAGTGAGCTTGGAGAAGTCAAAGGTGTTTTTCTCGAACAATGTTCATCGAGACCTGGCAAAACTGATAAGTGAAGAGAGTGGAATTCAAGCAACATGCGACTTAGGTAAGTATTTGGGAATGCCGGTGCTACATAAACGGATGAACAAAGATACCTTTGGAGGAGTCTTAGAACGCGTTGCTTCAAGACTATCGGGTTGGAAGGGGCGGTTCTTGAGTTTAGCTGGCCGTATTACGCTAACTAAATCCGTCCTTTCATCTATCCCGATTCACTCAATGACGACAATCTCTCTTCCGAGCACCATTTGGGAGGGACTTGATAGAATTTCTAAGTCTTTTCTTTGGGACAGCACGAATGAGCAGCGACGACAACATTTGATTTCATGGGATCGTGTTTGTGTGCCTAAAGGGGAAGGTGGTTTAGGGATTCGCAAGGCAAAGCTGATGAATAAAGCAATGTTGGGTAAAGTGGCGTGGCGTCTCTCCCATGATCAAAAGAGCTTATGGGCTCAAGTTTTGCGGCATAAATATAGAGTCGGGGAGATTTGGGATAGCTCTTGGTTGGGCTCGAAAAAAACAGCCTCATCTACATGGAAGAGTATTGAAACAGGTTTTCGGGAGGTGGTGTTACCGGGTTTGAGTTGGGTTTTGGGAGATGGAAAGTTGGTTCATTTTTGGACAGATAAATGGTTGATCGATAAACCGTTGATTGAAGTATGTACCGGCGATGTTCCGGCAGTGGAGATGAATATGAAAGCTTGTGATATTTGGCGCCATGGAAGGGGTTGGGACCTGAATCGTATCGATCCTTATATCCCCAATCGAGTGCGGCTACAACTTCTCTCGGTAGTATTAGATCAGTTTTCGGGTGTGAGTGATAGTATGTCATGGAGTATGACCATGGATGGAAGCTTTACGGTAGCTTCAGCTTACGAATTATTGGCTAGAGAAGATTATCCGAGGCAATACATGAGTAGCTATTATGAGAGGATATGGAAAGTAGTAGCTCCAGAGAGAGTAAGAGTTTTCTTGTGGCTCGTAGTGCACCAAGTTATCATGACGAATGTGGAGAGAACCCGAAGACACATTTGTGCTTCGAGCCTTTGTCAAGTGTGCAAGAGTGGAGAGGAATCCATTATTCATATCTTGAGAGATTGCCCAGCTATGGATGGCATTTGGCGGAGACTAGTACAACCGAGGAGAACTCAAGCTTTTTTCTCAAAGTCGCTCCTTGAATGGATATATGGAAACCTTGGGAGTAAGAGAGATGAAGGAGGGTATAGTTGGTCGACTCTCTTTGCGATGGGAGATGGTGGAGTTGGAAATGGAGGTGCGGTAATGTTTTCAACACGAATAGAAAATGCCGCGATAGGACACGGTTTCTTCGAGAACGAGCTAAGGAGGCCTCGGAGGCTCATAAAGTAGCGTGGGAACAACCGGGCAGTAGGGGACATGAGACGAGGATGATAGCATGGGTAATGCCTCAAGAGGGTTGGGTTAAGGTGAATACGGACGGTGCATCGCGAGGTAACCCGGGGCTAGCAGCGGCTGGTGGGGTTCTAAGAGATGAGAATGGGAGGTGGCTTGGAGGGTTTGCGCTAAACATAGGAATATGCTCGGCTCCACTTTCAGAGTTATGGGGGGTCTACTATGGGTTACTCATTGCTTGGGATCAGGGCTTGAGGCGCATTGAGCTGGAAGTGGATTCTGAGCTGGTGGTCGGTTTTCTTAAGACAGGGATAAGTAACTCGCATCCCTTGTCTTTCCTGGTACGGTTGTGCCATGGCTTTCTATCGAGGGACTGGATTGTCCGTATTTCTCACGTGTATAGGGAAGCTAATCGTCTGGCTGATGGATTAGCGAACTATGCGTTCTCACTACCGTTAGGTTTCCATATGTTTCATTCTTGTTTTGCCGATGTTGAGTTACTTGCTTTAGAAGATGTAAGTGGGATGACACACCCACGGGATATTCGTATGTAGTTGTTTTTGAGTTATTTTAATAAAATGGGGGATTTTCCCCCCTCCATTACCAAAAAAAAACTATAGCAACAAAAATACATGATAGAAATGAACTAGTCTAAGCCTATTTCTTCGTTCTTGTAAATTGTAACAGAGGTACAAGGAGAGACTAGTAACAAATGCAGCTTCGATTTAACCCTCTCTTATTCATAATAATATTTTTGATTTATATCAAGAAGTTATCATATTTGTAATTTTAATAGCGAAGAAGATTGTGGCTGTTGTTATTTTCTCATCTCTAAGGCTTCTCTTCTTCTGAATTCGAACATTGAGGTCCAGGCACCGAATCCACGAAAAACTCCTCTGTTCATGCAACAACAAATACACAAAACAGATAATTAATAATCAATATAAACAAAAGTGATTATGATCATAGAGCATGACAATATATAAATCTACTGAAATGTTTCAAGATTATGTTCAAGCCAATGAAAGACTAAGGATGGAAGAAAAAGAGTTGAAAGATTTGAGAGTTACCAATGTCCTCTTGTTCAGGAGAATCAAGCAAAATCTCTGAATCAGATGGAAGAAATGGAGAGCCTGGATAGTTTCCTAAGGCTCCTAAATCTGCAATGTACATATCTTTATCGAATAATCAGTTCGTGCTGTTGTAGTTCACAACAAAAGTGAATGAGAAGTTTATAGCCCCCAAAATTGAAACATACCTCCTAAATTCGATAGATCTGCGGTGAGATCAGAAAGGCTAAAGTTCCATGGAATCTGATCAAATGACCTGAGGGAATCTCTGGAATTCCCGGCGTCTCCTTCTCCTCCGTCTGGTCCAACATCGGATGTGAATGCGGAATCAAGCACTGAAGTGTCCATTACCATACCCGACATGTCTGAAGCAGCAAATGGAAAGTGTCCACTTGATGCCACTGAAGCTGGACTTGTTACCATCTCAGACATCCCACCGCTGTTTGGAGGAACTACTTGAGGAGCTGCATCATCCACGGTTGCATCGATCACCATACTGAGAGAAATAGAGACTTAGTTTCATCAACTTTATCCGAAAATAATTTAACTTGTACTGTGAGGTTAGTTCTTACTCGTTCGTTGAGTTCATCCTCAACGGTTGGAAATTCGCAGGTACAGGGACTCCATTAACAACATGGCAGCTTGATATTCCCATTGCATCCATATGAGGATGGCCTGGAGCATGCATTTGAGGATGTTGAAGCACTGGATATCCCATTGGCATGTTAACTGCACTGCGAAACAACGGTGTTAAATAATAGTGAAATTGAAATTATAATAGAACGTTTACTTGAAAGTTTCAAATATATAGCAGCTTTCAGGTGATATAGGGTTTTAGACTTATTACCAGGTCCCATGTGATGATGATGCATTCCGTTTTGTATCGGTGCCAGAGGGAGTTTTGGAGGAACAGGGGGATACTTCATGAGATGGTACTGGTGCTCAAGTAAATGATTGAATAATATTATTTGCTTCTTCAGCTTCAACCTGATATAATACCCCCTGAAAAAGTCTGCGTTTTCTTCTTCCAATTTCTGCCAAACTGATTTCACAAGAAAACATGGTCAGAACGGACTTTTCATTCGATGTTTCGCGTTGAATATGCTAAAACTCATTCATACTTTCAACAATATCTATCTACCATGCAATCTGTGTCACATTTCAACAACTTAGTATGCTATGAAAGAACTCCTATCTCACTTCAGTACAGATAATGGAGATAGGCTAATAAGTAGGAATCTGAAATCTAAGACAGACCGGAAAAAGGTTATGATGCAATGAAAAAAGTGAAGAAAGAGCCTTCAAGAAACTTCAAAAGCTTACCTAAGGTTGTAAATCCAGGGTCTATCCTTGCACGAGTCAAGAGGGTCTTCACGACCTCATCTCTGTTCATGTACAACTGAAGACATCTTTCTATCAAATTCTGGACCTACATCAATCATTTCCAAAGTGTATATCAGCAGATGTTACAGATATATGAGGGGAGGACACACAGGAAGTCGAAAGTTATCTTACAAGTTCAATATCTTGTCTTGAAACTTTCCTACTGTCATTGCTTGAAGCAGATACCGAACCAGAATCTTGTATTGGAGCATCTATTGATTGGTTGTTTTTCTGTTCACTTTGTGACTCATGTGAAGCTTGTGTGGAAGATTGTACCTCCTGTGCGCACTGTAATTGAATAAAAGTTCTTTCTCATATATCACTTTTTAGCAAACTTACTTCTAAACTAGTACAGAGCAAAGAGATTTGATCATTGTCCAACTTATTATAAGAAAGAATCAACCTAATCCACCTATCATAATGATTAATGGCTACAAGAAACCAGTATAACACAAATTACTAAGTTTTGAACAGCACTAAGCTAATACAACAAAGAGAACAAAAGGTAGAAGAAAGAACCTGTCCGTTCTTCATTACTGCTGAATGTAAAATGATTGCATCCTTCAATAAGAACTGCACTCTTTAGCAGCATATACAACAATGTAATCCATAAAGCTCAAGATCTTGGTCAGTATGTTTCTAATTTTCTACACCAAAGATAAACCTGAATAACAAGGTAAAATTAAAACCATTTAGCCATAAGTCATAGTTTCTCTAACAGTTTCAATACTAGTAGCTCAACACATTCAACTAACAGTCAAAGCAATTAAAAAAAATGGGTATAAAGAGAAAACACTTTCCAGTTTCCACAAAGAATTGTTAATTATCAACAATTGTTTAATAAGGTTTCAGATCCCAATTAAGCACACACTACAGAATCTATCTAATTAAAAAACTATTTCATCAAAGTTTTCACATTCACATCAACTACAACAACAAAAAGGTAACAAAATTCTCCAACTTGCAAAACCCAAAATGATCATCTACTCAAATGGGATAGTAAATTAAACCCAGAATTATCAAAGGAGAACCATGTGAATTAAATCAACCTAATCCCAGAAAGTTTTGTCATTTCTGGAGAAATTTTGCAAGAACAACTTGTGAAACCACGAATTAAAGAACATCAAGCAAATCCAATAATTTCTTCGTATACTGCTACAGGAACCCAATATCACCAAGCAGCAAAATCGTCAGAGATATGAATAGAAGAAAAATATATAATTTTTTAATAAAAATAGAAGAATAAACTCCCCACATGAACAGAAATTCCGTAATAAAATAATCAAAAAAGCAAAAAAGTTAAACAATACCCAAAAAAAGAAGGGATCCATCGAATCTCACCTTCCCGCGAACTTTGAAGCTTGCAAGCGAAACCCTAAATCTCAAACTCGGAAAAAAAAAAAAAAGTAATTTCGACGAATTTCAAAAGCCCAAAATCACGGAAACGAGATTCATAAATACACCGAAATTACAAACCATTACCATAATTTGACCTAAAAAAAAATCACACGACGACTAAACAAAAAAATCGATTGAAATCAAACAAAGATCTGAGCTCGAGAAAACAGTATTAGCTAGATTCGATCGTTAAAAAAAAAAAAAAAAAAAAAACTCCGAAGACGGAGATAGCGAGAAGATTTTCATGAATCAGAACGCCATTATCGAGACGACGACGACGAAGAAGAAGATGTTGCAGAGATAAGAGCAAAAGAGAGAGAGAGTAGACTGGAAAACTAAAATACAAAAATTTATTTCCTTTTTTTTAATTAAAATAGAGAAAAGGATATATATCTGCAGTAAATGTAAAAAAGCAAATAGTTGACTGGAGAAGGAAAGAAACGCTTTCTATAAATAACTAACCTTGGGTTAAAATGTAAACTAAACCGGGAAAAGAATCAAACCGAACCGAACCAAATGGTCAAGTTGTTGATTGGTGTGTAACGAAGGCATGGCCTGCTCTGAGTAACTCTCCGGGAATAGCATTTTTCTCATTATTTTGGTTAGGACCACACTTTCTTCTCATGATTTTTTTTATTGTTATATATTTTTAATTGATGTATCGAATTTCAACGAGTGGTCCAATTTCGAACCGTTTTTTTAATGAAAATAAGTAAATAATGAGAAATGGCTAATGTCACTACTCAACTATGCAACAAACAAGATCTCTTGATAGTGAGTAATAGGATTACTCAATTGTTGACTACTTTTCTTTTGGTGTGTAACTTAGCAAATTATAATTGAATCATCTAATTTGCAATGTAATGTGACGGACAATTCAAGATGTCATTATGTAGAGAAGTCTAAATTTATTGAATTGTAATTGCTGTGTCAACTTTTAGGTCCCAAAACACTATCAACTCGAGTTCATATTTATTGCTTTTGTTTTAGAGTGGTAAAGTTAGAGGTTAAAAGAAGAACACAAATTATTGATTTTGGCATTTTCTCCATACATTAAGTACAGTGTAATAAACTGAAAAAAAAGACAGGATATAACACCATTTACTAGTGTTTTTTCTCTTCCTTTTACGTAATTTTTACATTGTACATCTAACTAATAAAACGATGTCGTAAAGCGACAATTTCTGCAATTTGTTAACAGAAGTTCCACATCTTATGCTAATTTATCTCAGTAATTAAATACAAGTTAAGGATTTATATGTTTTGGTTCTTATAGTTGTAAAATAGAACTCCTCTTTTTCAGAACACAAATTTCATTCTATTTGTTTCACTGCATCCATCACTGAAATAAAGAATGAGAAAATCATCCAAGTACGAAAGTCTTGGTAAGGTTTACTTTTCTTTTTCTAAAATTAAAAAAAGTAGAGAGATTATTTCATGAATTTTTTAGAAACATGGTTGAGACGATAAGCCATGAATTCTAATAGTTTCTATGTGGGCAAAATGACTACATTTTCTATGAAAAGAAACTCTAAAGAAAGATAACAAAAACAAAACAACCAAAAGAGAAAAAAAAATAAAAATTACATAGCCGTAATTCGTCAGAAAAAGAGTTCCTGCGATTTTTTTCCATCCATCTTGGGGTATTAACTCTCCGTGAAAACCGATGATCTTGGACGGTGATGGCTTGCTGATAGTGTACATACAAAGAACTAACCAACTTGGATCGCTGCGTGATGCTTACCGATTCCTCTTGACATGGTTACCTTCTTTGTTGTTTTAAGTGGACACTTGAGCAGAACAATCTAGGTTGGTCTGAGGTTTGATGAATCTCTGAGTGATGTACATACAAAAAAACAAACCAGCTTTTTCCTAGACTCTCTTTCACAACTCTTTTACCTTCTTTTGTTTCTCAAGATCCTAGCGACGTAATCCTACTGTTTCTTTTAAATTCTTGAGTTTATTCCAGCTAAAACTTGTGCAAGCCATTCATGTTCCTTTCCCCTAGTAAGTCCATCTTTGTAATGAAATTAATGAATGGAACAATATTATCTCCAGATATATCATATCTTCCTCACTTATGTCATTTTATATGATTTGATGGCATATCTTGAAATTTCTCTAGATTTTATATATAGAAAGACTCAATTAAGATGGCTATTCTAATCCCCAATTATATTTATATTTATATTGTTTTATGACATTTTCAGTTTACCTTTCTACAAATACTTACAATTCCCCTTCGTGCCAAACACCAAAATGACATTCTCAAAACATCTTCTCCATCTCATCTTCATATTCTTCTTCTGCCTCCTAAACGCCTCAAAATCAATGAGTTGCTTCACTTCCTCGTGTAGAGGTCGAAACGTCGTCGTTTCTTTGGCTTCATCAAGCTTCAAATCGAAAGAATCATTGATTTTGTCTTTGTCAAATGGTAATATTCTACTCATTAAATAACTAATGGCCATTATATAAGCGAATTTATTTTACTTGATCAAATCTATTAAATATCAATTATATTACAAGAATGTTGTAATAATTTATACAAGAAAAACTTATTCCTTCATTCTTTCATTTGATGAACACACGACTTTACGACTTCATCTTACTCGTATTAAATTTAATCTACATTTCTCTAATCCGGGTACTTATCGCAATAACCAGTTATGTCGCGTATGTCATGTTTAGCTCGGATAGACTCCCCACCGAGATTCGAAGTTCTATTGCACAACTAGCTAGTAGCAAGACGCGTGGTTGTAATGATGAGTCTATGATCCTAGAATTGTACAAGAAAGTGGAATTAGAGAAAAATATGAAGTTCCTAGGGAGAAATGATATTATATGTTCAATTTGTTTATCAGAATATGCGAGCAATTAGACCGTTGGGTGCTTGTATATATGTGAACATTGTTTTCACATCGAATACATCAATATGTGGTTGCAGCTGCATCCTTCTTGCCCAATTTGTAGAATCACATTGAACTGTTCATTTTCTAAATGATATATACATTCTTTAACAAAACAAAACAAAAAACCAGTGTATACGATTGCATTCATTTTTGCTTGGGACAAACGTTGTATTGATTTGATTTTGGTTCAATGTTATTTTTTTATGTATGGTAATATTTTTGTGAGATGTTGCGCATTTTCGTGATGTTCATGCAAAAATTCTTCCTAATAGTCGTTGAACCTTGAAGTACCCTGAGACACATGCGTTTCAGTAGAGGCCCACATTATTAGGTTCGTAAATTATTTCGTATTTTCTAACTTTTTCCAATAATCTATAAATGCTAACTACTCTTCATGTCATATCCCTTAGTGCTAAACCACATTATGACCTTTTCAAAACAACTCTTACTCAATCTCATCTACATCTTCCTTCTCCTAAACTCCTTAGAAGCAAAACGTCGCTATAGTTCCTCATGTGGAAACGTCGACGTTCGTTTCTGGCTATTCCCCAATCACTTTATGTCATGTGGACACGCCGGATTCAACCTCGCCTATGCACCGAACGGCACGAGACAGCCTTAAAGCTTCCAAAATCAACACTATTTCTGGTCCGAGAGGTCAACCATGAAAAGACTAATCTCAAAGACAAATGCTTCAGTTCCTTTGAATTTGGTAAGAAACCTTTTTTATTATTATTAAATTCTTCACATACATCCAAAATGACAAGTTTGGGATTATCTAGCTTCAAATCCAAGTAATCGTTAGTTTCTTTTTTGTAAAATGGTAATTATCTACTCATTAGATAACAAATCAAATCTATTGGACAAGGACAATCAAGTCATTGACTTTTTGATTTACAAGAAAAATCACATCTATAAAATTCCAATAGTACAAACATGCTAGAATGCCGTAACAGTATAATTTGTAACTTTCTAAAAGATGGTAAATTTATACTCATCAATGTAGTGACTAGTGAGCATAAAATAATACCACAAGTCATGACCTTTTTGTTTTGTTTTAATTAATCAAATCTACAGAAGTGCCAATATTACAACATGCGAGAATTTTGTAACAACTTGTAATTACAGCTTATACCAAAACTGATCATTCACCGTTCTTTGAACACATGCGCAGGATTTTACGACTTCATCTTATAACTAGTACTAAATTTAATGTGCCTTTTCCTAATCGCATTATTCGTAGCAGTAATCACTTTTGTGATATATGTCACGTTCAGTTCTGAGAGGCTCCCTAGGCAGATACGACGATCCGTGGCACAAATTGTCACTCGCAAGCCGCATGCTGGTCCCGCTAAGTATCCCACCGCAAGATTGTACAATAAAGTGGAGTTTGAGGAAAATATAAAGCTCTCGGGGAGAAATGATGTTACATGTCCAATTTGTTTATCGGAATATACAAGAAATGAGACTGTTGGGTGCTTGTACGGATGTGATCACTGCTTCCACATCGAATGCATGAGTACATGGCTCCAGTTGCATTGTTCTTGTCCGATTTGTAGAAACGAAGTCTCACCACAATGTTTGTGATTAACGATAGTAAATAATCGCACCTTTTGCACAAAAAAATCCTTCACCTTTAGTATTTGCATATAGTAAAATAGTGTGCTACACTTTTTATATCACATTCTTTTGTAAAAAAATGTAAATGTATACATGCGAAATGCAACTTTTTTTGTAACTTCGGTTATGTTGTATGTATTTTTTTTTTTTTTTTGGTCAACTCGTTATGTTGTATATGTTAGATCTCTAAAATCGGTAAATGGTACTTTATAAAAAATAATGTGATTTCGTAAAATATTTCACAACCACACCACTAGCCCTTATTATATATTCTCAACCTTATATAGTATGCAACATGAATCTAGTTGGCATTTATTAATGACATAAAAATCATTGAGTTTGATTAATTAAGCAAACATGAAAGAATGTCGTAACATTAGAATATACTACATACACAGAAGTTTGAATGTTAGACTTTTTGGTGGTAAAATTTTGAGCGTTGACTTGTTTTGTTGTTTTGAAAGAGGACTTCACAGCACAAGCTTACAAGTACTAAAGATAATCAGCCTCTTCCTAGTCGGACCACTCATTTGCCTTGACTATTTGTGTCGGCCTTGTCATGTGTAGTTCCGAGCAAGTCTCTTCACAAATACAAGACGCCATGGTCACGTCTTTCTGGATCCTGGATCCGTAAGACCGCAACCAAGCAACGAAGTCATTATCACAAGGACAGGTCTCGATGAGTCTACGATTGAGTCATACAAGAAAGTTGAGTTAGGAGAGAGCAGGAGACTTCCGACAGGGTCAAATGATACTCTATGTTCCATTTGTTTGTCCGAATACGCAACCAAAGAGACCGTTAGGTGCTTACCGGAATGTGAACATTGCTTCCATACCGAATGCATCGATGCATGGCTCAAGTTGCATAGTTCTTGCCCCGTTTGTCGGAACAATCCATCTCCGGCTCGTGATGGGTGCAACTAACTTTGTATGAATTGATTTTTTTTTTTTTGGGATTTAAGATTAAATGTTTATCCATGGTAAATAAGGGGTAATATGACTTCATAAACTCAAAAAAAAAAAATCAAAAATCCCCCAAATCATATTTTACGGTAATACTTTTGTGCTTTTTGTTTACCGTAAATATAGATGACGTGGCTGGTTGGGATTGGTAGGTGGAGGAAGAATCCTGTTATTGTTGGTGGTCGTCGATCTCGTCCGATGGTTGTCGTCGATGGTTTGGTCGATCTCGTCCGGTGGTGGTCGTCGATGGTCGTCGCAGATGCGGAGAAGAAGATCGGAGAAGAAGAAGATAATTATGTAAGAAAGTTTTTTTTTCCAAAACAAATAATAAAATATTCAATCTATGACAAAAAAAAAAAAAATACCTTTTTTTTAAAAAAAAAATTACTTGGTAAAAATACAGTAAAAATGTGACCTATTTATATCTGTAAGATTTCCTAAAATCCCTAGAGTTTTAGGAAAAATTCCAGAAAATCTCCTAACGGACCTCAAAGATAATTTGATAAAGCATATATGGCAATAATTTAGACATGATCATGATTATTACAACTGAACGTTCCTTTCTGTTTATGATTTCGAAATCGATGTTCTAAATGTTTTTTTTCTAAGTATGTTTAAAATTTCATATTTTATTTATGTTTTCATTTTCAAAGATAAATTTTACATAAAAAATTACAATTTCAAAAAAAAAAAATTATAACCTCTCTATATTTACTACCTATAATCACTATAAAAAACACAAAACTAAATCAGGGTAAATATGACAATCCCAATACAATTTATAATATAAAATTCTTATATTACCTCACCATATTACTCATACATAAACATGCTCTAACGTTTGTATATATAATATGGATCTCTTGGATTCTCTCAAAAATTGTTCTTTTTTTTTCTAGGAATAGGGAGACAAAGTCCCCCATTTTATTCAAAATAAAAAAACTACAATTACACTCGAACATGTAACCTAGACAAAGTCCCCCTCAGATTTTTTCTGACATATAACACTGGTCTGCAATAAAAAACCTATGGATCTAGAACATGTCCAAACTCGTGATGTTCAGATCTAGTGCAAATCTCTGGCATATAACACTGGTCTGCAATCGTAAACATTATTCCCATGGTCTCTGACATATAACTCTGGTTTGCAATTGTAAACTATCTCTGACATATAACACTGGTCTGCAATTGTAAACATCATTCCCATGGTCTCTGACATGTTCAAACTAGTGCAAACTATCTCTTGACATATAACACTGGTCTGCAATTGGAAATCTAGTCTATAAAAAACAAAAATTACCTAGGAAAGCGAGGCGAGGAAGGATCATCAGGTGAAGACATGTGAGTAGAAGCAGCAACACCACGAAACCGTGGCTGACCTTCATATACACCACCAGCTGATAAATTTCCGTCATTCGGATGTGACACTTCACCCCCCGGCCCAACAGATCCAAACTCGTGATGTTCAGATGGTGAATTGTAAACATTATTATGATCATATGGATAAAACATCACGACAGGACCATTGTGTCCCTCAGAAGAAGTCAGATTAGTTTGCTTCATCCCCGGCGGCAATCGGTACATGCCATACGCAATATTTCCAAAAGCATCTTGTGAAGTGTTTGAGCGAATAGGACCATTTTGAGAATGATGAGACGAGTATGAGGATGATTCATGCCTGTACGACGACCCCCATTGCCTATCAGATCGGTCTTGCCTCAAGCTTGGCTTATTATCAGCTTGGTTACGATTGTTGTGGCCACGTCCTGAACCCCGTGTCTTTGTACCAGCATTCCAATTCCCTTCCCTATCACTGTGATGCTCGTTTTTGTCATGCCCATAATTACCTCGCCTCATGCCAGATGTAGGCCGCTGCTCCCTAGGCGAAATCTTCTGCCAAAAAATCAGCACAAGTTTAGAGCAGTGTGGCAAACCAAAACCGTTGTGACTTGTATATCAGAAGATACAAACAAACAAAAGACAGGAGAATCAGTAAAGGAGAAGACAACGGCGCGCCATCAATGCATAACATATCATGCAGGGTATACAGCGAAAAAGATCCAGAACCATATACCCTAAAATGTGGCCACACTTGTCAAGATGCAGACTAAAATGCAAGTAGGGTAAGCAGACAGGTCATGCTGTAAATTCATTCACGACCATAGGGCCGTAAGACTGGCTAACAATTTATTAATGATAAAGTAAAGTAATAGCTCAGGTTTGGAGACAGTTCACAAGACCATGGGACAGATATCAACACATCACAAGATCATGGGACAGATATCAACACATCACTAGACTCGGACAATAAAATGAAAGTTGTACCATGATTCACCAAAGCATGCACACAAGTATAATGGAAGCTCAAAGAAGGAATTTAATTCTTACAGGATTTGGAAAATAGGTCCCTGTCCCACTTCGATATCTCGGAGAATCATTAGCGTAGCGAGGGTAAATGTTGGGTGGCCTGGTTGAAACAGATTGTACAGGAGCAACCGGTACAAGACGAGGTCCGTAGGTCATGAGCTGATTCACGGCACTGGCGTAAGCAAGAGGTCTTCCAGGACCATCCCATGGTAAACGACCCTGGAGATAAGCAGGTGGCACTACAACAGGAGTAGGATACAGCAGATGCGGATGTTGAGAATTCTGGCAAGAGCGGCCATACTGCAAATTTTGCCAATGGCTTATTAAATCACCATTGAGAATATCATTTTTATGCTCTGATGGTTCTACAGAAGAGCCCATCCTAGTAGAGTGTGAAGAAACTACTATCTCAGACTGTTCACTTCCCCTGAATGAGCCAAAACTTTTACAGGGATCATGATTCTCTACTCCATCCACATTAAGGTGGTTTGCCAGAGCATCTGATGTCACGTTACCACCAGCTGGATAGTTATGCCTCGGAAGCATTGCAACGAACGGAATAGGTGGCCCGGTGGGATAAAAAGTACTATATCCAGAATTATCAACGTCGCTTTGTTGCATACCATGGCCAAGGAGAAATGGAGCAAGAGACATTGTGGACTCTGATCCACTTAGCTGAGCTAGTTCATGACCATGTATTTGATACCTCGGAAATTGAAATGAAGCAACATTAGGCTGAGGGGCTAGATCCCTTTCTGTTATTTCATTGCTTGAAACAGGAATCCACTCTTTATTACCATCATCAATCTGTATTGAGTGCTCAGGAACACTCTTTCCTTTTCCATACAGCGCAGATGCACCCCCACCAGAAACTACTTTCCTATTTCGTCTACCTGGCTTTGAGCCCCTTGTAGTTGATCCATCCCAAGAGCTTTCAGATGAAGTCCTGCTTTTAACGGAACTAGCACAAGACACAGATCTAGAGCCTGCAGTTCTCTCCTCATTCTGAATCTGACTACCTCCCCTGACTGGAGAGTGGGAATTTTCCAAATCATCTCCCCTTGTTGATCGTATTTTCCTACTTGAGGGTACAAAACTGTGCTCTGCAGAAGATGGCTGATGTTTATCATTTGCCTGATGCATTTCATAACCACCATTTTCAAGTCCAAAACTATGAGTTCCCCTCTCTTGCTCATGCCACATATCATGGTCAGACTCGTCAGCATTCATTTCAGCAGACCCAATGTTGTCATTACCAGCTCTGCTCAGCTTTTCTGAAATGAGGTGGGATCCACTGGGAAAATAATGGGGAAATGATGAAGAAACAAAGTTCTGCTGAAATTGCATATTCGTACTATAAGGTGTCTCGGTGAAAGGAAGGTTAGCAGGAACAATACCAGGCACATTCCTTTGACCATAAACCATCGAAGCTAAAATGGAAGGTGGAATTGGAAATGGAAAGTGACCCGTAGAAAAATTGAAAGGGAAGTGTCCATTAAAACCTTGCCCAACAGATGTCATTGAGTTGACAAGATCTTGCTGTTCATGTTGCATTCCCTGTTCCCCTGCAGTAGAAAAGTCTTCATTCACGGAAACTGAACCTAAATCATCATAATAACTGTTCACTGCACTGCTCATATCAGCAGTACTATCAGGACTTCGAGGGGATGGAGTATGCCTAACTGAAGATGAGTCGGCCGAATATCTGGCATTGTTTGACAAAGTTTCGGACTCCAGATTCTCTTTCCTCATATTATCAACCCTCGTAGAACTAGTTTGGCGTTTTCCAGCTTCTGGGGCTCTACTATGACGTGATTGCAAAAGAGATTCACCATATGTCTCAGTAAGCTCAGGGCTAGACCGGGTCCTGGCAAAAAGATGCCTACCATGAAAACTATTCACCTTGATTTCTGGCTTAATGGTTTGCTGAAGCTTATCATTTGAAGAACTTTGATTAGAACTGACATCTTGAGCAGGTTTGTATGAGTTGCCAGAACTCTTTTGTGTTTGATATGTTGCTCTAGATGTAACTTCTGTTCCACAGTTTTTCTGTTGAGATGGCATACTGCGAGCTCCATGAACCCCACCAAGACGGGCGGCATTTTGGGTTTTCTTGCTGCTTGAGGAATTAGTAACATTTTCACCTTGATCAGGATCTCCCAGTCTTAATAGCCATAAGTCAGTTCCAGGAGCATCAGGACGTAGACCCCTGCCATGTCTTTCCCATGTATTCATAAAAAATTGGTTAACCTCATGGATCAAATTCTCTTTAGGGCATTCAAGTAACCTAGCCAACTTCTTGGCACCAAGGGTAAATGCACTTCGTATCCTGAAGAAGTTACCTGACACAACAATTGAACAAGACAAACAAAATTTAAGCATGTAAGGAAGTCAACATGTTTGTTCATCTTCTAGCTTCATACTATATAAAGAAAAGAACATGTCCACTAAAATACTAAGGCAAGATTTGAACAGAATGCACACTGCAAATTTAAAGCTCTGCATTCAACTATACCAGTACGGATTTTTAACTAATAAATAAAAACTGAAAAGGCAGCAGCTTCAACTCAGGTAAGTACCTTTACTGACACTGCGACCAAGGTTGTTGTTTTCACGCAAAGGGTCAATAACATTGAAATGTTTGGAAACAAAAGGTTGCCCCTGTGTCTCTTGAGCAGTAGGATTAACTGCATAAGCCTTACTACAAGCTTTAAGATATTCGCTACCACGTAACTCTCCAGCATCGCTTCGAGGAGGCTCCGCTGCCAGACATTGCATAGCAAAACAATTAGTGCTAGAGACAGTTACGATATACAATTAATGCAAAAGTGAGATGGATAGCAGTTTGTAAATACCTGTTATATCTGGTAGTGAGCTAACTGGAACAGGGCCCCAGAGGCTAATACAAAAATTCTGCCAGTCAAACTTACTAAAGAACTCAAGAAATCGATAAAGGACCTACAAACACAAGCAATCCAGTCAGATGAATTAAAGAAGCAACATTGGCAGAATAAAGGCGGTTTCATAACGACACTACCTCGAGGGGTCCAGAAAATGAGTTGTTGAAAACATGAAATATGTAAAGCACCAAGGTTTCCAGGGCATATGTCGAAATAAGCCCATGGTGAGCCCCCAATATTCGGCTCTCGTAGTAACACCAGGCTTTAATCAATATGATACTACGCTTGAATAAATGGTTCTGGTTAATATGGTGATCAACCTGCATATAGAACATCAAAAAGATATAGTTATCAATCAAAATATCTTCATAACCCAGGAAGAGAAAGGAAGTGGAATATTTTCTTTGGTGAACAACTAACCTCCTCGAGGAAGCACAGTGTACACAGCCCTCCAATCTGATTAAAAGATATATCCACAACAATATTCTCCACCAAACACTTGATTAGCTTTACCTGAAACATTGAAGCAGTAAACAAATTAATACACGATCCAGTACATCAAGTGACTCAATCATACTTCCAATAAAAGAAGCAAAAACGTAAAGATCAAGAAGGCATACTTCTGCCTGTATGTACTGGACTTCTTTGACATGGAATTCAGCATTCTCGTTCTTCTCTTCCTTTTCCAGCATATCACTAACCAAATTAGCCCAAGAATCCTTCAGATTTTGGTTTGTACTAAAGGCTGTTAAGTCAATGTCTCCATCAGGTAGATAAGTCTTCAGGGGTACAGATCCAAAAGTAAATATCTGATACACAAGAGAAAAGCCACAGTTTAGTCAAGGATCAATATGGACAAAGAACACATTTGCTACACCGACTCTAAATCGCATTTCATGATAAGCTCCACGCATTAGAACAGATTCTAAAATCGAGCCATACCTCAACCTGACGAGGGAAGCATTCCATGATAAGCCTACGAACATATCTAGCAACAGCATTTCTACGATCTTCCGAAGGCGGATTCGGCTGGATACAAGCAATAAGCTTAGCGGTTCTATCCTCCGCTTTAGCCCATCGCTCCGCATCAAGCGGCCGTATCACAGATGCAGCCTTCCCTGGCAATAACCCGTTCGGATATAAACCGGTGGGTGACGGCGGAGAAACCGCCCATGATTCATGCTCACCCATGCAAACCTCTCCCTTGTTCAAAGTCACCGACTTTGTAAACAACGAAAATTTCACCTTCTAATCTAAACAAAGACTTTTGCCTAACCGTTACAGTTGCTTTTTGCGGTTGCGTATCAAGCAACCCTATCGCTGCTTCAAAGAAAATCGAATTGCTTCGATCTAACAAATACCCCCAAACACACAAAAAAATTTTGAAAGAATCTAATCGATTGTGTTCGATTCAAGCACTAATCGATTGAAAAAATTGGGCGAAATGAGAAAATCGAGAAATCGAATTGAAGGAGAAGAGATGTAATCAAAAGAAGAAAACCCTAGGAGAGCGGAAAAGTAAGATTTCTAAAAACAGATTGGCGAAAATCAATAAGAACCCTAGGAATAATCGAGAGAAAATCTAGCAGTATCGACGAATCGAGAGGCAAATGCGAGATTGATTAACACTGGAGGACTGAAATCGTGCGGAAGAAGATGATGAAGAAGACATGACGAACATGTATATATTGATTAGGTTTTTTTTTTTTTTTTTTATCTTCTTGTTGCTTTGTTGATATTTTTTTTTTCCTGCTATCTTTCTTTTTCTGGGAGGAAGAGTAAAAAGTGGGAGTGTTTGGTGATGGAGATAGTAGATTCCTTAGGCTCTTAGGGGCGTTTTCGTAGTTTTATCAGAAGTAGCCTTTTACAAACATTTATTACTGGATTAAAATTTTTAATTATGCGTATTACACTTAGGGGTGTCAAAATGGATAAACTAAACCAAACCAACTCATACCCAAATGACTCAAATGCTAAATGGATAATGGATCAATCCAACTCAATAAGCAAATGAGTTGGGTTTATCCATTAACTCGTTTAAATTAAGTGGGTTAATGGATAAAAGAGTTTAACCCACTAAATGATTTTTTTTACTGTAACAAAGAAAACAAAATCGGTTACCAAAACAATTAAAAACAAATCTTCTCAATCTGTGAATATATATATGAAAAAAACAAAATTTATGTTCTCAGTATATGAATATATATAGTAAAATGTTGTTATTGTCTAAACAAAATGAGAAACTGGGTAATCTAAATAGGTAAAATCAGAAACTTGAAGCAGGAACTGGATTCCTTGAGCTGATTGGAACCGAGTCATGGACAAGATTCCCAATAGTCTCCAATTTGGCTTTCAAAGCAGCTCAGTTGCATCGCCACCAGACTATTCCAAAAGAAACACAAAAAAACTCATTACTCTATAAGCATAACACTTACTAGTAGCCAAAAAAAGAACTAAAATGGCATTCAAGTTTCCTAAAACACCAAAACAGGAGAAGAAAACTAGCATTAGTATCATTCCAAGATCCTAACTTTCCAAATAAACACAAAAACCCATTACTCTATACGCATAATACTTACTACTAATCAAAAGGAAACTAAAACAAGATTCCAAAAACATCATTGTAACAATCACATGGCAAGACAATATAATCTGTCATCCAGACAACCAATTCACTAAATCCTCTTAACAAATGCATTTGACTTATTATCATTGTTTTGCTACAGAATTCACAAACCTGAACAATATAACCTGCATCAAATTCAAGAGTGATCTTCCGTAGAGTGTTCTTCCACAGAATTCGGATCTGATCGAATAATAACCATTTCGCCTTCTTCTACAATTTATAAGAAACAATACTAAAAGTTACTATACTAGATCATAGAAGAGTGTTACAACTATAAGAAACGACAAGTGTTATACCTTCATCATCGACCGTGTTCTTCATTGTCCATGATTTTAGATGAAATCCAGTAACTCCAAAGGGACAGAAACAAAACAAAAATGATTGGTTAGCTTAATATAAACTAAATAGACGATTGAATGAAAGAGCTTGGTTGTAAAATAGCAGTAATTATATTTTGTTGACATCTCAAGCTAGTTTCAGAAATAAGATTAACAAACCAACTGCAGTTGTACCAATCTATCTGAACTACTTCATATAATTGCACGACAAAAAAACACATTGCTGCATTCACCTACCAAATCAATATACTCTCCATCCATATATACATTTGCATAAAAACTACTGTGGAAAGCCCTATCTCATATGACAGATAATTCCAACTAAGCCTACGACCAAAACTTCATCTAATAGCTAATCAAACTGAGCTTATGTGACACAGGTTTAGAGTATAATAGTTTATACCTATTTGAGACGGCATCCATTCCCTGAAATCTGTCATCATGCATATAAAAAGCTCAATCAATACCCAAATCACAAAACTCAATCAATCAATACCCTAAATACAAAGATCAATCAATACCCAAATCACAAAACTCAATCAATCAATACCCAAATCACAAAACTCACCGAAGATAAACTTCAATGTTTATGTTTATGTAAAGTTCCAAAACTCACCGATTCGACATCGAAGTAATCACAAGAGAGAAGACGACAAGGCAAAGACCAAAAACGGCAATGGTAAACTCAGATCAATTCGTGAATCGAAGAGAAGAAGCGATTCGAATCAATTCGAAGAGATTGAAGACGATCTCATCATCAATCGCAAACTCAGATCATAGGAAAAATCTTCATAGCTTCTTAGAGAGAAAGAGAGAGATCCTCTAGGTCGTGAGATGAGAGATTGATGGACAAATTAAATTAATTTTGGTTTATTAAAATCGGTTTAGACATTTGATTCGGTTATCTCCGGTTTATACATTTGATTTAGGTTGTTAAATTTATGTTAGTTTGGTTATGGGTAAACCAAAAACCAATTTGAATTTAATCAATTTCAACCCAACTCAATAAATTCAATAACTCATTAAACTCATTAATCCAATAAGATCCAAAATTCTTAACCCATTAGATCCATGGGTTGGATTGGTTTGGATCAACTCATTAATTTTAACTCATTTTGACACCTCTAATTACACTCATACACACGCACAATAATAAATTCTGTTTTCATTAGTAATAATAAAAACAAATTAAAATGATGAAATGTTACGTATTCTTGTTTTGGGTATGTAAATATTCCACGTGTGCTCACTATTTTTCTGGATGAAACCATTCTATAAAAGAACATTGAAGTGACTATGAAATGTTTTTCTTCTAATTAATTTTTTTCTACGTTTTTAGTGATTATGAAATGTTCATTGAAATTATGAAGTTGATGAAGATTAATTTTATTTTTAAAAAAATAAAAATATACGTATATGCTTGGTTTGCTTAAGTCATGATTATTGCAGACCCCAAAAAATCTAATTGTAATATAAAATTATTAAAACACACACTCTCTCTTTCTTTTACTCAACTTTATACTATCTCTTTCATCCTTTTACTCAACTTTTATTAATTTTATATTTAAACACTCTCTCTTTCTTTTAAACACTCTCTCCAAAAGATCTAATTTTAGACACTCTTTCTTCCTTTTTAAACGCTCTCTTTTTTTTTTACTCAAATTTTATTAATTTTATATTTCAACATACCCCATAACATCACTTTCTTTCTTCCTTTTACAACCATTTTAATAATTTTATATACACATTAGACACCATAATGTCTGCAATAATCATGCTCTAACGGCCTATCGACCAAAAGCGGGCCTATCGACCAAAAGAATTTTATTTATCTAGTCGTTGTTCATAAATAAGCCCATGAATGTCAAACGATGAAGACATTTCAATGGTCTCCGTGTAGCTCAAATTTAGGGTTCAATGATTTTCCACTAGTGAACAATCAGATTCCTCACTTTTAAAATAATCCCATAAATAATCCACTAGCTCAAATTTCCCCCAAGTATTTAAACTTAGATTACATGTTTTCTAATGTGTTGAATGTCAAATCCTAAAGAGAGTCTGTTTTAACTTCTCCACCAAGCTATTGAACCAATAATAGAGATAATCCAAATGAATTTACTGATTTGAATCTAAAATAGTTGTAAATATATGGAAAATCAAAACAGCATAGACCAAGTTAAAAACGAAATATATAAACAAGAAAATCTTAAACCTTAAACGATTTGAAAGTTGCTAAAGAAACACAATATAGAAAATGAGACTACGATAGATTAGTGTAACGATTACAAGTCAAGTGCTTGGTGCTTTCCTTTAGAGTCCTCCATGAAGTGTGTACCTTGTTGGATTTTAGCTAAACTTGGAACATAACTCATAAGAACTGATGAGCTAAACTTACAAGTCACTTGTTCGGTGCTTTTCCTTTGTCCTACATCAAACGCCCTACAATTTTGTTTGTAGAATGTGTAAGATGTGTAAGATGTTGTTGGTATTCAAACACATTACAGCTTTGTTCTGCTCGTCTTCAACGAAACTCATCCCTTTATAGAAGTTGGATATAATCATATCACAATTCTCTACCACTAGTAGGGACTCGTTCCATGATCCAGTATTTGCCCACCATACTTGTAAATATCGAGGATCATAATGATAATTTACACCTAATAGACAAAGTTGCTCTTCTCTAACCATTGATAAAGCCAATATATCAAGGCAATGATGAGGACGAGATATACTTTGAAACATCTCAGTTGAAAAATCGAAACGAAGTAAGAATTCACTATGTGGAGTCATTGTTTCAATAGCAACCCAATAAATACTTCCCTTGACCGATACGCCACGACTATGTAGTGGTAAAAACCACTTAGTAGCCACACCAACAAGTCTCCACAAACTAGAGTTGAAATCATAAACCTCGTACTCATAGTTGACCGGTGAATTTTGATGACGACGATCAACCACAACAAGAAAACAGGGCGCATTCCGACGGCCAAAACCGTCTGTAAGCCGTCGGAAAAGGACGTATTCCGACAGTTTCCGACGGGAACAGGCCGTCGTTTCTATCACGTCGGAAAAACAGAATCCGTCGCTTTTTTGCGACGTAATTCGGACGGATTTATGTCGGAGACCCAAAGGAGACGGAATTCCGACGGGTTTTGGTTTTCCGGCGATGAAAGACAGAATTCCGACGGTCGTTGGTTTTCCGGCGATGAAAGACGGAATTCCGACGGTTGATGAATTCCGGCGATGAAAGACGGAATTCCGACGGTTTCGGTTTGCCAGCCATAAAAGACGGTTTCGGTTTGCGTTTTCCGGCCATAACAGACGAAATTCCGACGGTTTCCGTTTTCTGGCCATAACAGACGGAATTCCGACGGTTTAAATAATTTTTTTAAAAAAATTTAAAATTATTTAATTTAATAATATAATATATTAATATTTTTAATAAAAATGAAAAGTAAAAACTAATAAAAATAAAATATATTAAAATTTAAAATTACAAACTAATAAAATTAAAATGTATTTTAAAGTTTTACAATCAAATTTAAAACTCTCCAAATCCTATTCCGGTCTAGGCGGCCCGGTACCGAAGAATCTCTGCATTTGTTGTTCCATTGCTTTCATTCGTGCATCGGCCTCCACCTTATCTCTCGCTCTCGCCTCCTCGGCCTCCTCCTTATCCTTCTTCCTTTGTTCCGCCATTTCCCTAAGCTGGTCGTGCAGCTCTCGGTTTTCCGCCTCCAACCTCCTATCACGAGCATATCGAACCGACGAAACAGACGAGCTACTCTCCTCAGGGAGACCGTAAACACGGCCTCTGGTCTTGGGAGTCACCTACAAAAAAAAAATTTTAAAATTTCATAACTTGTATTAAAAGTAATGTTTAAATTCCATTAAATGTGAGACGGTTACTAACCTCGTAGGTGAACTGGTTGGTCATCTCGAATGGAACTTTGGTTGGCGCCGGAGTTCCTTCCACGATCGGTTGCGATTGGAGGAACTCCTCCTGCCTCCTCTGCACAGCTTCCACGATTTCACGAGCAATCGGGTCTTCAATTTCACCGGTCTTCTTGTTGGTGTGCGAAAACTTGATCATATCGAGGTTGGAAGGATAGACACCGGTCTCCTCCATCTGTTACCATGTACAATTACGTTACAGAATTCAAAAAATTTATGAAATATTTAATTACTTACTATTTTCTGAGCAGCTGAAGCCTTGCTAATTGCGCCGAGGTTGTGGGTCGCTTTTCCCTTCCCTTTCCGGTTGTTGTTGCGGTTAGTTGAGTGTTTCTCGGAGTTCGTCTCTGTTGCCTCTAATTCCCAGTGTCGAAGAAGTCCAGTCCACATCTCAGAGGGTTTATATTTAAAAACCTTAGCCATCTTCCCCTCTTTGTACCACTTGTCTTTCCACTCGTTCATCTTCAACGAGAACTTCCTCGCCGCCTTTTTGTCGAATTCTTTTCGGACCCTGGATGTGAGGACTGAGTCCCACGTAAAATCTTGCTGCAAAAAAAAAAACATTCCCGCATTAGTAATTAAATTAAGCGTCATATAGGAAATACAATTGAAACAAATAAAATAAACTCTTACCGCAAATTGTCGGAACCAAGTGTCCCGGTCCTCTGGAGGCATATCGTTGTATGTGGGGTAAGGTTTATTGAGCATGGAGTTCATCATTTCGTTGATGGAACCCGTAATATCGTTTTGTGAGAATTGGAACCTATTAAATTGTTTATTAAATATTTATGTAAAATTATTAAATCCAGAACATATTAAAATAAGACTTACCACGTCGTGTTAGGTGGCAAGTCTGGATCCAGACGCGTCAACCTATCACGCCCAGGTTGCGCCACAACCTGCTCGATGGTCAACAAGGTGGGGGCTGAGTGGGCTGTAGGCATGGGCTGAGACGGGAATGGGGTCTCCTCGGGGAACTCGGTCTCACTCGGAGTCCGACCTCCCCTACTGGAACTCGCACCTCCTCTAGAGTTATGAAAATCCCCATAATTTGCCCTACGATTTCCATATTTTTAAGATTTAGATATTTTGGGATTTATGAAATTTGGAATGTATAAAATTTTGTGAGTTGAAGATTTTGGAATTTAGTTAATTGGAATTTTCAGATTATGGTATTTAAGGATATTGGAGATTAGGGTTTTATGGAATTTATGGGTTTTATGTCATTGAAATAAGTAGGGGTTTTTTTAAATATTGTTTATTCAGAAATCGAAATTTATGGAATTAGGTTTTGTTGGGAAATTGATATGTATAAATTTAAATTTTTAAAAGTTTAAATTGTTTTATTAATGTTATTTAAAATTGTAAGAATTTTAATAGATTTTCAAAAAAATTTGTATATATATATAGGATATATATAAATATAGAGGATTTAAAGTTTTAAATTATTAGGAAACTTAATAAAGTTATACTTTTTAAAATTTATAAAATTTTAAATTTATAGGATTTAAAGTTTTAAATTTACTTATTTTTATATATGTTTAAAATTATAAAGGTTTAAATTCTTTTATTAATGTTTTAAAAATTTTAAATTATAAGGATTTAAAATGATTACCATCAAATATTCTATATAGGATATTTAGAAAATTACAATTTATATATTAATCATATATTAAATTATAAAAAATCCCAAACACTTTCATAACACAAGTGAAAATCTAATTCTTAAAATTAGTAAACTCCTAAAATTATCAAACTTCAAAAATTTTGCAAATTTATTCGAAACCTAATCTAATAAATTTATAACATCCTCATAAACCCTAAAATTATTATTTACTTAATTTGTTAATTCATAATTTGTTTTTACAAATTATTAACATTACTTTTATAATATTTAAAATAATCTACAATTCCTAATGAACAATTCCGGATCTACTCATTCTCATGAACAATTTCTTAACCATTCTCATGAACAATTTTTTATGAACAATTTCATAACTAATCCACTAATTCCAAAGGAACAATTTCGTAACCATTCTAATCATCATGAACAAATTTCATATCCTCAACAAGAGTATAAAATCATGAAGAACAATTTTTGAAAACTTCTAATAATGTATGCAAAACTTACATAGATTTGGTTTTGGTGAAAGATGGAGATGATTAACGACGGAGGAGAAGATTCGGCGACCAATCGGAGGAGCAACGGCGGAGACTCGGCGGTTTTGAAGAAATTTTTTCGTTTTCAGATCTGAGATCGGGGAAGACGAAGACTGTGGATATAAAAGGGTGTCCGAGGGCTATCCGACGGCAGTCCGACGGTCATTAAAAAATTCTGACGGTACCTCCGACGGTTTTCCCGCTTTGACGAAGATTACGAAGTGTTTTGGCGGCTGGCAAATTAGGGTTGCCGTCGGTCGACCGTCGGAATATAAGACGGAATTCCGACGGTCATTCTTTTAAAATATTTCCTTGTACATTTTGTTATATATTTTCCCTTCGAAAAACAATTTTTCTATCAAAAAATATTAGAGTTTCATATTTCAAGAGTTATGGAAAATGGAAATTAAAGGAATTTGGGATTTTAAAATTATGTGATTTTAAAAAATATATATAATTATTTTTATAAACCTTATAATGAACTTTAAAACTTTAAAATCAAAAAATTCCCCAAAACCGTCGGATTTCCGTCTTACAATTAAGACGGCATTCCGACGGTTTTTGGGTTTTAATTTAATTACTTTTCTCGCTACAATTAAAAAGAATAAAAAATCCAAAACCGTCGGAATTCCGTCTTACAAGTAAGACGGAAATCCGACGGTTTTGGGGAATTTTTTGATTTTATAGGATATGATTATGTTGTAAAGTTTATTAAAAGGTTTTTATAATTAATTATATAGATGGATCGTCGGCAGTTTCCGACAAAAACTGTTCCGTCTCTATTCCGTAGGCATTTTCCGACGGAATTGAGACGGAACAGTTGTTGTCGGCAACCCGTCGGCACGCCGTCGGATTTGGCAGACGGAATGCCGACGGCCAAAACCTTGCCGTCGGAATTGACGGTGTTTTCTTGTAGTTAACCCTCAAGATTTTGTATTGCTTGCAGGAGGATTTGTTGTCGTAACCGAGAGCATAGTAGTCGGCTTTCTTGTACCTGTCTCTTGGTTTAATCCACGTTGTTTCCCCTGAACATGGATTCCAAAGCACGAGTCTTTTGTCCTTTGTGGTGCATAGCAATAAACCGTCGCATTGAAAGATGGTACGTATATCGACTTGTGAAGAATTAGAAAGAGGATCTTTAAGGTAAAACTGAGATGCAAGCTTAACAGATGGATCGCGGAGATTGATCTTTACTAAGCAAACCCTATAATCAATCAACATGATAATCATAGACTCCTCTTTTGGTGCATTAGCAAATTGAATCTTAGCAAAGCTCCTACATTTCAACAAAGCGTTCCATTCCTTACATGTGGATCGGAATCGTGCCAGTGGTTTAGCCGAAACCCTAGAAAGAATATCCTCTACCAAATCTCCTGGAAGGCTTCTCCGCTCCATAGAGATCACTTGCTTGTGATTAAAGTAAGTTTGCAAATCAAAATCTCTAATATACTGAGAGATATATATAGAGCAAGCCACAACCGATAAAGACCTAGTTTCCCAAATAAATATATCGGCTGCTTGCTCTATCGATGAAGACCTAGCTAGTTTCCTAAAAATTATGTATATAGAAAAATATATATATATATATATATTTTTTATTTTTATTTTTTTTGAAATAACATAAAGCAAATACAATATTTCAAAATAATTTAGAATTCCTCTGCTTCCAGATAACGTGCTCCACAACGCCATAATTTAGAATAATTTAGAATCCCTGGAACTATGTTCTCTTGCATTGATCGTGAAGTTCGAAACATCATCAGCTCGAGGCGACATCAACGTCAATTAATTTGGTAACTTAATGGAGCTCTGGTTCCGTTAGTTTTGCTTGATTTCTTTTTTTTTTCCAAATTAGTACGTTCTCCTTGTTTTTTTTTCTTTTTGGCCAAGGAAACATTGTAATAGGTTTCACTTTGTGTAACTCCTAAAATTCAGTAAATGATATTAACATTTTTAGCAAAAAAAAAAAATTAGAATTTTTTGGTAACATGTTTGTTTAAATTTTTGATTACGTTTAGCTTTCGGTAGTAAAATTTAGCTAACGGAAAAAATGAAGGTATTTTACGACTTTACAACATTTTATTAACTCGTTTCGGGTCACCACAAGAAATGTAAACAAACACATAATCAAAAGAGTTTCCATTTATATACAACCCAACGAGACACCATCGACCGTAAATTTTCCCAATCGCTAGACACGTGTCATAATCTCCTCTGTCGTCGTCAAGCTCCCTGAGCTCCGTCCTGGTGACGTCAGCACCGGCCAAACACTCCTCCTCTCTCTCCTGACGACTTTCCTAACGATGAGCCTAGCGTGTTGCCGAATAACTCCGTTCACGGCTTTGACGTAGTTTTTGGAGTCATGGTCTCTCAAGACCGAACCGTCCGAGCCATAAGCCGCGCGTTGACTCAGCGTTTCGAGCGGGTGAGGGCGGTTCAGAAAAGCACGTAACGCCGTGGGAGAGTAACTTTCATGGCTCTTTTCTAAAACGTAAAGAGCGTTTCCCGGCGGTAGCCAAGGGTGCGTCGGCGAGACGCTCTCACTCGGCTGGAGAATAAATACTTTGCCCATCGGTGAATACAATAATTTCTACAAAAACACAACCAAACATTGATATAATGTGACTGTTTTAAACTCTATATTCGTTTTTAGAACTCCAAAAACGCTAAAGACTTACGTTTTGGTTGAGACAAGGATGTGTACGGAACGACCCGTTTAAACGCTTGAGGACGAGAGCAACATGGTCAGGGTAATTACATGAGAAAGCTCGTGGGACGATATCTCTATGCATCATCACGCAATGAACATGGCTCTCATCAAGACCAAGCTCCTCTAGAATCTTTTCACCGCCACAAAACACAAACGGCGAACCAACCGTGACAACGGGTTTCATAGCTTCTATGCTAACGAGTCCTCTAGTGAGTAGCATCAGATTCACTATTAACGAGAGACTGCCTCCGAGAGAATGACCCGTAAATTGAAACTTAGCTCTATCTCCATGTCGTGATAAATGCTCAGTTATTTCCGGTAAAAACTGCTCGTAAATTCCTTTAGCAGCCTCGTAGATTCCTCTATGGACTAATACATCTGTATCCTACAAATATTCACATCAATCTCCTAAGCTCTTTGACGCAAAAATCCAACCAAAAACAATTTAAGCGATCCAATAAACCGAAATAATAGCTGAACCAAAAACCAAATGTTCAATTCTTATATAGATCATGATCTTTACCTCAAACTTGGTTGGTTCAAAGAAGAGGTTTGCTTTCCAAGAAGCTAAAGAATCCGATCCCTACAATAATTAACACGTTTAAAAATCATTTTAGAAAAAAACAGAGGAATTGCTAATATTATAGTCAAGAATTTGAAAACATGTTTTTTACCTGAATCACAAAGCATCTAGTGTATGTGTTTGGATCATCACACACAAACCACTCACAAGGAGAAGATTGTAAAGATTGCAACTCCTTTGCTGCTTCTAGCTTCTCCTCCTCACCCGCAGCAACAACCGCGGTCATCGTAGACGCAGCCGCTTGAGCCGCAGCCGCTGATTTATAAACCGAATTTCTCGGTTCCGAAACATCATACTCTTTGCACGAATGAATGTAAGACGCGGCCGAAGCAGCAATATTATAAGCCGACGACGAAGATGAACGTTGTTGAGGCTTCTCGGATGTAATAACGGGAACACTAGTCGAGAGTTTCTCTCTAAGTATCGCTACTTTCGCTTTCTTCTCCAACGAAGACGTCACAAACTTTAATCCATAGTTTCTTCTCAAATCCTCACTTTTGATTTCCGGTATCGTGTAAGCCACGTTACACAAATAAGCTAACCGAGAAAGCCGTTTCGCATCAGACCAAGAAACCTTCATAAGCAACCTCGAAAACGTTTCGCGTTCCCAATCGCCATCTTCAGATCCGTAATCCGCGACACAACCTTCTTCTCCTCCTTCACAACCACACTTAACATCTACATTTTCATCTACAACTTCACTATTATTTGTTCTATGTTCTTTTTTCCATTGTCTCCTTATCTCAAGCAACCTTTCGACCCAATTTGATTTCTTGATTCCATCAAGATTCGCCTCGATCTCAATCTCATCGTTCTCTTTCTCGTCCTGAGAGGTATCCGTTTCGAACAGGAACGATTTTATCGGTTTTGGAATTATAGAACTCGATATTTGAAATGAAAACACTCCGACGGATCGGCTATTTTTCATTCCCGGACGTAGAGACACGGCACGAATCCGGTTGTTATTACCGGAATGACAACATAAATGATTGTCGGAACTTGATCTCTTTATACCACCGCCTTTCACGACGAGATCTTGACCGGACAATGATCTACGTAGACCGATATGTTCTTTGAATATGTCATTCGCCGCTGATGGTGACGTAGACGTTAAAGCCGCATTAATCGCCATTTTTTATGAACAAAACTCCAACTGTAACAATCGATCAAGACGAGACAATAATCCAATTACGAAAATAAGAAACAGAACGTCTTCTAAAAAAATTAAAAGGAAAAAAAAAACTTAAGTTGTCTAAACGTTCTTATTGTCTTTTCATGGTAGAAAATGAAATTTTAATTATTTCATGCTTCATTTGTATGTAACGTTTAAATTAGTTTGACCAGGGTCAAGTGTTGGCATATATAGTTGGAATGTGTGTTATTATGGGACCGATTTTTAGGTGATTGATCTAACAGCTAATAAAGAAGTGATTAACATGTTATTAAAATATACCTACGAACCAACTAACAAACTTTGGTCATGTCTCTCGTATTTGTGGGGTTGGAATCTTAATAGTTGGTCTGGGTCCTTCGAACAGAGGTGCATGCTTCCACGTGCGCCACGTACGATGTGCTCATCGTATTATCATTTTTTCATTACAAAAGAAAAAAGATAGAAGTCGACCAAAAAAAAATCGACAAAGCAAAAGAAAGTAGTTTTGTCTAATATTTTTTTTAATTTAATATTGTTCTATCATTTTCTTGGGGCTTGATAATTAGTATTTTTATTTTTTTTTAGAAAAGTGATAATTAGTATATTACTATAAACTACAACGAAAATTATCTGGAAAGTTTTCGTTACTTCTAGTAACAAAACTTTCGAAATCAAGAAAAAAGACAAAATTATTGAAACTTTGAAAAAAGGAAAAACGAACGAAAGCATATAATGATACGATATGGTGTAATTTTACGGATTTTCACGAGAATAATTTGGAAAAACAAAACAAAGATTGAAGAACACGAGTTTCGAGATGCATTACCTTATTTTTCTCGAATGTTGATAAAAATGGCAAACAACTTGGAGGATTCAAAACAGTGATTCTTAAACCGTTGGATTAGCCGGAGATGATGATCATTGTCAGATCGTCGATTAGATCTTTGGTAAAAATCACGAGACGGAGATTCCAACAATGGTAGATTTGAATACGTACGATGAATCTTAAACAAGAAGGTTAAAAAGAGTCAGAACCAGATTCTGAAACTTGTTTCTTGTTCTGTACAAAGATTCATGAATCTCTCTCTCTCTCTTTCACAGATGTAAATGCAAGCCCGATTAATATATAAAGTGAAATGAAAGAAGAGAGAGAATCAAGTCACGTGGAGAGACAAAGGAAGAGATATCTAAGAAATGACGTAAATACCCTTCACGTAGTCTTTTTAATTACAAATCGGAGAAGCCGTGGTGGTTGGAAAGTAGTTAGCTCTTTTGCTTAATTAGCGAGAAATTTTTGGTAAATGTCGTTATGAAAATAAAATACTAAAGAGAAATTCTCTCAAATAAATTCGTATATTCCCACACAAGTTTCCTAAGATTTCTTCTAAAACTTTAGTCAAACGCCAAAAATCTTACAAAATCGATGAAGTGTGAAAGAAATTAGCTTTTCCCCACACGAACAACAATGTAATTAAACGCAATTCTAGAGGGTATTTCCGTCATTTTAAAACTAGAGGCGTGCGTGAGAGATGAAAATATCTATTTGACCACGGAGGAGTCAAGGGTAAAATGGTAAATTTCCAGATGGACCACGACGAGCCAAATGTTCGGTTGCATGAAGCGAAGAGCTTCAGTAATCTACACATATCGTCACTCAGGTGGTTGCAGCCGTCTTTAGTTTCCCGCCGGTTTTCAAAGTTTCTTTTGGGGTCCATATTCTGCCAAGTAGACTCGCCACGTGTTCTCACAATAACCCTCCGTTTAACTGATGGGCATCGATGGATAATGGGCTTATAGTGATAACTAAAAGCCCATCAAAATTAAATGGTCAATGAAGAAGATTTGAATAATTGAATTACATCATGAAATATGTCACACTCAGTTTAAATGTATGACATTATTAAGAAAATAGAAAAATAGTTGTAATCTCAAAGTGGAAATCTCTGGAATCTTTAAATGATAGTGACAAAATTGTTAAAACGAAAAAACAGTCAACAATCATAGCTTAATTAATTTGAAAGAGCATGATCGAAAGTGATATTTTGTAGGTATCATATGATATAAAATTATTAAAATTTGAGGAATATGAGGATAGAGAGTGTTTTTTAGTAAAAAGATGATGTGTTTTTAAATATAAAATTAATAAAATTTGAGTAAAAAGAGGAGATTGTTGTTATTATTGGAGAGATGGTATCAATGGGTTGATACTTTTGATACTCAAAAGTGGGTATCAATAGGAGGAAGTAAGTGTTTTTAAATATAAAATTAATAAAAATTGAATAAAATGAAGAGAGAGTATTTTTTGAATAAAATTGAGTAAAAAGAGGAGATTTATTATTTTTTTATCTTATGATACTCACAAGTATCATGGTTAAAATACATTATTTAAAACTGTTTATAATTCTTCTCAGAACTTCTGATAATGATGTATAAATTAAAAAAATACAACACAATAAATCGTCATAGTTGCATTATGCTGCAACTTGCATAATATTAGAAAACAAAAACAGGCCAACATTTGTAAAGAACACTTACCTAACTCTCACCATGACTAAAAAATTAAACAAACAAAATATGAATGATTTGATATGTTACACCAACATATCCACACAAAAATCGAATATGCGAATAATAACTACATTAAAAACGTATAATAAAATGGTCCTACGTTACAAAATATTTAAATAATGTATTTTTTAAAAATAGAAATTTTCGAGGGAATATATATGAAGCTCACGCTAATTCCCTGTACACTGCACCAAACCCTCTGCAACTTGAAAAAATTATCTCTCGAATCTTTTTATATTCTCTATTTTCGTTATATTTGTTTTCTTTCTATAAACGAAAATCATCGATCTGAAAAAAAAAATGAATCCGACGATGGATTCCGGTGGTGCGGCGGAGTTTATTCAGATTCGGCTGAATCATAAACACGTTCTTAAGGAGAATCAGTGTTCTTCCGTTCTCGTTAAGCATATCAAAGCTCCTATTCATCTCGTAAGTCGTCGTCGTCATTGGATCTCTCTGTTTGATTTCGTGCTAATAGATTCTGATTTTAGTGGAATATAGAAGCTTTTCGATTCGTCTTTGTTCATGTTCTGCATCTCAACACGAATATTATCAGATTTTGTTATGGATTGAGGTGTGATTGGAGTTCGATTCCTGGTTGATTTGAGATTGATTCAGAATTGTTTTGATTTTGTTCATGTTCTGCAAACTTAACACAAAGAAATTTCAAAATTTGAAACTGATATTGGGATTTGGATATTTATCAGGTTTGGTCTCTGGTGAGGAGATTTGATCAGCCACAAAAGTATAAGCCTTTTGTGAGGAGGTGTGTGATGAAAGGTGAGATTGGAATTGGAAGTGTTAGAGAGGTTGATGTTAAATCTGGTCTTCCAGCTACTACAAGCACGGAAAGATTAGAGCTTTTGGATGATAATGAACATATTCTTGGTATCAAAATCGTTGGTGGTGATCACAGACTCAAGGTTTGATTCTATATTTGATGGATTTTGGTGAACTTCCTCAAATGGTAAATTTTGAGTCATGAAGCAAACTTAGAGTGAATAATCTGATTTGGTTTCATCTATTGTTCTTGCAGAACTATTCATCAGTTGTTACGGTACATCCAGAGATAATAGATGGAAGAGCTGGTACAATGGTAATCGAGTCATTCGTGGTTGATGTACCAGAAGGTAATACTAAAGACGAGACTTGTTACTTTGTGGAAGCTCTTATACGATGCAATCTCAAATCTCTGTCAAATGTTTGCGAAAGAATGGCTGCTCAAGACACGATATAAGTTATGAATCGGTACTAAGTTTTCTTCGTCAAACCGTAGGATCGTAAATCAACAATTGGTAAAAGAAACTGCTCATTATGTGACAGAAATATTTTGGCTTCTTGTATTTGCTGATCTCCCTTTTGAATGTATATATTGGAAGACTTGTGCATATGAACCCTATTGAATGTTGCCAAGTGTGTTGACAAAAAAAAAAGAGAATGTTGCCAAGTGTTAAGTTAAACCTCTGGTAGTCTCTTTAGAACAGCTTCATGAATGATTCCTTCATGTAGGTGTGGTTGTGTAAGCTATAAATACTAGCTGTAAATGACTAGAAATGTACCTTTTAACATTGAGTCATGCTCTATTGTGAAGAATTTGGTTCATGTCAAAAATCAGTTTAGGCTCCGATTGAAGAAGATTTTATTAGGAGGCCCAATCAAATAAAACGAAGTCGTTTATTAGAATCATCACGAGATTCACGTTTCGGGAGGCAGGGGGAACGGCCATTTCAGCCCTGGACTATTTGCAAAGTGCCAATTGATACTTGACCTTTAGACGTCGGTTAATTTAATCACAAACTAAACTAAAATTCAAATTTCAAACCTGATCTAACACATTGGTGTCAATTTACATCTGGAAATGTTGACCGTGAGTCAACGTGAACGGAACGGTGACATGGCCGACACGTCGACAAACGGCGATTGTTGCGTGGACGCGAAAACAGCCTTTTTAGACCTGGACTATTTGGAAAGTGCCGATTTATATCCTAAAATGTTGACCACAAGTCAACGTCAACAAAATAATGACATTTTAACCATTTCAACTCTTAATTCATAAATTTAATTTCATTTTTTTCTTCAATTTTTTCAAAAATTAAAGAATTTTAATTTCTCAATTTTTTAAACAAAATAATGTACATAAACATTTCTCAATTTTATGATAAGCATTTCTCGTGAACTTTAAGGTCTCAATTCTTTTTAAACAAAATAATGTACATAAACATTTCTCAATTTAAGTACATACAATTATTTTCAAAATTTATATTCCTTATTTTGTTTTTAAATATTTCCGAAATTAATGTTAAACATATAAAATCTAATAAAGGAAATATACATAAATTTCCTTTTTTTAGCAATCAATACATATTTGTGCACAAAACATCCCCATCGAGGTAGAAAATATGGCAAGGAAATTTTGAAAATTTGGACATATAGAAAGTGATTTCGTCCGAATACACTTTTCTAATTTTTTGCCACTTTTTACCTATACTACCTTTAGAAAAATATAAAATATTTAAAATACATGGTTTTAATTTTGGGGAAAATTAATATATGTCAAACAAAAATTAAGGATAATCACAAGTTTCTTTTTAATGAAATCCTATTGGGACAAATTCTTGTAATTGAAGGTGAATTGGGATAAAAACAATATAAGGAAATTTTAATTTTCAAAATAATTGTATTTACTTAAAATTGAATTTTCATAATTTAATTGAAAAAAAAGAAATTTAATTTTTAAAAATATGAGGAAAAAATGAAATTAAATTGATGAATTAAGAGTTGAAATGGTTAAAATGTCATTATTTTGTTGACATTGACTCGTGGTCAATATTTTAGGGTATAAATCGGCACATTCTAAATAGTCAAGGTCTAAAAAGACCGTTTTCGCGTCCACGCAACAATCGCCGTTTGTCGACGTGTCGGCCATGTCACCATTCCGTTCACGTTGACTCACAGTCAACATTTTCAGATGTAAATTGGTACCAATGTGTTAGATCAGGTTTGAAATTT
Organism: Draba incana; assembly: GCA_963576765.1. NCBI lineage: Eukaryota > Viridiplantae > Streptophyta > Magnoliopsida > Brassicales > Brassicaceae > Draba > Draba incana. The sequence continues at coordinate 32,329,058 of OY755217.1, read as the reverse complement.
GAATTTTAGCTCAGTTTGAGATTAAATTAACCGACGTCTAAAGGTCAGGTATCGGCACTTTGCAAATAGGCATGAGCTGAAATGGCCGTTTTCCCGGGGTATATATATGTTTGAAAAAACTTATACATGAATTTTGTGGTCAAAGTAGCATTTAACTTCTTCTTTTTTTGGTCGCAATAGTATTTAACTTCTTCTTTTTTTGTGGTCACAGTAGTATTTAACCATTTCTAAATAATATTTCTGACACAACCGTATTATTTACATAAAATCATATCTTGGTTTGCGAGTAAACCTTTAGTAAAAAAGCATTGTGTGAATTCACTTTTTTTTTGTTTTATCGTTTTCATTAAATGTAAACTTTTTTTATATTATCTTATTATATAAAAGAGAAGCCGGTCGACGAGAGCGTGAAACATAAGCAAAGTTGTAATTCATGAAATCGTGACATGTGTCTAATATTAATGAGATGATGACATGTGTTAAAACTTAAATTTAGTTAAGTAAAATTAAAAATGGAAAACTAACAAAAAAAGTTTCCAAATAACTACTCAAATAATTAAATGGAAAATTTCTAAAAATCTAAACTAACAAAAATAATAATATATGGGATTTAGAGAGGATATAATTAGATGTATATATGTTATGTTTGATAATATTATTTATATGTTTTATATGAGGTTACTAACATAAAATTTACTAATTTCTGATTTAATTATAAAATATTTTAGTTGTTTTACGATTTATTATATAGTTAAGAAAAATATTCAATATAATTATGAGCACCCTAACATTATGGTTAAGCATTCTAATGATTAATCCTAATATTCGATATAATTAATCCTAATAATTGATATAATGTTCATTTATATCTTTATTCTTATGTCATAATTGATATAATATGAATTCATAATCATAAGTTCTACCAAATTTAGCAGGTTTTTAAATAAAATTTAAATATGTATTAAAAAAATTAATGTGTTAACCCGCGTATTAACTCGGGCCTTATCCTAGTAACAAATAAATTTGCTCATGTAGTCATGTTGTCATGTTTCAGTATCATTCATGTTGTATTTACAATGTTATTCTTACTTGTTTTCAGCATTTGTTAGCTTGAGACCTTTGTAAAACATGCTCAATGCATAAAAAAGAAATTTAACAACAACAGAAAAAATCAACGGTTCTAGTCCAGTAACTCTTGGATGTTTGGTACATGAGTAGATGGACGTTGTAACTTGTAAAAGTGAACATAGTATTTAATAATATTGATAAATTCCTAGGACATGTCAGAAATGTAACGTTGTACTACTATATCTCCTTAATTGTCACTGTTAATAAATTTGACGATGGCAAATACCTAACACGGTACCATCACAGTAAATGGATTTCCAAGTTGCTATTTCATCTCATCTAATAGAAGTGACAGATTCTCCTTCCATCACAACATGACCACTATATATAATATTTTTTTAAAAAAAATCGAAAAGGCTTCAATATATATAATATATATAATTTTTCAAGATTTGCATTTTCCCAAATGCCCAACTAAATTAAAAAATCAGAGTAAATTTTTCCAAAACTGTATACTCGTTTACTTATTAGTTATTGAAATTTAAATTTAAATTCGTCAACCATAAGTTACATCATTTATAGTACTGTAAATAAAACGTGTATTAACAAACATATATCACTAAAAACACGTAAAGAACAAAAAGTTATTGCATTCAAATGCGAGAGGAGCATTGTAGATACAACGAGAATTCCAATCGACACGCTAGTAAAGTATGTCGTCTATAATATACGGATTGCCTATACTATACAAGGATTTGCATTTAAATCAAAAAAAATTGAAGTAACATATTATCCCAAACTGGGATTTTAAAATCGATAAACTATAGTATAAATCTTAAATCTTGATTTAAAATAGTACTTTAAATAAGGAGAATTTCAAAAATGTCACTATGGATAGATAAACCTTAACAAACCCTTGAACCTTAATCTAACCCTTAAACCCTATATATAGTTTTTAGTTTTTTTTTTCAACAAACCCTATATATATTTAATCCAAACATAAATAATATTATGAGTAAATGATATAATACTAGTGGAATTTTTTTAAAAGAATTCAAAAAGATGGAATTTTTGAAAAAAAACATTTTAAAAATAGCATTCCTCAAAATTTCTCTTTTAAATATAAAACATAATTTTTCATCACGCATTTTTGAATTTTGGTCAGTCATTTTAAAGAAACGTATTGAGTTTAATTATGATATGAAAATAGCCAAGAGAGTAGAAAATCAAAATTCAAAATCTATTTATTGAGTTTAATTATGATATGAATTTTCCCTTGTAATTTTGACCTTGTAAATTAAAAATGTCATATTTCGATATTGAGTTTAGTTACTAAATATGACATTCTACCATAGGTCCGTACCACATGTCTTCTCTTTCCTAAAAGGGAAATATCATTTTAAAAACACTCTTCAAAGTCAGCATTTCTCATTTTAGAAAGTCCTCGATCGTTATAGGACATTAAAAATTATTTTAAAATAACAAAATATTGTAGTAGTGAGGGCTTGGATGTCAAATTTTTGTTTTAACTATAGGGGTTGCTACAGTAAAATAACTCTCTCTCGTACGCACAAAGAAAGCTATTAATTAGTACTATTTTTTTATTATTTCTTCTATATATACGTGTTTCGGACCAGTGACTAACCATAAGTTGAAATCCCGTCAAGCCGGAAATGGATAAACGCCGATGGAAACAGAGAAAGACGACCAAGTCATCTTCTGAAGGTTAAGGTTTTTTTTACTCTTCCTTTTTTTTTTAAATATTAGCATTAATATATATCTTATTAAATTTTTATGTGTTTGAAGCTTGATTTCGGATTTTGTAGTCTGATTTCTCTGTTCTTTTTGCAGAGGTGACTAGTGTTGAGTGGAAAGTTGTGTTAATGTCTGAAGAAGAAGATGATCTCATTTTTCGAATGTACAAACTTGTCGGTGACAGGTTCGATCTTTTGAAACTTTTTGTGTTTATTTGATTACTTCTATGTTTCATTGTTTTTTTTTTCTCAACAAGCTACATAAAAAGTATTATATTTGTAAGTGTAATTTCGTAATTTATGGTATTATATCCCGCGGCGAGTAGGTGGCCGTTGATAGCTGCTAGGATTCCAGGACGTACGCCGGAGGTGATTGAGAGGTACTGGCTTATGAAACACAGCTTCACTTTTCGCAAATAGGCGAAGAAGGTTTGTGTTTTAGTTAATAAAGTGAAATTTGTATTTCTATATTAAGGAAGAAGAAAAAAAATATTCTTGTTGAACTATCGTGATCGTAGAAGTATTAAATTAATAGATGGGTTCTTTATGACGCACGTAATGTTTTGCATGGAGGTTTAGATTTGAGATAATATCTTAAAGTAAAGTCGTTTAGCAAAAAAAAAAGTACTAAAAGTTCTAGGCTTGGTATCGGGAAGGATGCTCTTTTGTAGAAATAAACCACTTTTTAACTATATAATGTGATTTTCGGAATATTAGAGTTTTGTTAGTACTTTCTGTGAAATAAAACATATGAATATAGGTGGTAGATATGAATATATGTGGTAGATATGCTTCATGAAGAACACTGTCACTACAAGAATCAGACGAAATAGCCACAAAATATTTATTAACTATGATTAAAGATTTGTAGCAGAAATCTTGTTGCTACAAATTTGCGACAAAAATTCCTTTGAAACAATGTAGTGGTAGCAATGTAGTATTTGTAACAAATTGTATCAAATTTGAGACAAAATTGGTTACAAAATCATGTTGTAGCAATTGACTATAATTAGTCACTATTTAGCTACAATTAAACAAACCCAATGATCAGTGGCAAAATTGTATCGATTTATAGCTAACATTTACTACAAATTGACAGTGTCACAAACTTATAAGTTAATTCTAATATGCTACAATTTGTTACAAAACCTATGTAATTAAAAAAAAAATACAATTAAAATTTATTTAACTAATATTTATATTAAGAATATATATTAAAATTAAAACAGTTATATTTACAAAACCAGTCAAACAATTATAAAAACGAAAGTGATTTTCCCTTGTGACATATTTCTGGAACCATGAATCCACGACTCTTCCTCCTTCTGCCTTGTCGAATTTCCTTCCACTACACCAAACATATTGCATTTCACAACTTCACGTGAATTCTTAGGTCCTCTATGAACCTATAACACAACAAACAACGCACATATTCAAGTTTATATAAATTGAATTTTACCAAAAGATTATATATAAATCTAGGGTTACAAAGTCCCAATTCAACATAAACCTAGCTAGGTTTGCTTTCAGAACAAAAATCTGAAATTGAAAGTCAAAACGAACAACACAAGAACAATACAAGTCAAGAACAATAGAAGTCACAAACATGTCCTAATCAACAAGCACTTTTTAGTCCTAATCTGAAAACCTTTCATCAATGATAATATAAGAGATGAAGAAAGAAGAATACCTGGTTAGCAACTGCCTTGGACACCAGCTTGTTCCTTGTCAGCTTGCTTGCTGGTCGCAGTCTTCTTGGTTGCAAGACCTCAAGCAAGAATGAAATATGAATTCGAAGAAGTATTAGTCAAGTACTTGTACTATAAACATAAAAACACACACAATCACTAATACCTTACCAGACTATATTACTTGTTAATTAAGGGTTAATGAAAATTTTCAAGATTACTAACCAAAGTGACACAGAGACACTTGCCATAGGAAAGGCTTATTAGATCAAGTAAACCAATTCTTTGAAAATGATGATAAATGATAGATTTGTTGAGTTTTGTACAAACCTCAGAACTTGGAACCGTATTGAATAGGTAGACAAATCTTCTCTGTTGCTTCGGCTTTATTCAAATACACAACCACATCAAGAGTAATCATCTTCAAGCTCACCAACAACCTTTCTCAAAACAAAATTTGCTTTTAGATCAAAATCCCAAAAAAATTGAAAACGGAAAACCAAATTAAACCCATTTACAGATCAATTCACAACAAATTCGTAACTGGGTACACCAAAGATTGCTAAGACTAACATGCATGCTACTTTTGGAAAGAAATTAAGGGAGAAATCAAAGAGAATGTAAAAACTAAAATCTATACCTCAGAAAGATCGGTGACCAGATTTTCGTCCTCCGATTTGGATATAAAATCAACCATCACGCTCTTCATTCTTCGGTTTGGATTGGAGTAATCGACGGAGTTGCATCGGAGAAATCGATCGGACAGGAGGAGGATTTTTTTTCTATGGTGATATCGGGGAGAGAGAGTCTAAGAGTTCGACCAAAACAAGAAAAAAAGAGTGAGCAAGAGAGACAGGAGGCTACTAATTAGGGTTTTCCTTTTTTTTTTGAATTGTCACAGATTTAATTTGTGGTTTATTGTAGTTATAATGTTTAATCATTTTTGTAAAATTTATGTGGGATTTGTTTTTTGTTTCTAAATAGCTATGACACAAATTATATAGTTAGAAGAACGAAGCTTACCATTAATTACCTATGTTAATATTGACTTCAGTTTGTTTTTAGGATCTACAAATTTTTTTAACTTAAATGTGTTATAATTTTTTGGAATCTAAAAGTTTTAACTTAAATACCAAAAAATGTGACACTTTTTATATTAATTAATTGTAGTAAATTAGCTTTAACACTTAATTTGTATCTACTATTGTAGCTTTGATACATATTTCTACACATATGTGTTGTAGCTAATTTTTAATTATTTTCCACACAATTTTTGAAACAAAAAATGTAGCTTTTGCTACATATTTGTAGAAATATGTTTGTAGCAATGTTACACACTAATATTTCGTTGGAATTTGAATCAAAATTGCTACACAATTAGTTTGTGTGGCTAGTTAATTTGTAACAAATGATCCACAGATAGTTACCAATTTGCTACAGTTAAGTTTTTTAGTAAATTAGTAGCAAAATTGTATCAATTTGTGGGTAATTTTTCCTACAAATTTTTTTGGTCATAAAATTTGTGGCTATATTACATTATTCTTGTAGTGTGTCTTTGTAAGTCACAGTTAATAAAGTCCATACGTTAAATAAAAAAATCGAAATTTGATGTGGTGATTTTGATTTTTTTAAGATTTTGGTAGTACGTAGCTTTAATTATGATTTTATTTTTTATAGTCTACAAGTTACAACGTTGTACGTACGATGTACTAAATTGAGACAAGTTGTAGACTAAATCAGTTATACACTAGGCCAATACCCGCGCTAACGTGCGTGTTTTATATTTCATATATGTACATTTTTATTTTATATCAGAGATTTAGATGTTATAAATTGATGAAACATGTCAAATGAATTATAGTTTTTATGTTTTTGGTCACTAAGTTTATGTATGCACATTTTCGTTATATATAATGGTCTTGGAAATAAAACTGGTAATTTTATTGGGTTTGATAATGAAAAATTTAAGAATCACAGAACCACTCGAGATTTAAGTGAAAATTACTCAACATGCGAATCTAATGAACTGTGGTACACAATCAGTAAAAATTACTAAGGTATTCGTTTTTAATCCACATTCCGCTAAGGTATAGTTACCAAGTTTAGCAGTTGACGTTTGCAATGGCCTTTGCTAGCATTCATAATGATTATATCCATATTGGATAAACTCACCAAAACCGAAACCTACTGCAACAATTAAAAAGCAGACCAAAAAATGCTTAACATCTCATGATATAACCAAAAGTTTCTGTGTACAGATGGAACGGGATGGTAAAATCACTAACTTGAATATTTTCCGAGCAGTAAGAAATTGGGGCAATGAATACAAACCACTCAAAAAACCATCTTTCTTCAAGACAAGAATACCTGGAAAGCTATTACACACCAGTTATGATAATGCATTATCCTAAAAACCTTTTAAACAGTAATCTGAATCTAAAATGGAATACATGTGTGGTTGGTGTTGGAGTCGCTGTTGTTATTCTCATTTGCATGATTGCATCAATTCGTTACACATCGATTTTTCTTCTCATTAACTAAATCCTTTAGCGTTATTGAATTGTAAATTGGTTTTGAAACATGAAACATATAGAATCCAAAAAAAACATATATCTAATTTCTGAAATTAGAAGAGAAAGAGCTGTTACCGTTTTCAGAAGTTCACTTATAACGTTCATGATCGCAACATATGAAACTACAGGAAGAAGGCCCAACATAATCATATATATGTTAACGAAAATGAGAATTTCATAAAATAATTTCAGCATAACTCTCATCTAATTTCAAGGCAACCCAGGCAAAAGAAAGATTGAAATTAGAGGTAATAATTTATTCTTTTCACTGTGAAAATGAAGACGAAAGTACGAGAAGAAGAATTAACGATTCCTTAGCATAGAACCACTCCACTTCCAGACTCTAGAGCATAGAATGAAGTAATCTCCTGCAAAAACTCCTCCTCTGTTTCTTCTTGATTTTCTTTGCTACCAATGCAAATGAGGAACCGAATATATCAGAAAAAGTATTATTAAACTTTGCAGGGTAAAATAACGGTAGAAGGTCCCCAAGAAAAAGAAACTAATTGATCTTTAATATCTTAAACTGGTGAATATTAATGCTATTAATTAATAAACCCTACAAAGGAAGGTAAAAGATAAGCCCTAAAAACTCATGAGTCAAGTGTAATGGGAAGTGATGCGTTAAATTTCAACTCAGACACGTCATCTCTTTATTTGCTGACGTGTCAAGCAGCCGGAGAGGGACAACAAACTTTCATATACTTTCTCTGTTCCACAAAACATGATGTTCTAGTTTTTTTATTTGTTCCACAAAAGATGATGTTTTAAATTTTTTATTAGTTAATATTAATAAATCGCAAACTTCAAAGAGTATTTGAAAAGATTTGAATACTATTGGTTTATAGTTATATAAAAGTAGTTTTGTGAGAGAATTAATGTATATATTATTAAATATTAATGTTTCTTAATAAGTGTGAAAATGGTAGAACATCATGTTTTGAAAATTAATTTTCTAGCATATTTTTGTTGTTCCACAAAGATTGATGTTCTAGATTTTTAATATTTTTTAATCAATTTATATTTAGCAAATTGTAAGTTCCAAAAAATATTGAATGAGACTATTTAAATTTAGAAAAAATTATTGGTTAATTGAATAAAAAAATGTTTGTTGCAAAAAGTTGCACTAATAACTAAATAGAACAATGCGACAAAATCAATTTTCAAGGAACGGAGGGAGTATTACTTTATATTTCTGGGAGATGGCTCTGATACCACAAAGAGCAAGTTGGTATTTTGTTCGTGTGCCATTTGCATCTTGAATTCATAAAATGCATGCCGTTTTTAAGTGTTTGTCTTATTCCAACTGCTTTCACTTATATTTTTCGTGGGGTGAAAGATCTCGGTACGACGATCGAAAAAGTTAATAAGCCATAGATTCAGATTATTTTATTTTTGGTAATAACTAATAACCAGTACAATTTATTAAATCAGACTATATTTTAAACATAACATCTCTTTTTGAACTTATATTATATATATATATATTTATATGAAATAAATTAACGGGAATAAATTTACCCTGCATCCTTCACAAAACGACCATGGAAAAATCCAATGACATTTCATTATGTTAAAGTACCATGATGTTTTCTCACGTCCACGTTGGATCATGATCATATTTGCCCTGTGTGATTACCAACACTTGGGAACCTTTGGTTACGGCAAACCAGAAATTGGTGTTGTAATGAGCTGATCTGGTCCGTCCAGATCAAATTCATCTTAACTTTTTTTTTGTTCCAACAAATACCATTTTATTTTCGATTAGGAGCTTACATCAGGCAGATTACGAACTACACTTTTAGCAAGTGAGTCAGCCATATTGTTTTTGAGTCGAGGTACAAATCGAAATTGAATAGAGGAGAAGTGGGGACTGAAGTTCTTAATATTTTGGAGGATTCCAAAAAATTATTTGCTTATCATTTTGGGAGGTCACCGGTCCCGATAAGCACTTGACAATCAGAGTGGACAATTATCTTGGAGATGCCTTTGTTGATAGGTCTTGTGAGAGCCGATCTCATTGCTAGAGCCTCCGCCATCAATGGTAGTACAACGAACTGTTCAACCTTTGATCCCTAATCGATAGTGGTGAGATTCATTAGAGTTTTGATCTTGAAAAATCCATCCCATCGTCGCTATCTTTTTCTCCTCTACCAAAGCAACATCATGTAGATTTAATTAGGTCGAATATAATCATGAACATAGCTGTGTGTATTAATCCACATAAAGAATGATAAATTTCATATCTTCGGTCTTTTTAGGCTCAACCCTAATAGGTATAGACGATTTTTTGTTTTTTTTTGGAAAATGAAATGATCGTCAACAATAATCCCAATAGTCGATTCACAATTTTTTTTACGCGCCCTATAAAATCCCCAACCAAAACATATATAGTAGTTGTTTGTAAACTTGAATGAAATTTATTCATCATCCCTCTCTAATCACCCTAACTTAATTCATAACCGATAAAATATTACGATGTGGATTGTTATAATTAAATTTATACTAAAACATTGTAATAAATAAATTAATACTTAACCCAAAGAAAAACAAGTAAATATTATTGCACGACGTGAGATTAGGGAGGAGAATAACAAAGCGAGGAGACATTTGGACCCACGCGGCTAAGAGAAAGCAAATAAATTCATGTCATTTTCTACGCGCATTCAATTCTGAATTCTCGTCTTCCTCGAAATTTCCTTGTTTTTTACAAATTTTCATTTTATTTTATCTACCATTTTTCGTTCTCGTATAGTAAGTATATCACTGAGTATCATATGTAACCATCCAAAAAGTCTTTTTATTCGAGAAAAACCTTTTTGTTATGAATTTATTTTTAAAGAAAGACACAATACGACCCATTACATGGATAATAATCCCAAAAATAATCTATATACACACAATACGACGACATATTATATAACACGTTAAATGTATCAAGTGGACCAATTTAAATATATAAAATGATATATATATAATCTTTCTATAACGATAGTAACAGGTTTGAAGGAGTCAAATTTAGCTAGAAAATATAACTTTATTAAAATTAAAATACATGAATGATAATCCATGTCACTTTATCAATTTCTCTCCAACATCCTTCTCTTTTCCCCACCACTTCTTGCCTAAGCTTTAAGAGAAATTTTAATTAAATAAAATACAAAACAAAATCACATCAAAACACACATATAAAACCATACACTCAGTGAGAGATAAAGCTCATATCTCATAAAACTCACCAAAGCTTCTAAAATATGGTAATGAAGGAAGAGATATTGATGGAAGAAAAGCTTGTGATTAACGAGCTCGAGCAAGGGAAAGAGTTAGCGAATCAGTTGATGAACAATTTTCATTTGAAAACCCCTTCTTCTTCTTCTAACGAATCAAACAAAAGTTTGATCTCTGGAATAATCCGTTCTTACGGAAATGCCATATTTATGTTGAATCTTGATAATAAAACTCTCAAGAGAAGCCTTGATCAGAGTAATAAGAAGAGGTAAAAGAGAGATTGTTCATTTGTGTTTATGAGTTTTGAATTTAAAGACGTTTTTGCTGATTATGTTTTCGTGTTTGTTACTTGATTTGCAGGAGAGTATCGGAGAAAAAGAAGACCGATAAAATCAAGATTTGTGTAGGAACAGGAGAAGAAAAGACTTCCCTTGATGATGGTTATTGTTGGAGAAAATATGGCCAAAAAGATATTCATGGATCCAAAAATCCTAGGTAAATAAATCATTACAATAATTTTCTAAGCACTACAAAAAAACTAACTTTTTCCGTTATGTGGACATTTCCAAATCTTGAAATTTTTGCTATGTTTTTGTCAATACAGAGGATATTATAGATGTACACATCGATTTACACGAGATTGTTTAGCGGTGAAGCAAGTCCAAAAGTCTAACACAAATCCTTTGTGCTACGAAATCAAGTATCTAGGGAGTCACACATGTAACATCACTCCATTAACCAACAAATACTCTGTTTTTATGTCCGAAGAACAACAAAACGGAGGACCTAAGCTAAATGTTACATATCAGTCCAAAGACACAATCAGACACATGAAATCTGAAGAAATGATGTTGAGCCTCGAAGATCTAGATAACAAGATGGAGATTTTCAAGATGTTTTCATTCTCAAACCCGGAAACAGAGAATTTTTCGGAGTGGAAAAATCCGAGGGAAAATCTATCTCCTACAACATCAAATTCTGGAATCACCAACGGGATGTTATATGAGGTTGCAAACTCGCCGATATATGATTCATGCTTCTCTTCTTTGGAAAACATTCTTGATTTAAGTCATCATTGGTCGCATATATGTAATAAACAACTCTAATGTTGTAGAACTTTAGTTTTAGTGGTAGTTTTAAATACTTGTTGAAATAAAAGTAGAAAATATAAATTTTTCCAATTGGATTTTTATACTTAGACTTTAGTATCTACTGTGAATAACTGAATATGCATACTTAATTACATATTATGGTCGGTTATATGTATTTGTATATTGATATGATTTTTTCATATTAATCTACATTAAGCTTTTGAATTTTCAAATGTACATGACTTGTACAAAAACCTAATTAAATAAGATATCAAAACTTCGTCTTTGGTATGGGTGTTGCAGTTGTGTATTACATTGTTTTCCAAATCTTCAAAAATTTTCAAAACAACCCAAATAATAGTTTTTAAGTTGACTTTGAGCTTAATTAATTTGCTAATCAAATTCATACATCAAAAATGTATAGAAAAAGTTTAGCTTCAAATTCATACAATCAATCCCACATGCCTTAAGACGCTCGTATGTCTTATCAAACACCGCATACTTCATTCCCATCGCATCCAATTCCTTGACAAACTCCCGAGTAATAGCAAGCTCCCCTTGGAGCTTTTTCTCTTCGTCTTTGGGAAGACAAGACTTGGTGAGCACGGAGTTGATTGCATACTCATCTAGAGCAGTTGGTGTTCCAAGGATGAGTTTGGCCGCCTCTTCGAGTTTTCCCTCCTTTGCAAAAGCATTGACAAGGCATTCGTAATGCACAACGTTCGGCTTAACTCCAAACTGCGTCTCCATCGAGTCAATCGTTGATTTCATCGAAGAGATTCCCAATGACGGCAGCAGCGCCCTGAAGGTGACATCCGTTGGATGAATCCTTAGCCTCAAGATTTCTTCGAAAAGATGAGTAGCCTTCTCCGGTGCATTCTTTAAGTATACAAAGAGTAAAGAGTTGAAAATCTTTATCGTCTTATGCATCCTCTCACCGAAAACCTTCTCTGCGTTCTCTACGCTCGCCGCGTTACCGTACAATCCGACAAACCTATAACTCCCCCACTCTCTCCAAATAACCCATGTTTCAACGCACCCGCGTGAACAGAGCTCACCTCCTTCACCGAAATTGTCTGTGGTGAATGCAAAAGAAAGCCGTTCACCTTCTTCGCCATCGGTCCCAACCAATATCTACCATCTTCTTCCTGCAATTTATCTCAAAATCAATTTTTCATTCAAAACAGAGAGAAGTCGAGACTCTGCTCTCAAAAAAAAAAAAATTCAAAATTATATAAATTTCAAAAGTTTTCTCAACAAAGCCCAAGCCCACATAGTTTATATTTGATTAAAAGAAGCCTTTTACCTCTGAATAGTTTGGTAACATCTTTTGGCGAGCTTCCAATTTTCTCCTATTTATCTGCAATAATAACACAATAACCAAAATTTTTTTTGCTAATTAGGTCATGAAATTTTGTTATGATTAATCTGCAGTAAGAATAACACAAAATTTGACCAAAAAAATAGAGAATAACACAAAAAAATAAAGCAGGTCTTACGTAGGAGTATGTAGTGTTCCATGGTTGTTTTTCCTTCCACAATCCAATTTTCTTGTTCTGTTAACAATAAAGCTAATCTCAATACAGAAAAGTTCCAACAGAGGAAAAAATAAAAATTCTCACTGGAAAGGATCAACCTTTGTGAAATAAAAAATCACTATAATACATAAAGAAAATTAAAAAACCATTCTATTTTATTTTTAGAAACTCATTCTTCAGCTAATCTCAATACAGAAAAATAAAAGAATTAAAAACCCAAAAAAATAATAATAATAATACAAAAATGAGCGGAGATCCAAAGAAAGACCGACCTCTTTGACGGTGAGCTTCGTGGGAAGAGCAGGAGTCGAAGGACGAGGTTTCATGAAGAAGGAGTCTGGGTGGGTCCATGTTCGCTTTGAGTTTCTTCCATGCCTCCACCTCCACGAAAGTCGAATCGAGTGTCGACGGACGCTCTGTTGAAAAAGTACGAGTCGTCATCACCGATTTCGACGTTGCGATTTGGTGAGTGTCCATGTTCGGTGCGACTTTCTTCAATGCCTCCACGAATTGAAAAAAAACAAACAAACATGAAAAATAAAAAGAATTAGAAACTCAATACAGAAAAATAAAAAGAATTAAAAACCCTAAAAAATATATATATATATACAAACCAGAGTTTTTTTCCCAGTGATTTGGCCTCGTCTCCCAGCCTAAGAGACATTAAAAAAAGGGACTAATAAAAATACTCATCTTATTATATAAAGTTTGATGCGTCAAACATAATAATTAACACGATCGTGACACGTGTCAATCGGTCGATTTAGATTTTGACATGTGTACAATATTTCCAATTATATAACATATAACAAATTTGATTATATTTTTAAAAATTAAAGTAACTAATTGATAAACATGAATGAATACATAGGCAATATCCCAATCTTATCTTATTATAAAAAAATATATGTATTTATGTATTCCAAGAATAAATAAATCATACTTTGATTTGTAATTGTCATATCCGATGGTATGAATCGTGAGCAATATCCTAAACTTATTATTATATATAAAAAATATATCTTCATGTATTTGAAGAATAAATAAATCCTACTTCAATTTGTACTGTCATATCCGATGCTTCACAACTTTATTTTAAACATAAGTAATGCATTCACTTTCAAAAGTAACAATTTTGTCAAACTAAAAGATATGCATGTGGATTTATACGGTATTCTCATAACTTTTAAATTATAATTTTATCGTATTACATCTGCCTAACTATAGTTTTTTTTCCTTAGATGCAATCGGATATATTAAAGATATGAAAAAAAATTATGTTCGTACGTACAATACATCGACTACATCAACTGTTCGAAGAGTTACTTTGAATTTATTGTTAGAAAGGTATGTTCTCATCTGCACAAATATACATATACGATTCTAATTGACTTATTGTTTGTGACATGAAGGTTTATTTTTTTTCCGTACACCTTTTTCGTTTTTTCTCCCATTACCATAAACATTAACTAATTAAATTTACAGTTCATGTAAATTCCACTGTTACATGTAATAGTTACATGCATATACTATTGTTTCATGATTTTGAATCTATTAGTATTGATTTCTTTCAATAAGTAGTGGAATTGAAATACCAGTAACGACATGGACCGAACAAGCAAAACAATTTGAAGAAAAATATTGTGCCATTAAATGCGATATGTCTTGATTATGATAAGTGTTTTGATTAAGATGTATGAATGTGCAATTAGTTTATCAGCATTTTCTTCAACTAAATTTTATTTAAATCAAGATTTTGATTTAGTTATTACGTTTCGAAAAAAGTATGTAAATAGTATTTGTTTCCCTTACAATTTGCTAGATATTTTTGGACAAATACAATTTATTAATTAAATAAATCTATCAAACTAATTTTGTATTGTGTTCAATTAATTATGGTAGACCATCGTTCAACGATTAACAGCCGCCGGTCTAAAATTCAGCATTCAATTAATGATATTTGAGAATTTTTCTAATATTCTAAACTTCACGTACTACAACTATTTTTTAATTAATTGATTAATTCTTACATGAAGTTTTTATTCAAACCAAACCCGTGCAACGCACGGATCCTTCATCTAGTGTTTTATAAAATACTAATAAATATTATGCATGGATTTAAAACAAAATGAAAAAAAAACACGCATATACCTGAAATGTTGACGGGCCAATACCAGACGATTTTGGCATTTTCTCCATCAATTTCTCCATCATCACCTACACAAGTAAGCCAAAAAAAGAGAGTTATAAACCCAGATTTAACCCAGCAAAAAAAGAATGGTTTTGATAATCCATAAAAGCTTCTCCTTTGTGTTTCAATCAAAACCCAAGCCAAAAAAAAAAAAAACTTTGAATACATAAAAAAAAGTTCGACTTGAATATTCTAAGAGAGAAAAAAGACTAGCTTTTTTCTTTAGATTTGAGTTATAAATCCAGAAGATTTTTTTTTTTGAAAAAAATTTTAATTGACTGCCCAAAAATGGGAAGATTTACAAAACGTTAATTACATAAATCCAGAAGATTTGATGACCCGCCAGCAAAAAAAGAATGGTTTTGATAATCTATAAAAGCTTCTCCTTTGAGTTTCAATCAAAACCCAAGCCAAAGAGAACTCAAATCAAAACCCAGCAAAAAAAATTTATGAATGCAAATCAGGGAAAGAGATTTACGCGAAGGAAATGACTCATCTCGTTAAAAGTTTGTTTTTTCTCTCTCGTTTTTGTTCTTTTTGAGCTCTTGGATCTGTATATGTGTACTATTTATAATAAAGTATTATCCGTTAGGGCTTCCTATGGGGATTAACGAAAACAGATTAAACTAAAGTAGTCCAGTATTAACTTTTAAAGATGCTCAAGCTTGCCTAATTGGGATCAACATTGTAGAGTATAATGATTAGTAACAAACATCACGACACGTGATATATACATATGATGTAATATGTCGTTATTAGTTTTATAAAAATAGTAATAACTGAGAGATTATAGTACTATTGTTTTATAAAAATAGTAATATTAATTAGTCCATTATTAAGTTTAAAAAAAAAAAAAATTAATCCATTATTAACTTTTAAAGATGTTCAAGTGACTAATTGGGATCAACATTGTAGAGTACAATAATTTTTTAATAACCAACATCACTTGTCGTCTTTACACATCCCCACCTAAAAATACAAAAAAAAAAAAAACGTTTGAAATGATCTACTATATGTCCATGCATGGCACATGAGACATTGACATAACCACCTGAATCACATAAAGTATTTGATATAAAAAAAATTAATATGTCGCTTTGTTTACAGAATGCTGTAGCGAGTAAAAAAACGTTATGATAGATGTAGAGTATTAAAAAAAAAAAATCCAATCAAATTTTGTTTCCGATTCAGTTATTGGTGTTGTATATGAAAAAAACACTAGAGTATTGTTAGTGAGACGGGGCGTGTAAGGATAGACTGTCGAGGCCATCTTACCTTTTTGTCCGAAGTAGGAATATTTTCCCTGATTTCTTGATCGAGACAAAGAATGAGAGGTTCGCCCAAAAATAGAATATGATATATATCTATCTATGTATGTATAAGAGAGAGACGAGAAAAAGACAGAGTATCGGTTTACTTTGTGGTTTGGAGAGAAAACAAAATCAAATAAGGGCAATTTCTAAAAATACCATATTTTAAATAATTTCTAGTCATAAAATTTCTCTTCAAATAAAGGCATTAGGAAAACCAAATTTAAAATGGTAGCTAGGTTTTTGCCATGATGCGCTGATCCCTACACAATCCTCCCTTCTTTTGCTTTCTTTTTTACTACTACATTGGGAATTGTTGAACTACTGATTTTGAAATGAGATGAAATATTTTTGATCACTACTATATGATTAAAAAGGACTAACATGTAACATTAAAAGGGTCGCTTTCACCATCATAACACAAACACACGGTGGATATGTGTCCATTGCGTAGATTTATTATATAATGTTTTCCCTTCCCCAACATTCAACATTACTAACTTTAGAGGATTTAATTAACACTATACTTTCGGAATCAACATGAGCTTCTTCTTCTTTTTGTTTTTTTTCCGTTAACTAACAAATGATGTGTGTTTCTATAAACTTGACAATAGTGTGCTACGTTATTCGATTTTACATGAATGCGATGCTATTTCAATCCAATGAATTATACGTAAAGTGACTTTATTAGAAAGAAAGAAAGAAAAGAATTTCTAAAAAGTTAAAAAAAAAAAAAAAAAATTGTAAAGCGATCACCCTTTTGTGGGTACATGGGAAATAAATTATTAAGTATATTGTTAAGTCCTGATTTATAAGTAATTAGTCCGTTAATGGTCAAGTAGCTTTTGAGTTACAGTATTGTTTTATGAAAATAGTAATATTAATTAGTCCATTATTAACTTTTAAAGATGCTCAAGTGTGACTAATTGGGATCAACATTGTAGAGTACAATAATTAATAACCAACATCACTTGTCGTCTTTACTCATCCCCACCTAAAAATACAAAAAAAAAAAAAACGTTTGAAATCATCTACTATGTGTCCATGCATGGTACATGAGACATTGACATTAATATGTCGCTTTGTACTCTTTTATACCTCTCTCCTCCTCTCAAAACACTCAATGTATATTATTATGGGTGAATTTGCTCACTAGGTAAAAAAAACTAATAATTGGAAAACTAACCAAAATTAACATATGTGGCTTAATTATATCTACAAAATTTAGGGTATTTGGTTAGGTTGTTAATTATAGTTTTTTTCTTGTATATACAACCCAATTTCCCTATTATTATTGCTTCTTTAACCCAAAAACATCAACGTTAACAAAACAATTACAATGCAAAACCACGTTTAATTACATTACATATACATACACTTTGTGGAAATTGCTTGTAGAAAACGTTGCATGATTAGGATTATGTTTAAAAAATAAAAATGATTAGGCTAGTTAGATTATTTGTGTTACGTCACTACAAGAAAACACCTCCATTTGCAACGGCGGATTTCGTGGCAAAATCGTTGCAAATGGATATTTGCGACGGTTTTGCAACGAATTGTCGTTCGTCGCAACTAGCTCGTCGCAAACCAAAAATCGTCGCAAAATAGTCGCAAATATATCGATAGTCGCAAAACCGTTGCTAATTTTGCGACGTTTTTGCGACTTAATCTTGTGCGACGAATTTGCGAATATCGAAAGATTTGCGACGCTTTTGCGACACTTACTGTTCACCGCAGATTTGCAACGATTTTGCGACGTAATAGTTTTGCGAAGGTTTTGCGACGAATAGTTTTGCAACGGTTTTGCAACGTAATTAGGGCGAATAGTTTTGCGATGGTTTTGCGACGAATAGTTTTGCAACGGTATTGCGGCTTTATTTTGCGACGGTTTTGCGACGTTTTTCAATGTGATTTATTAAAAAAAAAAAACAAGAAAAAAATTAATTTATAATTTAAAAAAAAAAAATTCGAAAATATTTAAAATTTAATATAAAACATAAAATAAAGTTTTACATAAATCTAATCGAAATCGATATCATCGACCGGATCCCTGGTCGATGTGTCATGTCCATCGCCTTGTGGCCTCGAAGTCGATGTGCCTCCTCCATCGCCTTGTGGCCTCGAAGTTGATGTGCCAACCAAGTCGGCTTGTTTGCTGCTCAGAAATTCGGCAAGCCCGGGGTTTTGCGTCGCTAAGAACGCGAACATTTCATCATGGGCGGCAGTCCTCTTCTTCGTTTCTTCGAGCTCCTTCCGCAATTCCGGATCAGAAGCAAATCTCGTAACGGGACAAAATGGCACTCCCTGATCATCCATCCGGATAGATCCTGTAAATGCCATCTTTCCCTTACGGTTTCGAGGAGCCAACTACAAGATAAAATGAAAAGTTTACAATTTTCCATAAAAAATAGTAATGTAATTTTGTTTTTTAAAATGTTAATAGTATACTAAATATTTAAAATTGTGAATAAAATTAAGAAGGAAATTAAGTTTTTACCTGTGCTGCGATTTGGTTGATCGTCATCGGTGTCAACTGAGTAGGTTGACCATCGGGAGTAGGCTGGGATGAGAGTTCTTCGACTCGCTCAATGACATCGTCGTGGACCTTGTGGACACGTTCATCAACCCATGTCCCGTCCGGCCTGCGGTGGGTCTTCTCCCAAATCTCTGGGATCGTTGCGGGAACTCCTTTTTCCACGGCCTGACAATGAAAACATTAGAAGTTGAGATTTTTGTGACCGTAAAAATTTAAAGTAAAAAAAATTAATAACTTACAATGTCATAGCCACGCTGCTCAAAAGAAATCTGTCCCGAAACGTGTTTTGAAGGGTGGTCACTACCGCCAACCTTCGTCAATCGGGCAGACGAGCACTGGACAGCCTTCTCCTTAGATGTCTCCAACTCCCAGAAGGCGACAAGGGCAGCCCAAATATTGGGATTGAAGAAAGATGGCATACATACCTTCGGATCCGGATTTTTTTGCCACTTCGCCTTCCACCGTCCTATTTGGTTGTTGAGACGGTTCTTCGCTTTCTCCTCAAACGCCTCACGAACTAAAGCATTATGAACGGGGTCCCAATAGTATTTTTGCTGCAAATTGTCATAAATTAGAACATAAATTAAAAATTACAAAAATGAATAAATAAATAAAAGTTTTAAAAATAATAAAAAAATTTACCGCGAATTGTTTGAACCACCGATCCTTGATCTCCGGGGTAACAAACTTCCAACTCGTGTGGCACATCTTGAAATCCCGCTCTATGATCTTTCTAACATCCTTGCCGACCGAATTTTTCCAAAACCTAAAAATTTTATAAATATATTAATAATTATAAAAAAAAATTAAATTAAAACTATAAAAAATTAATTACTTACCATACAGCAGTGCCCCGGGATTTAGGGTCTAAATGGGGAAGATCCTCCCGTCCCGGAGTAACGAGAAGCTGCCCCAAAGTCATGTCATCCCATGAAAGAACTGCTCCAGGGTTTGGCTGAGGAGGTAGCGTCGGCTGAGGAGGTGGCGTCGGTTGGGAATCAGGAATTCCGGAGCCCTGCGAGAGATGTGTACGCCGTCCTGGTCCTGACTGACAAGCAGTAGACGCTACGTACTGGGTATACTCGTTCTCCATCTAAATAAATTTGATAATTTTTCAAATTAGTAATTGCATATTTAAAAAATATTTAGTCTAATATTAATTTTAACAATTTTAATGATAACCTTTTAAAATAATGTAATCAACATTAAACATCAAAATAATTGAACAAAATTAGTAAATTTAAAATTTTAACTATTATAATATCCTCAATTCCCAAATACAATTCGTTTCCTAATTATTTATTTCTAACCATTTTCCTATAAACCGCAATTAACTAATAATTATATACGAAAGAAAAAATTAACATTAATAAAAAGAAAGAAAAGTTTAGAGATTTACCTTAAAAGGTCGGGATAGATTGGAAAAGTCGAGGGAAGCTTTGTTTAGAGAGAGAAACGTTTTTTTTTTTGAGAGAGAAGAGGGTTGTGAGGAATGTGCGTCGGTTGTGGTTGTATATATAGGGAAAACTATCCCTCGCAATTCCGTTGCAAATATTAAACAAATCGTCGCAATTCCCTCGCTAATTGGGCCGAATATTTCGCCCAATGCATGATTGCCGCCCACGTCTTTTCGTTTCCGCCCACAAAGCGTCGCAAATGCCTCGCAAATATTCAACAAAACGTCGCAAAAACCTCGCAATATGTAAATCCCAATGTCATTGACCGAACAATTAATGGGATTATGGTCGCAATAGCGTAGCAAAATTAGCTTCGGAATTGCGACGAAAACGTCGCAAATGCCTCGCAAATACTATATTGCTACGCATTTGCGACGTTTTCGTCGCAATTCCCATGCAAATGAGATTTAGGCTATACTTAGGGGTTTGGATGTTTTAGACCAAAATTACGATTCCTAAAAGGTAAATATACACTTGTTTAGGTCCTTAGTGCATGTATGAAGCAAAGTTAGACTACTAATTGAAGTTTTTGTAAAATCGGCAAAAATGATAGATTGATCATATTCTAAGTATAAGTACACGTATTTGATACTTCGTTATATATGTTTCTCGATAATGTTTTGGTAAGTTTTATTTGAATAATTATAGAGGGATTGTTATTTATTAGACGACTCATACTTTTATATTCGAAGAATATCCAATTTAAACGGTGTAAATAATGAATTGGTTAGAGTTTAGGGTATAGGCATTTGCAACGGTTTTGCGAGAAAACCGTTGCAAAAACGTCGCAAATTGTCAGACTTGCAACGCTTTTGCAACGGGTATCTCGCAAAACCGTTGCAAATGCATATACCCTAAACCTTAGTGTTTTTTACCTATTCCTATTACTTGGACATTGATGCAAATAATTTTATATATTACTTAGGGCCTCTATGATATGTTTTTATATTCGAAGAAGATCCAATTTAAACGGTGTAAATAATGAATTGGTTAGAGTTTAGGGTATAGGCATTTGCAACGGTTTTGCGAGAAACCCGTTGCAAAAACGTCGCAAATTGTCAGACTTGCAACGCTTTTGCAACGGGTATCTCGCAAAACCGTTGCAAATGCCTATACCCTAAACCTTAGTGTTTTTTACCTATTCCTATTACTTGGACATTGATGCAAATAATTTTACATATTACTTAGGGCCTCTATGATATGTTTTTATATTCGAAGAAGATCCAATTTAAACGGTGTAAATAATGAATTGGTTAGAGTTTAGGGTATAGGCATTTGCAACGGTTTTGCGAGAAAACCGTTGCAAAAACGTCGCAAATTGTCAGACTTGCAACGCTTTTGCAACGGGTATCTCGCAAAACCGTTGCAAATGCCTATACCCTAAACCTTAGTGTTTTTTACCTATTCCTATTACTTGGACATTGATGCAAATAATTTTACATATTACTTAGGGCCTCTATGATATGTTTTTATATTCGAAGAAGATCCAATTTAAACGGTGTAAATAATGAATTGGTTAGAGTTTAGGGTATAGGCATTTGCAACGGTTTTGCGAGAAAACCGTTGCAAAAACGTCGCAAATTGTCAGACTTGCAACGCTTTTGCAACGGGTATCTCGCAAAACCGTTGCAAATGCATATACCCTAAACCTTAGTGTTTTTTACCTATTCCTATTACTTGGACATTGATGCAAATAATTTTATATATTACTTAGGGCCTCTATGATATGTTTTTATATTCGAAGAAGATCCAATTTAAACGGTGTAAATAATGAATTGGTTAGAGTTTAGGGTATAGGCATTTGCAACGGTTTTGCGAGAAACCCGTTGCAAAAACGTCGCAAATTGTCAGACTTGCAACGCTTTTGCAACGGGTATCTCGCAAAACCGTTGCAAATGCCTATACCCTAAACCTTAGTGTTTTTTACCTATTCCTATTACTTGGACATTGATGCAAATAATTTTACATATTACTTAGGGCCTCTATGATATGTTTTTATATTCGAAGAAGATCCAATTTAAACGGTGTAAATAATGAATTGGTTAGAGTTTAGGGTATAGGCATTTGCAACGGTTTTGCGAGAAACCCGTTGCAAAAACGTCGCAAATTGTCAGACTTGCAACGCTTTTGCAACGGGTATCTCGCAAAACCGTTGCAAATGCATATACCCTAAACCTTAGTGTTTTTTACCTATTCCTATTACTTGGACATTGATGCAAATAATTTTATATATTACTTAGGGCCTCTATGATATGTTTTTATATTCGAAGAAGATCCAATTTAAACGGTGTAAATAATGAATTAAATACACACTTAATTAAATACACACTTAATTAATATATACACATAATTAATATTAAATTTATTAATCTTCTTCACCATGATCAGAAATAGAACGTTCTACTCCGCCATCTTCGTCATCATTGTCGTCCTCATCTTCCTCTTCGTCTCCATCAAACTCATCTTCGTTTCCTTCTGAATCCTCGAATATCACATCAAGACCACTATGAAGTGGGTCAATTCTTGTCAAATCGGTGGTTACCTCTGTAGGGATCGAAACTTCTTCGGTTCTTGCAGGTTGCACTGGGGGTTGATCATCATCAGCTTCAACTGCTAACCCCCCGACAATTCGACCTCTTGGGTTAACTTTAATCACGGATAGCCAATCTTGATCCCGTCGTCCACGAGTACGAGGGTAAGGAATGAAGACTACTTGCTCTGCTTGGGATGCTAAAACAAATGGCTCAAACTTGTCAGTGTAGCTCCTATTTCCTTTTACATCAACAACTCCAAATTTGCTGGTTCTAACCCCGAGACCATTGGATGGATCAAACCAATCACAACGAAATAGAACACTTTTCAAGTTCAACACACCAGCATACTCAATCTCAATGATTTCTTTCAAAATACCATAGAAGTTTGTATCGCCCGGGACATGAATACCATAATTTGCAGTGGCTTTATCTTGTCCATGTTGAAATGTGTGAAAAATAAAGCCGCGAGTACAATACATCTTACTCGTTTTTATGCTTGCAATGGGCCCCAAAACAAACTCATGTACCCATAAAGGCCAACTTTGTCGAGATTTCTTCGCCACCTATATATTGTCAAATTGAAATAATTAGTATATATATATGTAATACTAATATAACTCATGCATGGTTCTCACCTTCTCCTGCATCCAGCCAGCAAAATCACGTTCTAAGTAAAATTGAACTTCTTCATCATTTAGTTCAGGAAATGCTTCTCGTATTTGGCCTTCTAACATTCTGTACAGCCGTTAATTAGTTGTATATATATTCATAATTAATATATATAAATTTATACATATATATACGTATATACCTCTCATATGGCTGGAAGTAGTTACAATTTAGCATTATATACGTATGGGCAGCTTGCATATGCTTGAAATCACACCACGTTGTTTCCTTCACTGTTCCACCCATCCGACCTACATCACAGAAAACATCTGGTACACCCTTCAAGTGATATGTTCGGCCAACCCCACCATCGTCGTATCGCACACGACGGGTTTTCTTAGTTTTCACGGTTTTGCTAAAGTAGTAAGTAGAGAAGTTTGATGTCTCCTCTGTCAAACTTCCAGCAATGATTGATCCCTCTACTCTTGCGAGATTTTTCGCCTTCATCTTCAAATGTTTGAAGAACCTTTCGAAGGGGTACATCCATCGAAATTGGACAGGACCACCCAAATCTAACTCATGTTGTATCTCATAGTAACTGTCTGCAGAGTTATTACCCTCTGGCAAATACTCTTTAAACAATTCACCCCATTTATCCATGCAATTTTCACTAAGGTTATCTTCGCTTTTAATTGTCATCATCCTAGAAGCTAACGACAATTTTGAAAGCCCATCTCTACATCCTTCGTAGATAGGTTCGTTAGCAGCATCTAACATATCATAAAATTTTTTAGCACTCGGGTTTGGTTCTTCAAAAGTATTATCACTAAACGAAGCAGTAGTGTCTTGAAATGCATCATTGACCATATCATTAAACCTAATATTCCCATCTGTATTTCCATATGCAGATTCATTAAAATTATCATGACCATACTCATAATTACTATCCTCATAATTACTACCACCTTCTACATTCCCACGATTATAACTCGTACTTGAACTACCCGGAACATTAACAACAAAATCCTCCCCATGCGAAAACCAAACATAGTAGTTAGGTAAAAACCCCCTCGTATATAAATGTTTATAAACAGTTTGCGTATCACGTGGAGCAAAGTTTTTGCATTTCACACAAGGACAGAAAATTTTCACGTTACCGTCCTTGGTATATCCTGCGACAGCCCCTGGGTTGTTTATCGCCTGGGTCAAAAACTGGTCAAGCCCTTCTCTAAATTCTCTAGACACTTCGCCAGTTTCTGGATCTTTGCGGTTGTACATCCATGCTCGAACCACGTAGACCTCATGATGCGAAGACATCTTCGATAAATTATCAAATTAATTATACTCTTTAAGAAATATTTGGAAAGAAAATTTTTGTCTCGGATTGTTTTTAGATTATGATTTGAATGTTTTTGTTGTGAATTCGTTCATCACACATTCGAGGTTTTTATAGAAAATTGGTTTTTTTTGCTACAAATTTGCGACTCTTTTGCTTCTCTTTTGCGACACGTTTGCGACCAGAAATATTGCACCCATAGACCAGTAAGCATCATAAACACGTGTTTATGATGCTTACCGGTCTATAAACACAGATTTGCGATGTTTTTGCATCGGAAGAAGTCGCAAAGTCGTCGCAAATATTGCGACGAAATTGCGACTCTTTACGATGCAAAAACGTCGCAAATCTGTGTTTATAGACCGGTAAGCATCATAAACACGTGTTGTAATAAATTCGTTAAAAAATATCTTACCACGCATAATCCTCGCCATATTTGCGACGTTTTTGCATCGTAAAGAGTCGCAATTTCGTCGCAAAATGTGCGACGGTTTTGCGTCGTACGTACATTTCGACGCAAAATCGTCGCAAATGTGTATTTATAGTTTGGTAAGTTAAGATTTAATTTGGACTTTTTTGTTATTAGTATTAATGTGTTAGGGTTACAAGTAAATTTTTCGAAACTTTATATTAATATATAAAATTTATATTTTAACATTAATTAACATCGATGTTTATAAACGTACGTACAATCCATATATATATAGTACGTGCATGTACTACAATTTAATTTATTTATTTTAATTTCTTTTATTGATGAGGTAATGTTTTTACTCATCATCAATTTCTTCACCATCATCCGTCGTCGACCCGTCGTCATTTGCCTGGGATAGCCAATTGTTTGGATTTCGATGAACACGACTGCTACTACCTTCTTCTATGAACGCTGTAGCCATGTTTTCTTTCGATATTACCTGTCAAATAAAAACTTCATTTATTTGTAAGGAAACAAAATTAATACAATATTGCATGTAATTAACTTACATTGCTTATGTTCTGAAGAATAATGTTAAGATATGGTGTCGCCCTATCAAACTTAACAACTACAACCTCCTTTAGAACCAATACCGAACCCTCCTTTATGTGCGGCCCATATTTGTTATCAGATATGGCGGACCTATGAATGCTCGCTTGTACAGTCCCGGTAGGATCCTTCAAGGAAAACAAATAACACATATTTATCGATTACTAAATATATATTCTAACATGGTAAAAACAACTTTTCTTATTACTTAATTATATATATACATTTTACCTTTAGTATGACCATTGCGTCCCCCAATCCATTAGGTTCCATTTTATGAATCACTGCTACCACATATGGTACGTGACGCATTAATTGTGCTGCTTTTAATTTATGCAACTCTTTTACCAGTGTCCACCCACGTGTGTGTCCACCTGTATATAGTTAACGTAGAATAAGTAAAATATAATTAAATGACAATTAAACAATATACAAATTTTCACATATATATAATTATTTCTTTTTCTTACTAATATATATATATAGTAATTAATAATAATAGCATTTCATTATACCTGTTAATTTGTTGACATTTGCAATTGTCGTCTTCCACAGGACATCGGTGAACGATGGATCTTCTGCCTCAACAACACAGTTAACCATCTGTACATGTCTCTCATAAGAATTGCATTCTTCCAACATCGATTCTTCAAGTTTTTTCCTTGCCCGTTCTTCTGCTTGTCTCACACCAGCCGGACCCGGAATCAATGATCGATTGTTATCCATATATATTTGTTGAATTATAGAATGTGAGATAATATAATGTGAATTATAGAATGTGAGATGATATGATATATAATATATGAGGATAAATCCGGATTTTATAGAATTTTCATTTCAATTTGCGACAAATTTGCAACCATTTTCAAATACTTTTGCGACTGATTTGCGGCTAAAAATTTCACTTATAAACAAGTAAGAATCGATTAAAACGTGTTTATCCAACTTCCGTCGCAAATGCCTCGCAATGTTTCAATCGTTGCAATTTCGACGCACATTTTGCAACGCTTTTGCGTGTAAATGTACAACGCCACGCAAAACCGTTGCAAATAATAATTCGACGCAAAACCGTCGCAAAAGTTGCGGCGACTTTGCGTCCAAATGTACAAGTCGACGCAAATTCGTCGCCAATTTGCGACGCTTTTGCATCGTCAAGTTCCTACGCAAATTTGCGACGATTTTGCGTCGACGTTTACATTTTGGACGCAAAATCGTCGCAAATAGGAGGCAAATTTGCGACGATTTAATTCCGTTGCAAATTTCCGTTGCAAATGCTCCTGTTTTCTTGTAGTGCGTGTGTGTCAGTGTGTGTACAAGAAAAGCCAATCAACGTATAATAAGATGTAATGAAGACCCTAAATAAAGCACATTTACTTAATTTGCTTTCGTTAAACCCCAAAAGGAAACCCTAACTCAAGACACACAAATGTTGCTATATTATAAATATTACAGCTCAACAACAAATAACAAGCCGGGTCTATTTAACACTCCACAATGATTAAGGAAGAATTCAAATTTAATGAAGTTCGTTATCATTAATATAGAAGTCAAGTAATTAAGTTGGATGAAAATACATGGCAATATTAAGTATTAACTACATATATGTCAGATTTTAAAGTCAAATAAATGGTAAATAAAAAAATAAAAAATAAATGATGTCATTTGGCTCTTTAAGAACCAACTTCTGTGGCTCCTCTCTCTCTCTTCTGTGGCTCCTCTCTCTCCTGTTCTCTGCTCCTTTCTCATTTTCTTTCTCATTTATATCATTTTATTACCGGTAACATACATCTCTCTTTTCCTTTTGATCGGATTTGAATACAGATAAACTTTACAAGAGAAAAAAATGTTAGGACCGCAAAAACCGAATTGAGAAATCCGAATGAAGAAACGAACAGAAATTAAGAAGAATGAGAACTTCTCGAATTTAAAACGAAACGGAGGTGGAGGATGGAAGTTTTTCGCAGAGAAAAAATTCGCAAGAAAAGATTGATCTCTGAAGATGAAGGCGCGTTGGTGGTTTTAAAGAAACGAAGGGTTGCACCAGTTCGGCGAATGGGTGCAAT